>CM069074.1:13457283-13519783 GCA_035220775.1 Malus fusca | reverse complement strand
AGAGCACATCAAATCTCCAATGCCAGTACCGCAAACCCAAACATAAAAAAGATTCTAATAAGTAATAACTCTGGTTTTGGTAGAACCTACCAATCAAACTATGTGAATTTTTTTTTAATAACAAAAGGTGGTAGATGTGTTTTAGTTAAGTTGCAAACACACAGAAAGTGTAACATAAAGAAAGTCCATACTAAATGTACTTGAGAAAGATGAATAAACTTGAGAAACTTGAGAAAGAGAACACAAAGTCTTAGTCCACGGACTACGGGACTAGAAGAAAGAAAATAAAAGGTTATGTTATGTGGCCATGTCATGATGTGGTTGAGTCCATACTAAATGTATGGACTCAATGAAAATAACCAATTAAAATTTAACATTTAATAAAGGTATGCGGTTTCGGAGGGCCGAAACCAAAACCAAACCGTTTTTCCCCTATTCGGTTCGGTTTCAAACCGAAACCGTTTTGAAACCGCAAAACCAAACCGTTCGGTTTGGTTCGATTTGGTTTGTGTTTCGGTTGCGGTTTTCGGTTTCAAGTGCCCACCCCTACAATTGTTGGTGTGAGTGGCCAACCGTCATTTGATTAAAAAATATTAATACAAAAACAATTTCCAAAGCAGCATCTCTCTCTTCTTCTTGATGATTGTTGTGTGTCTGAGTTGAGAGAGAGAATCGCGTGAGAGAAAGAATCGTGAGACTGAGAGCGGTGGCTGTGTATGGTGGTCTTGGGGAGGGTCTGGAGAGTCAGAGAGTGTGGTGGTTGGGCGGAGTTGAGGTGAGACCGTCGGTTCGAATTTGAGACAGAAATAGGGGTGGGTGGCTTGGGAGGGTGAGGTTCAAAATGACATAGACTGACTAATAAGGCTAGAGTGGAGAGTGGAGACTTTTAATTAAGAATGGACAGACCAGATGTATTCTAAACAATCCAACAATTCTAATTAATTTTAACTATAATTAAAAAAAAATATATATATAGTTTTAGTTTGGTTCGGGATTACCGAACCATTAAATAGGAAATATCGATTCCCATAACGAGTGGTCTGGGATCAGTTTGTTATCACATCCCGAAAACTTGGGATTTTCAGTTTGGGACATTTTTTGTTTAGGATCGGAATTTTTTTGGTTTGATTTGAGATTTTCGGGAATTTCTTCCTACCCTAATTACAACCTCGCTCAACTTAACTAAAAATAAAAATGATATTCATCATTTTTAGTTTTCTCAAATATCTCATCTAAAATTATTTATGTTGTGAATATAAATCTCGAATGACAATTACAGAAGTTAAATGACATTCGTCTTCCTTACAAAATTAGTGAAGCTTTACTCAATCCAATCAATACGCTTCCTAAATGTTAGCTGGAAACCAGAGTTTCTTTTCCTTATAATTCACGATCATGTTAATGATGTGTGTGCACGATCGTACACACTCACAAGGGTGGTGTGATAATAAAATTTTGTTCACACAAATTCACAAAATGTGGAAAAATAATTCCTAACCTGGAAGAACTTCAAAGCTCCCTTATGTTTCTATTGGGCATTTTTTTTTTTCCTTTTTTCTTTTTTTTTTTGCCTTTTTGTTTAGGCTTGTTCTTCTGTTGTCTTTTGCTTGCTGTTAGATTTGGTCTGGTAGAACTGGGCTGTGAAGTTTTATGGTTTCTTCTGTTGAAGGAATTGTGTCCATTCAGAGCCTAAACCACTATGCGCACATTTATTTAAAACGTGACTAAATGACATTTCGGACGGTGTTTGGCCATGATTTCTAGTAGTGTGAGTTTATGAGCCATTCTAGCAAGCTTCCTCTTTAGAGAGTCGATGCCAAACTACAATCAGAGAAGGTGTTGAGAATAAATCTCACGTTCACGGGAGGAAAGACATTAGATGTTCAAAGAGTGATTCGAACATAGAACATCTTCCAACTAAATAACAATACAAAAATCGAACCAATAAATATATTTTGCGACAAAATCAAAATAAGAGAAATCAAAATTATTATTAAATTCATAGTTTCCTTTTTAGTAAAAAAAGATAAATAGGTGGTAGGGTTTTGGGTTTTGGGTAATTTAGAAAGTAAATAAATAAACAAGAAAAACGATTATTTCTAAAATGACGTGGTTATTGATTAGGTTTGGTGTGCACAAGGCACAGCGTTGGCACGCTCGCACGGAGCACCACCGCTTTCGGCGTCTCTAAGCTGATTCTGTTCCGTCGCCTGCTTGGTCAGAAATTATATCATAACACAACTTTGGACTTGAGAGTTTGCCAAGTCATCATCAGACACCGTCCACCATAATAACAGCTTTTATTTATTTACTTATAAAGGTATTAATATTTATCATAGAGTTATCCAAACAATAACTGATTTAGTCAACTTGACTGTGCCCGGATCTAGATCTCCGTTTTCAACTCGTCACCAACTAAAAAGGCTCTTAATATTACTTAAACGAGTGGTAAAAATAATATTTGGCTTCTTACATGTCATCATCTCCGCCAGGTGGCTGTGCCTTTAAAAGGAGGAGTTGGCGCTACAATTCATCACACCATTACACTCACAGACAAACCAAGAGTTGGAGCTCAAGATCACTTAGCAACTTTTGCAGCCGTTCTCACTCTTCTTCAATCTTCAGCAAGTATGTATATGTGCATATTCATTCGAATGAAATTGGATTCTATTTCACTCTTTGATCCATAACAAATTCTTTTCAGAGTTGTTAGCACTCTAAAACAATCAATCATGGACTCGTCCATAATGAATTTTAACCAGGGTGGAGGAGTGCACGATGAATATCTTGGAGTGTTCATAACAATTCTCTTTTTCAATCTAATTAGTATGATTCTATTAAGATTTCACAATAATTCTCTGTGAGGAGCTGTTATCGGCCCTCCAAAATAATCAATCGTGCATTCTCCCTAACGAAAAATATCAAGGCCGCATGAGTGCACGATGACTATTTTGCAGTGCTTATAACAATTCCATTTTCAAATCCAATTAGTATGATTTCAGTTAAAATTATTTTATATTGCTTAGAACTTAATTAATACTCATCAATTGAACATTGTTGTATGATTGATTTATATACACTGGTAATATTTACTTCGATTTCTCAAGCAGGGAGAGTAAAAAAAATGCCGTCCACTGTGAAAGTAAACGGGACCACGAACCCAAACCTGAAGAAGTATGAGCCTGGACGAGGCCAAGCAAAATCCGTCCTGTCCCCAGTTACAGATCAAAATGCAGTAACAATAAAAAAGGTACTCATATTGTATCCTCTGTTGAAAAGATAAAAATCTCTCCTCGGATTATTCTAATCCTTGGGACATCTTGGACCTCTACATCCGTTGTAAAGTTTCACATTGGAAACCTGAAAAAATGCAAATCGAGCTTATAGTGAGCGGTTTCATTACTAATTATCATGATCATTTTGACTAGTTATGAACTCTGTATGAGCATGTTGTTCAAGATGCCTATAGTTACTAAAAGGCTTCTCTTTTGTGTCCACAGCGAGTATTTACTTTCGGAAAAGGAAAGAGTGAAGGCAACAAGGGCATGAAGTCATTGGTAAGTTTTACTTCACTTTCGACATGCTGCCAGTATGAGAAAGTGAAATGCTAGCATTTGTACAGTCCCATTTTGCACGAGGAGTTTTACTTATATCTCAATCGAACATATGTTTATGCTACATAACAGAATTGTTCAGTTTTAACGTGTCCATTGATCTACATGTTCGATTTAGTCATAGAATCTGAATTTTGTTCATCATGCCCTTGCAATGTAGTTGGGAGGGAAAGGTGCAAACCTGGCAGAAATGGCTAGCATTGGGCTATCCGTCCCACCTGGACTTACTATATCAACAGAAGCATGCCAAGAGTATCAACTCAATGGCAAAGACTTACCACAAGGTTTATGGGAGGAGATATTAGAGGGCTTGGAGATTGTGCAGAAGGACATTGGTGCTATTCTTGGTGATCCTTCAAAGCCTCTTCTTGTCTCTGTTCGCTCTGGTGCCGCGGTAAGAGTTTTTCAATTCTTCGAATTTACAGCCTTTATGGCTTCTCTATTTATCTTAGCAATGGCACAATGGACAACAGTGTGTTTAAATAAGAATTAGTTTATGTTGTGCACCAACTGATTTTCGCGCTATGTATCTAGATTTCCATGCCTGGCATGATGGACACTGTCCTCAACCTTGGACTCAATGACAAGGTGGTAGCTGGTTTGGCCGCAAAAAGTGGAGAGCGCTTTGCTTATGACTCGTACAGACGTTTCCTAGACATGTTTGGAGATGTTGTAAGTCTTAATTGATGCATCTAGCAATGTTCATATGCGAAAATTTATGATATTTTTTCTCAAGATGTATTATGAATTCATCCATTTTATGTTTGAAGGTTATGGGAATTCCACACTCATCGTTCGAAGAGAAATTGGAAAAACTAAAAGGCAAAAAAGGAGTTGAGCTTGATACAAAGCTAACAGCTTCTGATCTTAAAGAGCTGGTAAACCAATACAAAAATGTCTATCTCGAAACGACGGGTGAAAAGTTCCCTTCAGGTACACAGTAAAACGACAACAACTTCATATTTTCCACCTTTTTCGTGGCACAACTCTGTGTGTTTACATGTCCTTGTCCCCATGTATATTTGCAGATCCAAAACAACAGCTCCTCTTGGCTGTTAAAGCAGTTTTTGATTCTTGGGACAGCTCAAGGGCCATTAAATACCGGAGCATCAATCAGATAACTGGTTTGAAGGGAACTGCGGTTAACATTCAATGCATGGTTTTCGGGAACATGGGAAATACTTCAGGGACAGGTGTTCTGTTCACTAGAAATCCAAGCACGGGTGAAAGGAAGCTTTATGGCGAGTTTCTAGTCAATGCTCAGGTTTTTGATACCACTATATATACCGAACTTCTCCTTCCAAGTCGACAGTAGTATAGACTGTTTTTTGTTAGGGTTTTATGAGTAGCTCAAAAATTGGAATGAATAGGGAGAAGATGTAGTTGCCGGGATCAGGACACCAGAAGACGTGGATGCTATGAAAAATTGCATGCCCGAAGCTTACAAGGAGCTTGTGGAGAACTGTGAAATTCTAGAAAAACATTACAAAGATATGATGGTAAGAGTTATCATTTCCATATATGATATATTCCTTTCAGTATTACATTCACGTCTTTTTGGTTTATAAGAACATACGGTTTTTTTAAAGCATGGGGAACATTTGCAGGACATTGAGTTCACAGTCCAAGAAAATAGGTTGTGGATGTTGCAATGCCGCGTTGGAAAGCGTACTGGCAAAGGAGCAGTTAAGATAGCTGTAGACATGGCTAACGAAGGGCTCGTCAATAAGCACGCTGCAATCAAGATGGTGGAACCACAGCACCTTGACCACCTTCTTCATCCACAGGTATTTATGCTCATATCTAAGTTTACATATCATAGGCGGATTTGTATAATGTACCCATGGATTTATGACTTCCTTATGTATAAATTTGTCTGATTAGTTTGAGAATCCAACCGCTTACAAAGACAAAGTGCTCGCCACTGGGTTACCTGCATCTCCAGGAGCAGCAGTAGGACAAGTCGTGTTCAATGCAGAAGATGCTGAATCATGGCATGCACAAGGAAAGAAAGTTATCCTGGTAAGCTAAATAATCATATTTATCTTCCGGAATATGTTGAGCCATGGCCCTATTTCATCATTGAGAATCGTTGTTGTGCACTATTACAGGTAAGGACTGAAACTAGCCCCGAAGATGTTGGGGGTATGCATGCTGCTGCTGGAATCTTGACAGCTAGAGGTGGCATGACATCTCATGCAGCTGTTGTAGCCCGTGGGTGGGGTAAATGTTGTGTTTCTGGCTGCGCTGACATCCGAGTAAATGACAGAGAGAAGGTGGTTATAACAGCTTTCCTTTGTAAGCAATATATTTTTTCTGTGAGGCATCAAGAGAATGGTATTAAATGAGGGTTATTCATTGATTATACAGCTGGTTTTGATCGGGAAAACGGTGGTCAATGAAGGAGAATGGCTTTCACTCAATGGATCCACGGGTGAAGTCATATTGGGAAAACAGCCACTTTCTCCTCCTGCTTTGAGTGGTGATTTGGAAACCTTTATGTCTTGGGCTGATAAAGTCAGGCGTCTCAAGGTGACTTATTTCCTTCCTTTTTCCCTTTTCACTAGTACGAGTACCGATTTCTCTAACAATGTTCATGGTAATGTTGCAACAGGTGATGGCAAATGCTGACACGCCTGAAGATGCGCTAACAGCAAGAAATAACGGTGCACAAGGGATTGGACTTTGCAGGACAGAACACATGGTAATTATTTGTCGTTGCTAAAATGTTTGGCTGTTAACAAATAATGTCAGGTTGTAGATCTCTTATGATATTTCACATGTTTTTTATGTTTCAGTTCTTTGCTTCGGATGATAGAATAAGGGCAGTAAGAAAAATGATCATGGCGGCTACACCTGAACAGAGGAAGGCAGCAATGGACCTCTTACTACCATATCAGAGATCTGACTTTGAAGGAATTTTCCGTGCAATGGATGGTACTTTTCACAAATTTGATTTATAAATTTGAATTTGTTAGTCTGTTTACCTCATTGACAAAATTCCCTACGATTGTTAGGACCGTAGTATATGTATTTAAGATTTTATCAATATTTTGCTTTAACTTTGTAGTTTTATTAGCTTATTTATCACATAAATTTATGAAATTTCAGGTCTTCCGGTAACAATCCGCCTGTTAGACCCTCCACTTCATGAATTTCTTCCAGAAGGTAACTTGGAGCAGATTGTCGGCCAACTAACTGCACAGACTGGCATGACTGAGGACGAAGTTTTCTCCAGAGTTGAAAAATTATCAGAAGTGAACCCCATGCTTGGTTACCGCGGGTGCAGGTTTGGTGGCTCTTCATTCTTCACATGGGCTCTCCAATCTAAATATTTACTCCACTTTTAATTGTTCCAGAAAACGTTTTTTAACTGATGAACTTCATTCACTTGGTTTTGTAACTTCATAGTTCATATGCATCATAAACTTGGTTGCCTATCACATTGGATCTATGTTATTTGCAACTATGACAAAAGTTTCATATCTCAGTGTCACAAGTTTTTGCTGCACGAATGCTTCTATGCATAAATGAGTTGATAAAATTTAAATGAAGAACTTCTAATGTGTCAACAGGCTAGGGATATCCTACCCAGAGCTCACCGAAATGCAGGCACGCGCAATCTTTCAAGCTGCCGTCTCAATGAGCAACCAGGGTGTCAAAGTTTTCCCCGAGATAATGGTTCCCCTTGTCGGAATACCTCAGGCATGATCCTGCATTCTTTTTCTTCACTTTCTCATTTCCCATTTCTCATTATTTATTTACGATATTGGATTCATAATTTTTCAATTTTTTTGGTAAACATACTGGCTTCATAATTCATTCATACGGATTTGTGAGAAATGCAAAGTGATAGAGATTTCATCCTAAATGAAATTTTTGCCTTCAGGAACTGGGACATCAAGTGAAGCTCATTCGCAGTGTCGCGGTTAATGTGTTCTCTGAGATGGGTACCACCGTGAGCTATAAGGTTGGAACTATGATCGAGATCCCTAGAGCTGCTCTGGTTGCAGATGAGGTAAGAGTAAATTGATAGGCTGACTTTGTTATTTCAATGTAGATTGAAGAATTATTCATATTCTGCTGAATAATATCTTATTTTTCTTTGATCTACGATGATAGATTGCAAAGGAAGCTGAGTTCTTCTCCTTCGGGACCAATGATCTCACACAAATGACATTCGGGTACAGTAGAGATGATGTGGGCAAGTTTCTACCTATTTACCTCTCCAAAGGCCTTCTTCAAAACGATCCCTTCCAGGTTAGTCGCATATTATGCAAGTCCATGCAGGCTTCATCGCGAATGGGTTTTCTTCGATATTACCAGAATCATCTCTCAAGGATTTCTGCAGGTACTTGATCAACAAGGCGTTGGGCAGCTCATCAAGATGGCAACGGAAAAGGGTCGCGCAGCTAGGCCTAGCTTAAAGGTAACCAGCAATGCACAAGCATTGTATATGAAATTGGGGTGTCAACTTGATATGAATGATGCGTCATATGGTAACAAGATTTTTCTTCTTCCAATTTTCTCTTCTTCTGATAATTTCCCACGTGATTATAAAACAAACAGGTTGGAATATGCGGAGAGCATGGTGGAGAGCCTTCTTCTGTTGCATTTTTTGCAGAGGCCGGACTAGACTACGTTTCATGTTCTCCATTCAGGTTTTATTTTTCTTTCACCTGTCTACTTAAGTTACATGTCTATAACCAGATCGATTACTGATTCAAATTCCTTGACAGGGTACCTATTGCTAGGCTAGCAGCAGCTCAAGTTCCTGTCTCAGAAAGATCTGCATAACCGGTGACTCTGCGCTTGTAAATAAATGCAGTTTATCAGTATTCATTCAAGTCCTTTATCTTAGAAACCAAAATAAAGGAGAATTATGTAGTTCTTTGTTTTCATGTTATTTTTCAAGAACTGGGGAAAATAAAGTAGACAATGTGTATAATTCTTCAGCTTCGATCTTTGAAATAAATTTTTGTGGCCTTGAGTACAAGTTGCATTTCCGTTCCAGTCATTGCGCTGATCACATGTGTTACATATAACATTGGATCTTTCAAACAATTCCATACTTCTATGTATAACTACAGGACAAGTATAAGACGTATAAAATATGTATGATGAGTCACTCAGCAAAGTATTCAAAAAACAATGTTGTATAAACATCCCCAACCGTCTCTGAAGTTGACGCCTTAGCATTTTGTCACTAGACGATGCAGAGTTCTGCATTTCTAAACTCTTGACCAAGTGCACTTGCAATACATTTCTTTAGGTAGAGATTTCAAATTTTCACAATCTTCAATCTCTAGGAGCTCAAGAGAAGTGAGGTTACGCATCCCGTTATCAGGCAAAGACACGAGATCGTTGCAGGATTGGATTCTCAGAAACTTCAACATAGCAAGGGAGGGGGGGAGGTGGAGGAGGAGAAGGAGGAGCAGGAGGAGGAGGATGAGGAAGAGGCTGTTGGGCTTTCCAGAGCTGCTTTTACTACTGTCACCATTGACTTGAGCAGCTTCTCAGTGACATTGACCATAATCAGTTCTTCGACTTGTGGAAGCATTGGCATGGACAGCAAACTGGGGGTATCCATAATAGTTAATTTGGTGAGGGAAGGAAATGATAGCGACTGATGTTTCGGCGTACTATCAGCGCTTGCCATTCCTTCAAGAGTGGCAAGTCATAAAGTACGAGCTCTTTCAAGGAGGGAAAAAACAACGCTTCTCTTTTCCCATCAACCAAACGAGTAGTGGAAGAACAGTTGGCGCCATTGTTGATGTACTCAACACAACTTAAAGAGCATATTTTGAGAAATTTCAGAGAAGGCAGTTGGTCGAATGGCGGAAGATGTTGGCATCTGTTCCAACCCTCAATAGTGATTTCAACTAGACTTGGCAAAGACAATGCAGTGTTGGTCATCAACCAGTTAGGGAATTGAACGCTGCAATACCCAGCTAAGTGCAGTGCCTTCAAATTCTGATGGGGTCGGAGGCCTTCCAACAATATGTCATCTCCATTACTACCGTTGTCGTCCTCTCTGCACCAGGATAACTTTAACGACTGAAGACATTGCTTTTGGCTCAAGATTGATCTGTTCGACCCTCTTGTAACGTTTTTGACATGTTCTAAATGAACAATATGAAGCATCCCTCTGAGACAGTTCAGGCCACTCAACTCGTCTAGTCCACTAGAAGAAAGAGACTTCTTGCACAAGACGAATATTGGTAATGTCTGAAGAGAGATCAATTTTCCCAGCCCAGGAGGCATGTGGGTCAAGTTGCAGCAACCATTGATCTCCAGATGTCTGAGGCTGATCATCTTCCCGAGATTTCTAGGGAGGTGCTTAAGCCTGTAGCACCGATTGAGTTTAAGTGTCTGCAGATTCTGAAGATTGCATATTGAACCAGGCAGTACCGGCAGACAAACATTACCAGAGAGATCAAGATACCTAAGATGAGTCAACTTTCCTATGACATCCGGAAGCTCCTTAGTTCTTAGGTTATGTAGATCCAATGCGCGCAGACACCTCAAACTTGAAATGATTGTACTGTGACTGGTGGAGATCTTATATGTTTGATACTGAAGTGGTAAAACAAATGTCCTTACCTTCCTTGCTTTGAGCAACGTGGTCGGAACTTCCCATGAGTGCAAATGCTGAAAACAAGGAATTGATAAGGTTTATAAATAGAAAGAGTAAAGAATATGCATTTAAGGAACGTGTTCAGAGCATACAACTAACTAGAACATTAAAGGAAATAATATAAAATTAGATGAACAAAGGAATGGGTCCTACACCGAGAGGACTCGAAGATACCGAAGCGGAAGTGCCTGGATTGCCGGAATTGTACGCCTCGATTCTAAATCCTGAAGGGGGCGCAAAACAAACATGAGTGGACCAAGTTGATATATATATAATAAAACAGTTATCAACGTACTAACCCCCAGGTTTTATGAAAACACATATATAATGTTAAACATAGGTTTTCCGAAACCTAGCATGTCGTGCAATGTCTCAAATCATAACTCATATATAATAATCACTAGTGAATTGTCTGATAACCCCCAGGCCCCATGCCGGCTCCCTGTCTCTGAGCAGACAGTCAGAGGAAAATACACTTCAGGCCCCATGCCGGCTCCCCGTGCCTGTGCTAAATAGCCAGAGGAAACACACTCCAGGCCCTATGCCAACACCAAACTGTTGCCCGGGACGGACCGGAATCTATCCCTACGTCCCGTAGCGGAAAGGACCACTAGGTAAGTACAAAACCATTGAACATACATATATTGAAAAACAACTTCATAGTATAAAGTCATCCATCATCTATACTATAAAGAGGTGTTCGAAACATGTTCTAAATATCATATCGGCATCCATCAGATATTCTATAAGAACACGGGTTATAGGAAAAATAATAATAATTCAAAGTAGCCTCAGTAAGCATGTTATCTCACAAAACGTTTCATAAAACGTAATCATCAAATCATGCTTTTCATGTATGCATTTCTACTATAAAACATGCATTTTAGAAGGGGTCCACTCACAGTACTTAGCCGCCGAAGAGCCACGCAAACTAACGAACAAGAAAACGTCACCAATAATTGCCCCTAAGCACATAAAGGGTCCAATTAATAAAACTCTATTTTAACAATTCAATTTGGGAAAACGGACTTCAAAAACGGGTCCAGGACGTCGAAATTAGCCTAGGAGAGGTCCTGGACGAAACCTTGAAAAGTCAACTCAAAAAGTCAACGTTGATCGTTGACCGGTCAAAGTCAAAGTCCAAGTCAACGCTGACCGTTGACCAAGTCAACGGTCAGAGCTCAAAGGTAGACTGGGCTTGGATTGGGTTGGGCCGAAAGGCCTTAAGGTTTTGGGTAAGGGTTAAAAGATTAATGGGTTTTAGGAAAGGGCTCAAGCCCCTTAACAGAAAATGGCCCAAAGGGCCCTAAATTCCTAAAACAGAAAATAAAATAAATAAAAACCTTAAAAAGGTTTTGGGTTGGGTCACGGGCCTCGAGCCCTAATTATAATGGCCCGAAGGCCTTTTGGGTCTTAACAATTAATTAAAAATAATTAAACCAACTAGGCTAGGGTTTTAGGCTAACTCTCACACGGGCCTAAGGCCCTCTTGCTATAGGAACCGGCCTGGGAGGCCTGGCCTCGCCGGATCACCACCACCGGAGCTTCATAGCTCCGGCCGACCACCACACACCACCCTAGACCCCGATCTAGGTACCAAAACGAAGAGCAAGACGAGGGGAGTGTTTTTATACCTTCCTTTCGTCGTGGAACGGTCGAAGATGGCCGTAAATACCCCCGAGGTCGCCGGAGTTGGGTGTGCTTACACCCGGCTTCGATTTCGTCATATAACCTCCAAAAATCACACAATAAACTCAATTAAAACTCAACCCACAAGATTCTTGGACGAAATAGGGGAGATTTGAGGCTTACCTCACCGGGAAAATAGGAACTCGCCGGAGTTCCTTTCCGGGTTTCCTGGGGTTGCAGCACGGGACAGAGGGGGAGAAGGACGAGATGGTGACGATGAGGGGTCTTCCTCGCGCAGGGGAGATGGGTGCGTGCGTGCGTTCGCGGTTGAGAAGAGAGATGAGGGAGCTGAGAGAGGTCCAAGAGAAGGGAGAGAGACATGACAGACAGAAAAAAAAAAAAAGAAGGAATGGGTTCACGGGGGGGGGGGGGACAGAGAGAGAAGAATGAGAAATTGTTTGGGGGGGTTGCCGCGTGGCAGATTTAGAAAGAAAAGGGATCCAATGCTTTGGATCCTGATTTGGTAGATCAAAAAGGATGAAATTGATATATTTAAAACATTTTGGGGGTAATTACAACATATATTTTTATAATTAGGGGGCGGGTGTTACAACACCTGGTTTATGTAATGCATTACAATATGACCCATGCTTTGATTTTGTATGTTTCTTTATCATATTTGCAATGTTATTCTGATACATCTTTTGATTTTGTCTGTTTCTTTATCATATTTGCAATGCTATTCAGATATCTTCTCACAGTTATTGTTTGTTTGTTATTTTGCAGAAAATCGAGCAAGAGAAGCTGGAGAAGATACTAAAAATTAGAAGGAAAAAAAAAACAGGGTACCCGTTGAACCCGTAAGAATCGGCTCGTTTTATACGGGCCGGGTTAGATTCGGTTCTCAGTTTGAAAATAGTATAATCCGCCCCGGCCCGGCCCGTGCCCACCCCTAGAACACCACAAGTCATTACTCCAATTGGAAGGACAATTGAACAAAATAAATTTTTCTCCAATTGTATAATGACATGTGGTATTTCGGTCATGTTCTGAATACACTGAAAAATCTCTCTTTACAAAGACCTTCAACTTAGCAAATTGATGTGAAAAGGTGGACAAGCTAAGGGCTGCTCATTCAAAACCCTTTTTTTTTTTTTTTTTTTTTTTTTTTTTAAGAAATGTACAATATTCATAGATATGAAAGATCGATCATATGGCGGATACAATGAAGTGGGCCTCAGTTAAAAACTTTGTTGGAACTTTGAACCCCCTAATGGTTCTTTGATGAAAATTGCGCTTGACAGCCCATAGCTACACCTCGTCCTGAAATGGTGACATAATTCCTTCAACTCTACCCGCCAATGCTGCGACAACAATAATACTAACATTTATTTTCTCAACCCAAATAGATAAAAAAAAAAGAAAAGTAAAATGTTATCTTTACTATGTATTATATTATCATTTATACTTTCTAAAGAGGTAGAACCCTTGTGCATGTATTGGTGAATTCTACTTTATTATTAAAGATATGATATAAATAAATAGTAAGCGTAGTACTACATAAAAAAGAGCTCTGAATTGGACAAATTCTAAACTTATGTGGGAGTTGAGGACTAATTATGAATTTTACTCGAAATAAAAAGTAAAAATAACTAAATGGCGTCGTTAGTTTGTTGGGTTGGTTTTGTAAGGCCATCTCCAACCGAAGGGTCCAGAGGGCTGGAGGGCCGAAAACAGCCCGAAAACCGTCTCCAACCGAGAGCTAGGCCAGAAGGCTGTGGAATCTGAGAGTGCCCACGGAATCGGAGAGGGCTGGAGGTCTGGGTGCAGCCAGCCAGCCAGCCAGCCCGAGGCTGGCCAGAAAACTGCTTAATCCTGTCAGTTATAACTGACAGGAATTCTTAAAAAGAATTGTGAATCCAACGGCTAGTTGGCGCCAGTTGCCGTTGGATTCAAATTTTTTTATTTTTTTTAGGTTTTTTTTGGGCCTTTTTTTTTTAATTCTCAAAAATTCTATTTTTTTTCCTATCAATACCTAAACCATTCATTCACCATTCCTCACAAAATTTTTAAATTTAAGTTAATGTTGTTTTCAAATTTAATTTGTAGTTTTTAAATTTAATTTGTCATTTTTTAATTTTAGTTGTAGTTTTTAAATATAAGTTGTTGTTTTTAAATTTAAGTTGTTGTTGTTTTTAAATTTAAGATTTTGTAGTTTTTAAATAATAAATTATGTTTGGCCCTATGGCCGTTTGGCTCTCGGTTGGAAACGAGTTTTTGTGACAGGGCTAAAACGAACCCTCTGGCCCTCGGTTGGAGACGAAAGCAAATATGATCATATATTGTTCATTAAAATATTAATATCTTGAAGAATCTTGAACAACAGTGCTGTGAAATCAGCGAAAGATGGAAAATGGAGGTAGAGTGCCATGTGGTGGTGCACAACATAGCGAAGAGGCACAACGTGGGCACTCTCGCCTGGAGCGCTACCGCCTTCGGCGTCTCTGAGCTGATTCTGGTCGGCCGCCGAGAATTCAACGCCTTCGGCAGCCATGGCTCCACCACATACCTTCGCTTTCGCCACTTCCACTCCCTTCAAGACGCCCAACTCTATCTCAAGGTCCTTTCTCTCTCTCTCTCTCCTTGATTTCTTTGATTTTGGATATAAATCTCACTGAGTAATGAGTATTCGATTTTGTGTATGTGGGTTTTAGGAGAGAGATTGTGATATATGCGGTGTTGAGATCACTGATAATGCTCTGCCTGTAAATCATCATCCTTTCACCAAGAGCACTGCTTTTCTTCTTGGCAATGAGGTAGTTATCATTTTTTACAATTACCCATGTGGGTTATTTGCTCTGTAACTATTGGCTCGATTGGGAGTTTTGATCAGTAACTTTGTTGTTGGCATTTAGGCTTGTCCAGTAATATACTTTTGATCATCGGTTTTGGGTAAATGTTGGTTGGGATTTCGTTCGATATGATTCGATAGTTTGAGAAGGTTTTTCCACTGCAATTTAACAATCTGGTGCTATGTGTTTCAGTTTTTGAGTCAAACTTCACTGTGCAATCAGTTATGCATTTGTAAATTAACTGCATTAGGATTAGGTGATAATCCCTTTATATTTTTCTTTGTGTTGTTTGTAGGGAACGGGCCTTTCTGCTAAAGAATTGGAAATATGCGACTTCTTTGTGTATATTCCGCAGTATGGAGGTGGTACTGCTTCCTTGAATGTGACCGTAGCAGCTTCTATCGTGCTGCATCAGTTTGGAGGTAACTATAAAAACATGGCCTGTATTAATCCCTTTTGTTTTTCTTCTCTTCTTTTACGGCCTTGTGGTTTATGCACTGTTATGTGATGGTTCACTGCATAAGCAAAGAAGTTACTGTCACTAGGATAATGTATTGTTTAGATTATCTTCCTAGAATCTAATCGGTGCCCTAATATCATTTTCTACGTTCCCATATCATTATGTTCAATCACCAAACCTCATCTATCCTCCTCCAGAATTCATCTTAAATATAATATGCAGGTCGTTTGTGTGCCCTCCCTTGTCTCGCCGGTCCTTCCTACCATTATCGAACTTATTATCACTACTACAAAAGGGACTTATAGTGTCAGTGGGTGATGTCGATTTAATATAATGTAGTGGCGCCTAAGATAGTTGCGACACTAATCGAACATGACGTCGAATTTACTGTCGCTTATAAGCGTCATAAAATATCTTGCTTCGCTTGTAAACCGACGCCAACATTTAATGTCGCTTATAGCCGACATATATTTTAATAATTTTAAATACTGGCATCGCTTTTAAGCGACATAAAGTAATGGTGTCGCTTATAGGCGACACTAATTATTGTTTTTACATATTTGAAATCTTGCGTCGGTTTTGAGCGACATAGATTTTATTTTTTTAAATATTTTGAAATCAGGTGTCGATTGTAACCGACACCATAGGAAACTAAACTGATGACACCAGGTTGAGGTCAATAAATTTTGTCAGAAGTGGTTGGATTCGGCGTAGATCAGTAATGGATGTCAGAAGGTGGTGTCGGTTTAAACCGACACTAAATGTAATTAAAGCGACGCCACCTGAAGTTTAATAAATGGTGGCAGAAGTAGTTGGATTAGGGTGATTTGTAGTAAATAATGTCAGAAGGTGGTGTCGGTTTAAACAGACACCAAATGGAATTAAAGCGACGCCAGTTGAAGTTTAACAAATAATGTCAGAAGTGTTGAAGCTGAATAAAGAATGTCTGAAGGTGGTGTCGGTTTAAACCGACACTATGCACCAGTTATTTCAACGCCCGAGTTTTTAATTCTACGTCAGTAAGCTAACTCATATCCATATTTAAACCTAATGTTTCCCCATTTCGTCCGTTCCCTATTTTCATCCCAAATTTCTCTCTTCTTTTCTTCGTTCGTGCCCTCTATACTTCCATTTCTTCACCTTCTATTTCTGATTTTCTACTTCTCCTTCCACAAATTGGTGCTTGGATCATCATTTTGAAGATGAATATGCTGACGAGGAAGATGTCGAAGGTGGTCCATTTTTAATTTATTATGGTTATTAATTTCCGTTTTTTGTTTTGTATTCTAGCTAGTATGATGCCTACGTTGAATAATGATTTTTGTTCCTTGGTATTTATAAGGATCAGCTCAAAGAGGATGGGTCATGAGCGTCTTAATAGGGTACGAGGGTATGGACATGGTGTGACCCTGGATATGGTGTCGTATGCACCTTCTTCAGCTTCAAGTTCTAATTCTTCCAGAAGATCATCCAATAGTTCAGTGGCATTGTTGAAGATTGAGAACAATCAATTGAGAAGGAATGAAGAAGTTAATGCTCAACGGGTGGCAGACCTAGAGGTTAAGCTTGAAGAAACACGCAACCAGCAACAGATAAACAATCAGTTGTTGGCGGCGTTTTTGCAAAGATTTCAGCCGCCACCACCGTATAGCCTGGGAACCCAACACTCAGGCAAGAGTCAGCCTCCTCCTCCATATTCATGCCCACAAGGAACCCAACAGTCAGGCCAAAGTCATCCTCCATATTCATAGACTGACAGTATATGTGATTTTTTAATTTTTAATTTTTTCTTAACGTCGGTTTAGACCGACAGTAGGTGTGATTTTTTAAAGTTTTATTTTTAATTAACGTCGCTTTTAAGCGCCATCATGTCAGATGTTGATGTCGCTTAAAAGCGACGTAAGAGATTATGTCGCTTTTAAGCGACGCTACTGTTTATTTCAATTTTATATTACTTTACTTCTTGGTGGCGGAGTAAGGGGGATAAGCGACGTCATTTGCCTTTTGTGACGGTAGTATTGGTGTCAGTTTCTCAATCCGACATTGCATTATTTAATGTCAGATTTTTACCAAATATCCGACATTAACTTGGGTTTTTTGTCGGTTTTAAAACACCAGTAATATCCCATTTTGTAGTAGTGCATTGCGAATTTTCTACATCACCCAATATAAATTCTTGGAGTCTTATTCTGTCACTTGGCGTCCACTAGTCGAATTCTTGGAGAGGTGGTGTTAGGTAGGCCTTTAGTTTTTAGACCTAACTAAGCAGACAAAATAGAACAAGATCAGTCAATAAGATTACTTTTCTTAATGACCAAAATTGTTTCAACTTTGACTGGTACCACTGTACCAATCTTAGTTAGTAGTGCACACGGTAACGATTCCTTTCTTTCTAACTTGATTATTTCACTGTTGAATTGAAAGTGAGTTTACGTTTGATAACCAACACCGATCAGAATAAGAAAATCTTTTCTTTTGAACTATGCCAATAGCATGTAGGTATAATTTTACACTACTAATGATTCTTCTTGTGCACAACTTATGAAATCTCCCACCCTCGGTTCTCTTCAGTTTGGGCTGGCTTCCCTGAGAGAACTCGTGAAGGGAACAAGTTTATTGTGGCAGAGAAACCTGAAAAGCAGACAAGACGAAGTTTTTGTGCAGAAACAGCAGATTCCGTCATTGAAGAGCGAAAATGCAGAAAAGAATTTGCTGCTAATGGTTTCTTTGATGAGAGTGGAAATGAAAATTCATCTTCTAACCTTCTAGATGGATTGTTTGCTGATGTAAGAATATAATATCTTAGGTATCATATATGCTGAAATCGTTTAGATTGTTAGTACACATTCGTCAACTGTTGTAACCGATTAACAAAAGGAACAGTTTATGAGTTTTATGTATCATCTGCAATGTGCAGAAGATCTAGTTTCATAGTTTATAATGTTAGTGCCATGGGTTTTGTTCAAAGTTACTATTATGGGTTGTTTACTAATTCGTACTCAGAATGAGAGGAATTGAACTAAGGAGGAACTGAATTGAGGAGTTGGAATGAGATGGAGTTAATATCAGATTCCTGTTGAAACTGTTTATTAAAATTTTTGGAATCAGAGCAAGAAAGATATTGAACCATATAAGCTGTTTACTAATTCACATGAATCGGAAAGAAATTCAATTTGATTTCTAAACTGCTCATATTCTAGTAATCTATTTTATATGCTAATTCTTTTTTTATTCATTTATTTTTTTTGGATAAAGCTTTAGGATTTGGCTGCAATATTTTCTGATTCCCCTTAGGCTTGGTAAATGCTGGAATGCTTTGGAAGAAGTGCAATTCCGTTTCTTCCCATTTCATTCCAGTTTCGTAATCAGGCCATTAGAGTTTGGAGGAATGTGTACCGTGAGAGTTTGTTTCAATTAGTTATGTGCTCCAAGTCTTTGTCATTAATATTTTTTTTTTTTGGTTACATTCACTCCAAAGGGATAGAGAAGGAAA
Organism: Malus fusca; assembly: GCA_035220775.1. Taxonomy (NCBI): domain Eukaryota; kingdom Viridiplantae; phylum Streptophyta; class Magnoliopsida; order Rosales; family Rosaceae; genus Malus; species Malus fusca. The sequence continues at coordinate 13,501,098 of CM069074.1, read as the reverse complement.
AAGAATTAATCAAACTTAGGCAAACGACTACTAAACAAACAATGAAAAGCACAAACTTGCATGAGCAAACACTTATACTATATTTAGCACTCGAGTCTTGTGAATCAAGCAATAATTCAAGAGGCTTAGGAAGCCGCCGACTCTGAGTCTTGTGAAGAATCAGAACTTGACGCGGGGTACCCGATTCCATGGCGGTTGTTAGGGAACACAACGAAAACAGTACCGGCAATTGTACCAATAACCGGAGGCAACACTTGCAGCAAAGTCTTCTCGGTGGACTCAAGCCCTGGATAATAGCACCTGACAGTGTTGGTATCCAAAAGTGATATAACTGCAAACACAATCACGGAAAAGAAGGCATGCACAAAGTCCCCAATCCTAAGCTTATAAGCAGACAAGTCTACAGAATTGGAGTTTGTTGATGGCCAAAGACCCTTGCATGTTGCCACACCATAGTGTGTTTGTCCATCACTCCCAGTGTAACTGTCTGTGAAGGAAGCAAAGCAGCAAGAGAAGCCGCAAAGGACGATGAGAATGGCGCTTAGGTATTTGTTGAGGGCCGTGCAGTCGCCGTTGTTGGTCAAGACAGGGTTGAGGAACTGGAACAAGAAGACCGTGCCGGTCGGGAGGAGCTTGATGAGGTTGCCTGCGCCTGTGAATGTTCTGTCTTTGGCGCTTTTGTTTTTGGTGGTGGTTGTCTTGGATTTAGAGGAAGAGCCCCCCATTTTTTGGAACTAACGTATTCTTCGAGGGAGTTTAGAAGTGTTGTTTGTGACTTTGTGTGTGTGTTCTAAATTGTGGTTTTTGTGACAAAGATTTGGTGCGTATTTATAGAGAAATATTAGACATTTCCCAGGGAGGTAACAATTGGGTAGCAAAGTTAATTTTGCTTACTCTTTGGAGATGGGCATTGGTTTGTTTCATTGATGGAATGGAAGTGCAATTGCTTCCACGTAAACTGAAATATAGCGTTGTCGTGTTGAGATGAAAAGGTGGCTTTTACTTTTGGAAAGGGCGGGCTTCATTTCTAATCCAAGTTTAAGAATTAATATTTTTGAATTTTCTGTGCCCCCAAGATAAGGATGCATAAAAGAAGATTGAATAAATCATAAACAGGATAAGTTAGTGTTGGGAAAATTACAATAAAAATTGTAATATTCTTCTAAAAACATAGACAATTAGGCTGAGACGCGGGTATCTCGATCTCTTTAAGCAGATTCAAGCCCACTGCGATTTTACAAAAGTTCACAAACTGGTGCAGCAGTATATCTCTTGACTTGTCCCCTCTATGATACAACAGCCCAACTAAATTGTATTTGACTCAAACCTTTCTGCACAAAAAGAGAAGAATCCAAAGCTCCACCACAAGAACATCTTTCTTTGGCCAACATAAATAAAATATACAAAGTATAGAGGAATAAAGATTGTAGTTGTTAGGAAATTGGTAGTGAGATCATAAATAAAAGACAATGAGAAAGTGCTAATAATTATATGTTTTATTATCACCCTTGGTGAATAAGATAATAAACACAAATTAACAAATAAAAAATATTACAAGAGTTACAAAAGATGAAAAGCTAAAGACTCCATCTTAATTTCTCATGACAAATAAACTTACTTTCCCACTAACAACCAAATAATGACAATTATATATATATATATATATATATATATATATATATATATAGTGAGATCATAAATAAAAGACAATGAGAAAGTGCTAATAATTATATGTTTTATTATCAACCTTGGTGAATAAGATAATAAACACAAATTAACAAATAAAAAATGTTACAAGAGTTACAAAAGATGAAAAGCTAAGGACTCCATCTTAATTTCCCACTACAAATAAACTTACTTTCCCACTAACAACCAAATAATGACAATTATATATATATATATATATATATATATATCTACTAATTAATGAAACCCTCTTTGTCAATCAAAAAATGGTGAAACGATTACTTAGTCTTTTATCACACAAAAAAAATGATGGGCAATAATGTAATTTCACAGGTCCAAATTTTACTGTTTTTTTATTGAAGCCTCACCTACAGGTGATGTTAAAATATCTCCAATTAAAAAAAAAACCAAAAACAAAAACCTCTCACTCCCTCCTCATTTTCTAAAAAAAATGTGTTCATACATGCAAAGTGTATAGGCAAATACTAGTATATTATTACATCAACTATCTTATAATTATTGGTAGAGTTTTCTTTTTAAAAAAAATCAGTAACTTAATTTCGTTTTAGGTACAGTTATTTAACTTAATTTTTACGAAAAACGTGTATGCACGACTTTGTTTGAAGAAGAATATACCTGACTTAGACTTTGGAGCTTAAACAGTGATAAGAGCTTTAACCAAGGTGAAATGCATGAAAAACAAGTGCATTTCCCAGTATAAACCTTGTTTGATTTCTTTTTATTTCTCATCATTTGATCTTATAGCCCCATAAGTGTTATGATTTGAGTGAATATTAACGGTACGTGACAATATTATGTAAGTAAAAAATCACTTGTTTGTTTGTATGTGAATATGTTTAAAGCGTGTGAGATATGAGTATCATGATTATTATCATTGGATATGCAACAAACACGTGGGATATGAGTATATTTTATACGCTTATAGGGGCACGCTATTTTTTTATATTTTTGTTCGAGGTAGACTAATTTTACCAAAGAAAAATAGGCTTGTACTACTGAATTAGACAACTCTAGCATATAAAATTACATGTTATTCTCTGAATAACCAAAGAGGTTTTTAGTTAAAATGGTTCCTGAAATTTGCATAACTTCTCACTTTGGTCTCTAAGATTTCAAATCAATAGAAGTGGTCCCTGAGATTGTCCATCATCCATCATTTTGGTCATTCCATTAAAAACTCCGTTAAGTGTCCTGGTTTTGTTTTTTCCATATTTGTTGGTGTCGTTCTCAACTAAGTTTACAGTTGTTTGTTTTTCGGTTTCCTTCTTTTGGCTTGACCTATGTTTCTCTTCAATTCTAATTGAATTTATGACTTGAACCAAAGTAAATTCTCCTTGTTTATGCCTTAAGGTTCTAGCAAAGTCATTCCAAAATTGAGGCAATTTATCAATAAGGCAGGAGACTTTAAAATCCTCATTGAACTTCGTTCATTTCTTTTCAACACCTCTTAATAGCTCTTGATACTCATGTATTTGTTCCCCCACAAACTTATTGTTAACCATCTTATAATCATTAAAGTTTGAGACCGTGAACCTAACAATCTCAGCATCTACAATTCCATATTCCGCTTATAAAGTTTCCCAAAGTTATTTGGCGGTGGATGTAGTAGCATGATACACATCATAGAGATGATCAGCAATGGCACTTAAGATTCTATTGTGACAATGATATTCTATGAGTTCAGAGGTTAGTTTAGTAGATGACTCTTTAGAAGAAGAATCTTTGTTTGATTGAGTTTCTTCAAGTGCGGATACAAGTCCTAAGACAGTTAACCAATATTTCACTTGTTTTTTCCACCTACGGAAATTATGGCCACTAAATTTTTCAGGCTTAACACTATTAGCTTCTTCTAGGTTTGCCATTTGTTATGTAATATTGACTAATAACAAGTGAGAGAGAGATATAAGATTGCTATAATACTGTAGAAATTAAAACAGATTGTCACTAAATAATTTTTTTTTAACAAGTATAGGACAAACTATACTACTTTATAATAACCACAGACCAATTAATCATGCACATATTTAATTAAAGCATGAAACAATTAACAAATATCACAATGTAATTGTACTCAAATTGTAATAATCACGTTCAGATTTAATTAAAGCATATAACAATCAACAAATGTCAGCATGCAATTGTAGTCAAATTGTAATAATCAAGTACATATTTAATAAAGCATAAACAATTAATTCAATATGCAATTATTGGTCAAATCACGTTGGGATTAAAACACAAGATTTAATTAAAGCATAATATAATTACACACAATTTAATATATATATATATATATATATATCAGTTGTTGTCAAATCACTTGACAGATAAACAATATTAAATAATTGCAATTTACAAGTACTGTTTAATAAATAATTGCAGTTTACAACAAATGAAGTGATGTACGTATTTCTATCATATATCTACAACCAACGAAACAAAAGTTGAACAACCATGACAAAATATATCTACTAGTCTTAAACAGTCTGATGTTGCAAGGAAAATTAGGTTTCGTTTGTTTGGGCAAGGAGCAATTACACATGCATGCATACATGTTTGGGAATTGCAATGTCTTGACGTGCTATGGAGGCTCTTCTCTTTTTTTTGTCAATGCCGTACACGATGTAGCTAGAGACTTGTATGAACTTATACACTCATGATTTCAGGAATTGCTAGGCTTACGTGTATGCTCAATTCAGTTGTTATTTTCTATAATTTGTTATCCTTTTGTTGACAATGCATGTAATGCTCGATCGACCCAGGTTTTTGTTCGTTCGACTTGCAAACTCCTTGCATATATTTTGGAGTGAGCAAGAAGCAAATGAAAAAACGGTTACAATAGGAGCTTATAACTTAAGTGTTAGTTGAGAATATTTACTCATGTACCCGAAAACTTAGGTTCGCGATTCTTCTCCCACTGTTTTATTCCTAATAATTAACACTATCGCTTGTACAAGAAAAACTAGTACCAACTTGCTTGCACGTTATGAACTTAAATTGCGCATGTACTATTGTTCGCGTCAGGAATTTCCGTCGGGAAGGCTTCCTGGACGACAAGCACACAGCTCCCCGGGAGGTTGGCGCCGGTTGAGGGCTGCTGTCGGGCTTCTGCTTCACTGTCGGGCTTTGTCGGGCAAGTCTCGTCGGGCAAGTCTTTATCGGGCAAGACTCGTCGGGCAAGGCTCGTCGAGCAAGGCTGAAAGAGAAGGACAGAGTTAACTTTGAAAGGTGCCTTTGTGGGGCCTTAGGTGTAGGCCTTGAGGCTCACAATCAAGATTAACTTTTTAGGTGCTCAGGCGTGCCACTACCATCTTTAGCATGGCAGATGTAAAATGGATGTTGAGTTTTAGTTGTGAATATGTATATACCCGAGAAACCGTGTTAGATATAACAGGTGCCTTTGTGGGGCCTTAGGTATAGGCCTTGAGGCTTCCTATCAAACTAAACTGGTGCTCGAACACATCATATTTGTTCTCGCGATTGCAGGAATCTTATAACTATTATACTTCTGATTACCCGAGTCTGAGAGATCGAATGAACCCAAATAGGTGCCTTTATGGGGCCTTAGATGTAGGCCTTGAGGCTTCCCATTAGAGTTCGTTCTTATACTCAAACGTTCTAGTCCGCAGAACGGAATGAACCCAAATAGGTGCCTTCGTGGGGCCTTAGGTGTAGGCCTTGAGGTTTCCTATCAGAATCCATTCCATGCTTAAGCGCTCTATGATAATCATGATATAATAGAAATAAAACTAAGAGGTAGGTCGATTACTTGCGCCCCAAGTAACTTCAGACTTCTCGTTTATCAAGGACTGTCGTGGATGGGTTAAGTCCACATAAGATTCTTTTTATGCCTTGAGGCCAAGGACTTTTAACTGATCAGATTTGCATGCCCGAGGGCTTAGGACTTAGATCTGGTTTGAATACTGAAGATATATTCAAATCGGATCCAAGTACTGAGAAAGCTTTTTAATGGTCATCTTGCTAGAAATAACTTGCATATAACTGGAAGTATACAACATATTGCTAGGTTTAGTGAATGAAAAGACAAAAACAAAGCAAAGAAGGTCGAGCAAGGTTAAACCTTATCAGGTAAGGCTGCTCGTCTTGCAGGTTCCTATCTTTGTAGTTTTGTCAAGGGTCTGAAAGCTTAGAGAAAGAGAGAGAGATATATGGGGAGATTACAAAAGGTGAATCGATACTACAACAAGGTTGAACAGGATAGCAGAGCTATTACAAGGTTTAAAGGAAGGGTTATCCTGCGAGGGATGAAGGCTTGTCCCGAGAGGGATGAAGGCTTGGGCTGACTACAACTTCGTTTTGAAGGCAAATCTGGCTTTGAGCAGAGTTTGTGCTTGCATTTGTTTGTTTGATTGAGTGTCCTTATTCCTGGTTTCTCTTTCTTCTTATATAGACAACTCGGCTTGGTCTCCTGTAGCAGCAGCCTTGCCCGAATGCGGTTTGAGGGAGATGACTCATCAGCTATTTTACATGTAATGCCACCATAAAGTACTTTATGGGCTATGTAGTTGGTCAGTCTATACCACTTGGCTCTTGGGTAGGTAAGCAAGTGGTCTTCATGAGCTGCACCAAGTCAGAAAAGGCCTTTTCTGCTTTTCTGGGTCTCGGCTGGGCTTCGGCCAATTTGCTGGGCTCTAGCCGACTCTCCCTTCGGGAATCCTTTTGGGCCAGCCCCTCTCTTGGGCCCAAAGTCAAGTTTTGATCCAAACAACTATATTATCCCCACTTACTATAACTAGTCCATATATATGTTATAACATGGAAAAATAACCCAATTCTTTCATCTCAAATTCAGTAGCTAGGTACTTTTGAAGTCGTTGTATCTCCTTCTGATCATCACCAGTCACTATCATGTCATCAACATAAATAATCAATGCAATTAGCTTACCATTTTGTCGCTTTAGAAACAAAGTATGATCTGAATGACTCTGGATATACCCAAACTTCTTCATTGAACTTGTAAACCTCCCAAACCACGCTCTAGGAGATTGTTTCAAACCATACAAGGCATTTCGTAACCTGCATACAACACCTTTTCCAGGAGATGTTCCAATACCAAGTGGGAGATCCATATAAACTTCCTCCTTAAAATCACCATGAAGGAAAGCATTCTTAACATCAAACTGCAACAGAGGCCAATCCTGGTTTACTGCTAAGGACAGAAGAACACGCACAATATTAAGTTTGGCAACAGGAGCAAAAGTCTCATGATAGTCCACCCCATAGGTTTGAGTATAACCCTTAGCAACTAATATGGCTTTATACCGGTCAATAGAACCATCTGCTTTGTGCTTAATAGTAAACACCCTTCTTCCCGTTTGGTAAAGGAACCAAATCCCAAGTAGAATTCTTTTCCAAAGCTTCCATCTCAACTTTCATGGCATTAACCCACTTAGGGTCAGACAAAGCATCTTGCAATTTTGTCGGAATTGATACACTAGATAGCTGAAATATGTAAGATGCATATGGTTTGGACAAACGATGAGTAGACACATAATTGTTGATAGGATATTTGGCTTTGGCATGCATATCAGGCTCATATTGTACTTTAGGTTTTCCACGATTAGCTCGTGGAGGCAACTGATAAGTAGAAGAATGGTCAGAATTTACCTCATGTATGCCACCATCTTGTACCAAACTGTTAGAAGAATCATCAATGGATGAACCATCATCAGGCAACTCGTTAGACATATCAGCAGCAGTCAACCGATCATCAGAAGGTAATTTATCAAACATACTAACAGACAACTCGCTGGGCACATCTGATCTGTCGTCAGTAGAAATAGTTCCAGGAATGACAGGTAACCGATCACTATCTGTAGCCGACTGATCAGTATCACGCAACATAATAGGTTATGTTCCTTACTCTGCCTGTAACACATCATTCATACCATCTCTTCGAATCTGCACTTCACTCCCCTTTCCCCATGAAGTGGAGAGTCGGAAGAGGGCTTCACAAAATACGAAACTTCCTCATGGAAGGTGACATCCATGGTAATATAAGTTTTTTTAGTCGGATGATGATAACACTTGTAGCCTTTTTTATTGTTAGCATACCCAATAAAGACACACCGGAGAACACATGCATGAAGTTTACTCTGCTGATGAGAGTAGACATACACATACGCAATACACCCAAACACTTTCGAAGGAAGCTTTGATACAGAAACAAGAGAAACATGTTTTTGTAGCACATCAAACGGTGTCTGAAAATCAAGAACCATACTTGGAACATGATTGATCAAATACACAGCAGCCAAAACAGCATGACCACATAAATGATTAGGAACACATTTATCCAACATCAAGGAGCGAGCAACCTTGACACGCCCCGATCCCGATATTCCCCGAATACCAGGATGGGCACGTGCTGGCCGACACCCGAGGGTGACGAAAGCCATTTCATTGAGTGCAATTGTTGAAAATAAAGGATAACTAAGACTTATCAATATAAAGGAATAAAGAATAAGCATTTAAGGAACGTGTTCATAACATACAACTAACTAGAACACTAAAGGAATAATATAAAATTAGATGAACAAGGAGTAGGTCATACACCAAGAGGACTCGAAGATGCCGATGCAGAAGTGCCTGTATGCCGGGATTGTATGCCTTGATTCTAAATCCTGAAGGGGGCGCAAAACAAACATGAGTGGACCAATTTGATATAGATATAATAAAATAGTTATCAATGTACTAACCCCCAGGTTTTATGAAAACACATATATAATGATAAACATAGGTTTTCCGAAACCTAGCATGCCGTGCAATGTCTCAAATCATAACTTGTATATATAATAATCACTAGTGAATTGTCCGATAACCCCCAGGCCCCATGCCGGCTCCCCGTCTCTGAGCAGACAGTCAAAGGAAAATACACTTCAGCCCCATGCCGGCTCCCCGTCCCTGTGCTAAATAGCCAGAGGAAACACACTCCAGGCCCTATACCAACACCAAATCGTCGCCCGGGACAGACCAGAATCTATCCCTACGTCCCGTAGCGGAAAGGACCACTAAGTAAGTACAAAACCACTGAACATATATATATTGAAAAGCAACTTCATAGTATAAAGTCATCCATCATCTATACTATAAAGAGGTGTTCGAAACATGTTCTAAATATCATATCGTCATCCATCGGATATTCTATAAGAACATGGGTTATAGGAAAAATAGTAATAATTCAAACTAGCCTTAGTAAGCATGTTATCTCAAAGCGTTTCATAAAACGTAATCATTAAATCATGCATTTCATGTATGCATTTCTACTATTAAAACATGCATTTTTAGAAGGAGTCCACTCACCGTACACCGATGGTGCAAAGCTGTACCAAAGAGGTATAACAGAATCACCGTTAATAATTGCACCTATTCACATAAAGGAGTACCTTTAGTCAAACTCTATTCAAACGATTGAATTTGGGAAAACGGACTTCAAAAACGGGTCCAGAACGTCGAAATTAGCCCAGGAGAGGTCCTGGACGAAACCCCGAAAAGTCAACTCAAAAAGTCAACGTTGACCGTTGACCAGTCAAAGTCAACTCTGACAGTTGACCGAGTCAACAGTCAGAGTCAATTAGTCAAAGGTTAAAGTCAGACTTGGGCTTTGGATTGGGTTGGGCCGAATGGGCTTTAAGGGTTTTGGGTTGGATCGGCCCTAGGGTTTGGGAAAGGGCTGAAAGCCCACTTTCTAAATGGCCCAAGGCCTTTATTCCTAAAACAAAAATTAGATAAAACCTTAAAAGGTTTTTGGTTGGGTCACGGGCTACAGGCCCTAAACAAAAACGGCCCGAGGGCCTTTAAGTCCTAAAACAAATAACAATTAAATAAAAACAATAAAAAGGAAATTGGGTTAGGATTTTGGGCTTGACTCCCCACACTGGCCTAAGGCCCGCTTGACTTGGAATCGGCCTGGGAGGCCTGGTCTCGCCGAAGAACAAACACCGGAGCTTCAACAGCTCCGGCCGACCACCAAACACAACCCTAGACTCCGATCTAGGTACCAAAACGAAGAGTAAGACGAATGGAGTAATTTTATACCTTCATTTCGTCATGGAACGGCCGGAGATGGCCGAAATCTCCCCCGACACCCACGGCTCGCCGGAAATAGGTGTTCCTACACCCGAGTTCGATTCGTCCTAAAAACCTCCAAAAATCACGAAATAAACTCCATTAAACTACATTTCACCAGATTCTAGGATGAAGAAGGGAAGATTTGGGGCTTACTTAACCGGAGATTGAAAAATCTCGCCATAGCTCATTTTTCCGGTTTTCTGGTTTCGCGGAAACGAGAGGGAGAGAGAACATGACGAGATGGTGATGGGTGATGGTTCTTCCTCGCGTACGTGTGCGTCTCATTGTGTGGGTGTGTGTGCGATTTAGTGAAGAGAGGAAGGGAAGAGAGATGAGAGAGAGCCGAGAGGGAGAGAGACGGGACAGACAGAAAAAGAAGAAGAAGAAGGAAGGGGGTTCACGGGGGGGACAGAGAGAGAAGTGATAGAATAATTGGGGTGCTGCCACGTGGCAGCTTGAGAAAGAAAGGAATCCTATGCTTTAATTTCTGATTGGTAGTCAAAATATGACCAAAGTGATATATTTAAAACATTTTGGGGTAATTACATACATATATTTTTATAACTAGGGGGTGGGTGTTACAAACCTCCATTATTTGACGATTCTTCCGTTCGGACACACCATTTTGTTAAGGTGTACACGGAATAGTCGTCTGGTGAATAATACCATGATCACGAAAAAAAACATGCCAAAGTGTGATTCACATATTCTCCTCCGTTATCAGACCTGAAGACCTTAACTTTGTTCTGAAACTAAGTAGACACCATTGTACAAAATTCTTGAAGAAGTAACGGAACATCACTCTTATTCTTCATCAAGAACACCCAAGTTAATCGAGTACAATCATCAATAAAAGTAACAAATCAACGAAATCCATTAGAAGTAACTTTCGCTGGACCCCACACATCAGAATGTATCAAATCAAATGGCAAAGTAGCTTTAGAATCACTTACGGGAAAGGAAGCACGATGACTCTTAGCCATGACACATGTTTCACACTTGAACTCTGAATCACTACAAGTGCGAAACAAAGAAGGAAATAGATGATTCATATAACTGAATGATGGATGTCCCAATCGTCGATGCCACAACCAAATTTGATGTCTGTCATCCACTTTAGCACTTAAAACTTGATGATTATTTGAACCGCAAACAACAGTATCCTCCATAGTCAAGATGTACAAACCCCCTATTCTTTTACCACGACCAATTATCTTCTGAGTTTGAATGTCATGAAAATAACAATACGTAGGGTAGAAGTGAGCAGCACAATATAAGGTATCAAGAAGTTTTCCTACCGACAAAAGATTGCACTTAACATCAGGAACAAGTAAAGCACGGACCAGTGATAAGGTTGGAGTCAGAGAGATAGTGCCTTCACCCTTCACATGGGAATGTGCTCCATTTGCACTAGTAATATACGGATCACGAACATAGTCACATAACTCATCAAACACTCTAGGGTCACTAGTCACATGATTGGTGGCCCCAGTATCAATTATCCATTTATTTGTTCCACCAAGATGCATAACAACACTATGATTATATTGAGCCATTGAACAAAATCACAAACAATAAAGGCACAAAAGATACGCAGCGGAATGAAAACAATTTACCAGAACACTGTAGCAATCACTGTTCACATCACTGTAGCAGAGACTATTTAGAACACTGTAGCAATCACTGTTTACGAATTGTAGCAAAGCATTGTACTGTACGCGACACTATTCACTTTTTTTTTCCAACGAAGGAAATCACGAAAAACGTGGGCACAAAATTAAAGCACACAGGTCACCAAGAGCGAACTGCTCTGATACCATATTAAACTAAATATGGTAAATACCAATATTAAACTAAACATGGTAAATACCAAAAATATATATGACAATATTTGAGAATTTCTTATATATTCATTAATCTCCAAAGTGGACTATATATAGGAATTACAATTGGTATTACATATGTATTTCACCAATATGGGACAATAAACTACTATTTACACTTTAACTAATATATAACTCGCAACAATATCAAGTGATACACAAATATGTATAAAATGTGATCTCTTTAATATTTTCTGAAACGAAAGAGTATAGATGATATCAATCATTGATGGCATTATTTCGTCAGAACACGTATTTCTTGCGGTGCAGTTTTACTTTGCCTTACTCCACACCCAAAACCCTCGAAAAAAAAAGAAAGACTCTCTGCTTTAGGGTTGCAGGTTACAGAAGTTTTGTTTTGTGCTAGCTTTCCAGTACCCTTCTAAAATAGCTGACAATAGCTTAAGACAGAGAAGAGAGTTGGCAACAGTCTACCTGCTGCTAAATGTAGTTAGGAAACTTTTTTGAAACACAACGATATTCTATATTAAGTGTTAGTGAGATTTAGGCTTACGTGTATGAACTTATATACTCATGATTTCAGGAATTGCTAGAGACTTGTATGAACTTATATACTCATGATTTCAGGAATTGCTAGGCTTACGTGTATGCTCAATTCAGTTGTTATTTTCTATAATTTGTTATCCTTTTGTTGACAATGCATGTAATGCTCGATCGACCCAGGTTTTTGTTTGTTCGACTTGCAAACTCCTTGCATATATTTTGGAGTGAGCAAGAAGCAAATGAAAAAACGGTTACAATAGGAGCTTATAACTTAAGTGTTAGTTAAGAATATTTACTCATGTACCCGAAAACTTAGGTTCGCGATTCTTCTCCCACTGTTTTATTCCTAATAATTAACACTATCGCTTGTACAAGAAAAAAATATGTATAAAATGTGATCTCTTTAATATTTTCTGAAACAAAAGAGTATAGATGATATCAATCATTGATGGCATTATTTCGTCAGAACACGTATTTCTTGCGGTGCAGTTTTACTTTGCCTTACTCCACACCCAAAACCCTCGAAAAAAAGAAAGACTCTCTGCTTTAGGGTTGCAGGTTACAGAAGTTTTGTTTTGTGCTAGCTTTCCAGTACCCTTCTAAAATAGCTGACAATAGCTTAAGACAGAGAAGAGAGTTGGCAACAGTCTACCTGCTGCTAAATGTAGTTAGGAAACTTTTTTGAAACACAACGATATTCTATATTAAGTGTTAGCGAGATTTAGGCTTAGTTACACAATTAGATAACCAAAATAATTTGGTATCGAACTCATCATATATGAAAATTAAATCTAAGATCTCTTACCCTAATATCATCGACTACTTTTTTGACCTTTTTTCCATTCTAGCATTTGTGCAGTAATACATCCCTTCCAATTGATAAATTGATTTTGCGTTGAATGCTCAATTATAATAGGAAATCGAAGTAAGAGTTTAATGTATTGACGCAAGTTGAAGATTTACATAGTAGATATGTTGGATTTGGAACGTGAGAATTAGCCACGTGCAGGTTCCACATCATGTGAGATGGGACACAAAAGGACTATTGTGGGTGCAATTTGAGTCAAGTAAGAATTAACTAGAAAACCTATAAAACAATTATCACGTAAGATCAATTGAAAAATTATGGAGAATGTTCGTCAAATGGCATCCGATGCCTAAGTCTTAAGTTTGAGAGAATTAAATAGAAGTAATAGTTCTATGTATATTTTGTTATTACCAGTTTCCTTGTGTGACTTAGCTATTTATAAAGTATAAAGTTCTTTAGTTGTCTGCCAATAGGGCAGTGCTAGGCAGACCGATTGATGGATTAGTCTCCCTGACCGGGTAGAGTGAGTATCCCTTTGGGAGATGCCTTGGTAGAGGGCATCTTAATATAGGTCTAGTATAACCTTCCCTTGCTAATTCTCAACTGCCAGAAAGGTCGAATTTAGCGAGAGCTCGACGACCATGTCTTACAAAGTAGGACACAAAGTCTGCATGTGGGCCAAGCTATCTACATCAGTGCTCGGCAAGATTTGGGCCTTGGGGCATGATAGTTTGTGGGCTTTCACAAATTTTCAATGAGTTGGTCTACTTAGTCAATTAGGGTTGAGACAATGGTCTGCTTATGCCTTCAAAGATATTTTGTCATATTGAATTCATAATTCACACTACACGCTCTAATTAGGCGTTGTCAATTATGTGGCCACAACTATAACATTCCTACACGTACGTGAGACACTCGTGAATGTTGAGTTTTATTGTTTTTGGAACAACGATATATTTATAAGAATTGAAGGAATAAATTGGTTTTAAACTCATCATTCACGAGATTTAAACATAAATCTCTCACTTATAAATGAAGAATCTCATTATAACGTAGATTAAGAGGCACATGAATGTCGAGTTTACTTCATGACCCTGACAAAACTTAATTATTTTGGTGTGTTAAAAGAGATGATTAGAGGAGGGCTTTGTTCACTGTATAAATTAGTTTAACCATTAATACTTATATTGTATGAAAAAATACCATTAGCTTTGTAATTGGATACATTTTTATTTAACATCAAGTATTGCTAAAAAAATAAGGGTTCCCTCGAGGCCTCACTCGGTTCAACTAACCTTAACCTAATTGAGCCTAGTCATGAGTTTGATCTTTTCGTCTGCCTTGTGACATGGTCACTTACGTAAAAATGAAGTCAGGAATTAGAAAACATTGTAATCCTACTAGACACGTAATTAGCACGAATTTCACATTTTAAGTAAATATAAAACATGTTCTAATAACCGAAAAAACAAATAAACGTCATTAGGCCCTCAAATATTTTATGAATCCTAAACTCTTAAGGGGGCGTTTGTTGCGCCGGACTATCTCGGACTGGACTAGCTTCAAGGACTAAGATGGACTGGCTTAGACTAGACTAAGCTGGACTAACTTAGTGAAGCGTTGGGTGCAGTGTTAGACTAAGAAGCTGGATAATAACAAATTCTAATATTATATTATTTAATATATAAATTATTAATATTTTATTATGATCTAGGTGACCGGAGATGACGAGAAGTCTATCGGGAGTGATCGTTGAGCATGACTAGGACGAGAGAGGATAGTCTTAGCTAGTCCCATGGTTATTGGGGGGTCTCGCTAAGACCTCTTAGTGAAGGGTTTTGTCCATGCTAGTCCCCTTTAGTCTCATTAATGTTAGTCCCAGCATGGAACAAACACGGTATTGGACTAACAGCTAGTCCAGTCCAGTCCAGTCCCACTTAGTGAGGGCAAACAAACGCCCCCTTATGGTTATTTTCAATATTTCCGATCAATATAATGTGAATATTGTTGCAGTCATATTTATATAATTAGGAATGTGATTGTGTATCCTAGTGAATCTAGGAATATCTCTTATATTCCTATTAGAAGTTAATTACCTATTAAGAGTTGTAATCCTAAAAGGGTAAGGATTCTACCTATCATATTACTATAAATAAAGGCACAACGGGGTGATACAACACACACCTCACAATTAAATCTCTCTTCTCTCTCTTATTGCCGCCGGCCTCCCCCTCTCTATTCCTCTAGAATAGTTCAGTTAAATAGGCCTACAAACACGTCGTCAGCACACTCTTGCCAGAAGCTAAGGAACTGACGGATCATATGAGGAGGCTGTCTTCTACCAAATTCAAAGGCTTTTATTTGTTTTCTACTAATCAGGTACATTTAAAATAAAGTAAGATCTTAGAAACGTCCACGAAGTATGAAAACATTCCATATGATGCATGAACCTCCTATGTTTATATTTTCCTTCCGATGCTATGTGGAATTTGTGAGTCAAAGCATATAAATAAATTAGAAGCAATTTAGGGTTTTTCAAACACTAGAAAATTCGGAAAGAGAAAAAAAAAACCGCACCACTTTGACACCATGCTGGACCACCGTGCTAGCCTGAAGCCCAACCGCGTGGGGAAACAGTGTCGTATTGACACCTGGACAAGGCGTACAACCCTTTGGGCTCGCTGCCTTGCAAAGCGTGTTCTTTGGGGAAGTTGAATACTCAACCTTCATATACAAATATTATTCACAACCCCCTTAAGTTTCTTCAGATGATTCAATGGGATATTTGTGGACCTATCTAACCAACATGCGGATCATTTAGATACTTTATGGTAGGGGTGGCCAAACGGGTATAGGAACCGCGGGTCGAGGCGGGTACGGGCCGGTTTCTAATTTAAAAAAAGAGAAATGGAGCGGGGCTTTGAAATTTTAGGGGCGGGGCGAGTCCAGAAGTATAAAAAAAAGGGTACCCGGACCGACCCATTTGTATCATTTCCCATTCCTCTCCTATTTTCTCACACCTTCTCGAAGACTATTCTCTCCTCAGTCTCCTCCATCTCGATCTCTCTCTTCCCCAGTTTCTCTCTTTCTCGACGCCTCTGTCTCCGATTTCTCACACCTTTCGGATCTGTCGATTATCAATCTCCTCCCTCTCGATCTCTATCTCCCCCAGTTTCTCTCTATCTCGATGCATATGTCTCCGATCTATGCAGCTTCGCCGGTTTTCGCTCTCTCCCGAATCGGAGATTGCCCGACAAGAGCTCGATCAAAAGTTTTCAGAAGCGTTGGAACAAGTGAAGAATCTGGGTGGGTGAATTCTGAGAGCGGGTCTGGGTCAGGTTGGGCTTGGCCGAGACGAGGTCTTAGAGCGATTAAAGGATGGAGTTTTACGAGTACCTCTTCAAGTACATCATCATCGGCGACACAGGTCTCCATTCATCCAATTTATAGCCTTATGATTTTTCTTGATTTTTTTTTGTTTGTTTGGTTTGAGATTTGAGGTTTTAAAACAATTGGGTTTTGGTTTTGGGTTTTTGTTTTCGATTTGTAGGTGTCGAAAAATCTTGCTTACTATTGCAATTCACGGATAAGAGGTTTCAACCTGTGCATGATTTTACCATCGATGTCGAGTTCGAAGCTCGAATGGTCACCATCGATGGCCATCCTATCAAGCTCCAGATTTGGGACACTGTAAGTTACATGTACTTCCTTTCTTGTTTTCTGTTTGGCTATTGAGAAAATAGAATTTTCGTGGTGAATTGAGTTTACAGTTTTGTACCAGATATGGAAACGGCGCGGCAGCGGATGAAGGTCTTGATGTCGGAGACTAAGTCGAAAATCTGGAGGATGGCGAGTCCGGGAGGCGATCAAAACCAGAAGAAAAAAAAGAGTAAGAATAACCCGTGGCCTCGTCTCGAACTAGCCCGTTTGAAACGGGCCGGGTTAGGTCCAGTTTCAGTGATCATATTTGCAATACCCGGCCCGTCCTATTTCCTTTTTAAGCAGGTACGGTCTGGTCCCTCCAAATTTGGGCCCGGCCTAACGCTTGCCCACCCCTACTTTATGGTGTTGGTTGATGCATTGCCATGATGGTCACATGTTTGCCTGTTATCCACACTCAACACTGCATTTGCGAAACTCCTAGCACAAATTATTAAGCTAAGGGCTCACCACCCTGATTATCCAATTAAGTCGATTTGACTGGATAACGCTGAAGAGTTTACGTCATAGACTTTTGACGATTATTGCATATCAGTAGGGATTGAAGTCAAACATTATGTACCCTATGTTCACATCCAAAACGACCTGGTAGAAGCTTTCATAAAGCGCCTTCAATTGAAAGCTCGAACTTTGGTTATGCGAACCAAACTGCTGATATCTGCTTGGGGCTATGCAATATTGCACGCAGCTATGCTGGTCCGCCTGAGGCCCACCGCTACCCAACCTCATTCACCGTTATAGTTGGTTACTAGATACGAGCTTGACGTCTCGCATTTACGTGTGTTTGGGTACGCAGTCTATGTGCCAATAGCGTCGCCACTACGTACCAAAATGGGCCCTCAGAGAAAAATGGGAATCTATGTCGGTTATGATTCGCCATCAATTATTCACTACTTAGAGCCCTTGATAGAAGATCTCTTTACCACAAGTTTTGTGGACTGTCACTTTGATGAGACAATCTGAAACTGAGGTGCGATAAAATTGTCGTTAAGGGGAGATAAGCATGCTAACGTTCTTGGAGAACGCCGCGAATTGTCGTGGTATGCTCCCACTATGTCTCATTTAGATATTCGCACTACCCAATCTGAAACTGAGGTGTGACAAATTATAAATCTTCAGAGCATTGGT
Organism: Malus fusca; assembly: GCA_035220775.1. Lineage (NCBI taxonomy): Eukaryota > Viridiplantae > Streptophyta > Magnoliopsida > Rosales > Rosaceae > Malus > Malus fusca. The sequence continues at coordinate 13,483,260 of CM069074.1, read as the reverse complement.
CAAAGCATGCCAGATGCTTTTACTGATATAGCTAAAGTGACAAGATCACATATACCTGTTGCAAACACACCTGCAATGATAGAAGTACCCCGCGTATGTCGTAACACCGCCTGGGAAGGCCAGACCTTCCCCGAAGGTGGGGAGGCGGCACTTTCCATACGGCCTGGTACATTGGTGGCAAACTAATCATCTGCTCCAACCCTAAAGCGTGGCAGACCTCTTGGTTCAAATGATTCATAACCCCAGAAGAGGAAATCAGCACCAACTAGTGACCCTAGTTTAAATCCGATAATCGCTCACTCATCTATTCCAACACATGAAATTATTCTAGATTACGGTGATGTCTTAGATGAGACAACTCGACCTCACGAGAATTGTGAGATTTCAGTCCACTACGCAGTATTGGATGAGTTTTGGAATCAGAATGAGATGATCGTCGACAATGCATTTGCGTACTAGGTAGCTACTGACATCATGCTTAGCGATGACATTGAACCACGTTCCGTTGATGAATGCAGACGTAGAACGGATTGGTCAAACTGGAAACAAACAATCTATGTTAAACTTGATTCTCTTGCGAAACGTAAAGTGTTTGGGCATGTAGCTCCTACTCCACCACATATGAAGCCAGTGGGCTATAAGTGGGTTTTCGTAATGAAGTGTAATGAGAAGAATGAAATAGTGCGATACAAAGCACACTTCGTAGCGCAAGGCTTCTCTCAACGCCCTGGAATTGATTACGAGGAGACGTATTCCCCCGTAATGGACGTCATAACGTTCGCTACCTAATCAGTTTGGTAGTTTTCAAAAAACTGAATATGCAGCTTATGGACGTGGTAACCGCGTATCTCTATGGGGATCTACATACGGAAATATACATGAAAGTTCCATAAGGACTTCCATTGACTGGTTCAAATAGTTCTAGACCACAGAACACTCTCTCGATTAGATTGAGGAAATCACTCTACGGATTGAAACAATCCATGCGGAAGTGGTATAACCGTCTGAGTGAATATTTGACAAGTCAGGGTTATGTGAACAACGAATTATGCCCATGTCACATTTCGGATTTGCAATCGTTGCAGTTTATGTCGATGACATGAACCTCATCGGAAATCCCGTAGAGCTTGAGGAAATTGCTACGCTCTTGAAATAAAAATTTGAGATGAAAGATCTTAGGAAAACTCGATATTGCCTTAGCCTGGAGATCGAGCATTATTCGGATGGAATCCTAGTACATCAATCAAACTACACCCAGAAGGTGTTGTGTCATTTTAATGAGGATAAAGCGAAGCCTTTAAGTACTCATATGGTCATTCAGACTCTAGATGCTAAACTAGATCCCTTCCATCCTAAAGAGGATGATGATGAGAATTTGGAGCCTGAAGTTCTATACCTAAGTGCAATTGGTGCTTTATTGTACTTGACTTAATACACTAGACCCGACATCTCCTTTGCTGTTGGCTAGATATAGCAACGCGCCTACACCCAAACACTGGAATGGTGTTAAAGACATCTTTCGCTACCTCAAGGGTACTACGGATTTGGGCTTGTTCTACACCCACAAATCCTCGAGAGAACTGATAAGCTCATATTTATATATCTTTTACATCAAATTCTCTTGTCTTTTCTTAGTTATTTCTTCATATTTTTGTGCTATTTACTTTGTTTTTGTGTTTTATAGAATTTATCTAGCTAAGAAAATAAAAATAGCACAAGTGTGATTTTAAGTAATAAATTCGTCATTTCTACCTTGCTCACTTATTTTATTGTTGTAACTTAAGAAAAAATTTTGGCAGAGCAAATAAAAGGTGACTGACTGAGTTATATATATATATATATAGATATAAAAGGAAACCTTGGCAGCTTAAAATGTAGAAGAAGGTCAGTGGGCAGACAGCAAAAATGGGGAATGGAGCTGGCAAGAATAGAAAAATAATAAAAAAAATAGAAAGAAAAGAATGGGAGGTGGTGCCTGGCGGAAGAGTGGAAGCCTGGCAGCGTGTGAAGGGAGACACGCGGGAAGGCCGAACGAGAAAGAAATATAAGGCGAGAAGGGGGATTGGTGGAAGCAGGCGCGCTGCCTTGAGGCAGCGATAGAGAGGGACGCGGGAGTGCATGCTGCTTTGGCAGCTAGCGGCAGGAAGGCAGTGTGAGCGAGAGACCTTGGCAGCGTAGCTAGAAGTCAGAGCAGAACTGGCAGCGCAGGGGGCTGCTCTCAACGGGCAGCAAAGAAAGGAGAGTCAGAAGCTGCCAGCGGGAAGAAAGGCGCACTGTGCAGTGGAAGAGACGTGCGGGACGCGAGGGGGGTAGGCTGCCCTTTGCAGCTGACAGGAGAAAACGGACAGAAGCACAGAAGAAGCAAAGCTGCCTTCTCTCTCGGTTTAATCTTTCCAAACTTATGTTTTACTTTTGATTTAATTTGATAATAATGTGTAACTAATTTTTAGTAGTTAGGGGCTGTTTTGAAGCCCCGAATATGATTGTAAGTTTGTTGTGATATTTTGTTTGAATGACTTTTATGGAATGATGAAAATTGTTTCACTATTTATCTCATTGATAAATTCTTTATGTGTTTCTATGGATGCATACATAGTGAGCATATCTAGGATTTTAATGCTATGAATATATGTCTGCCTGCCCTTGTTGAATGAGGACCTACATATATTCTACAGTAGTACTTGTTAATTGTGGTTAACATGTGAATCGATTTCTAGGATAAGTAAGACAACGCCCGTACTTACGATGCCTTGTGATGACTCAAACTCTTTTTATTCTTAATGATTTCTACTTGTTAAATCTATGAACACACCATTCTAGATTGCATGCTAGGAACTAAGTTAAGTTGAAAACACCATTCTCTTAACATACTACGTAAGAAAGAGTAATAGGTTGTGTTCTAACATTGAGCCAACTTGAGCATCTTCATCCGGAAATAAAAGGGATTTGAATGAAACGTAACATGCTTGCATAATTATTTGGTGGTGGATAGCATGTCCCCTAACTCATTTTCTTAACTTGTGAATTAAAATCTATTGGTATTATTTAAAATCAGTTTCTGTACTGTTTTTGTACGATTTAATTTAAATAGAAAATCAACTCCAAAAATCCCAAATATTTGTGTGAACATAGCTCAGTGTGTCTAGTTTATGTGTATAAAATTTCGTTGCATTTGGATAAGTTTAAGTTAGTCTAATAATTTTTGTTTGGTGGCTGGTCAGTGGAGACAGCCACCCTGTTTTTGTGACATTTTGAGTATTTGGATAAAACAATCTTCTGCGGGAAAGACCCTTATTTTCATATGCTACAATCGACAAATTCTAGTGTTAATAAGGAAAATTAATAGGATTATTGTGTGCTACTTTGTGGTGCGTTATAATCTCTATCAAGAACACACTGCCCCCCTCAGTTCTCAGGTTGATTCTTGCCTTATTAGTTACGCAGATGCTGGATATCTGTCTGGCCCACATAGGGCACATTCTCAAACAGGTTATGTATTTACTGTTGGAGACACCGCTATATCTTGGAGGTTTACCAAGCAAACACTAGTTGCGACTTCTTTAAACCATGCTAAGATTCTCGCCCTGCATGAAGCATCGCATGAATGCTTTTGGTTGATGGTAGGTATGGAAAATATTCGAAGCACTAGTGGTCTTACTTCCGTCGTTGACCTTCCTACGACGATCTATAAAGACAATGCAGCATTATCGAGCGGTTAAAGAAGGGATACATCAAGGGAGACAACACCAAGCACATAGCGTCGAAATTCTTTTACTCTCATCAGCAACAACAACATTAGAACATTGAAGTCAAGCAAATTCGTTCCCAAGACAACCTAGCCGATCTTTTCACCAAGTCATTGCCCAAGTTTACTTCAGGATAATCCCCCTGAGTTTGACATAATTCCCCCTGAAGTCAAGCAAGTATATTTCAGGAAAATCCCCCTGAGTTTGACATAATTCCAAAGAGAACTAACAATGTTACAACTCATAAAGTTTACACATACCAATTCCTTGAACAAGCTTCTGAAACGTCACCTTCAGTAATGAATTGGTGAAAAGGTTGGTCAGATTGTCTTGTGAATGGATTTGCATGACTTCAATCTTCGGATGCTCTTGTTGTTGATGTGAGAAGAAGAACTTTGGTGCAATGTGCTTGGTGTTGTCTCCTTTGATGTAACCATTCTTGAGCTATTCAATGCATGTTGCATTGTCTTCATAGATCATCGTCGGGACGTCAACGACAGGGTAAAGATCGTAGAAGCTTCGAATATGGCCCACAATTGCTCTCAGCTTGAAGCATTTTCGAGTTACTTTATGTAAGGCAAGAATTTCAGCATTGATAAACGAATTGGCAACTAAGGTCTGTTTAGTTGACCTCCAAGAGATTGCGGTGCCTCTAATGGTAAAGACATAACCCATTTGAGAGCACGCCTTATGCAGATCAGATAAGTATACTGCGTCGGCATAACAAACAAGGCGAAAATTGACTCGAGATATGAGGGGTGCGGCATCACTCGAAGATTCGTAGGGATAGAATATGCCTAGATACGTAGTACCCTTATGGTAACAGAAAATATCTTTTACACCAGTCCAGTGTATACGTATCGGTACATTACTGTATCTTGCCAAAATATTAACATCAAATGAAACATCGGGTTTAGTGCATTGAGCTAAGTACAATAAAGCGCATATCGTACTTAGATAAGGAACTTCGGGCTCCAAAATCTCTTCATCATCCTTCTTCGGATAGAAGGGAGCTCGCTTTGCATTTAACAATGGAACAACCATAAGAGTACTCGAAGGCTTCGATTTATCCTCGTTAAAGTGGTGCAACACATTTTGGGATTAGTTCGAATTATGTACTAAGATTTTATCTGAACGGTGCTCTATCTCAAGATCGAGATAGTACCGAGTCTTTCATAGATCTTTCATTTCAAATTCCAACTTCAAGTGTGCAGCAGTCATCTCGAGCTCTTCATGAGTTCCGATGAGGTTCAAGTATTTGACATAAATTGCAACAATCGCAAAACCAGAATGTAACTTCTTAATGAACACACAATAGCATAGTTTGTTGGTCACATATCCCTAACTAGTCAATTACTCACTCTGACGGTTATACCATATTCTTCCGGATTACTTCAAACCATAGAGTGAACGCCTCAGCCGAATTGAGAGCATTTTCTGGGGTTTGGAAATATTTGATCCAATCAATGTAAGTCATTCGGGAACTTTCATATAAATTTTTGTATCAAGATCCCCATATAGATACGCAGTTGCTACGTCTATCAGTTGCATACTCAGTTTTTCGGGAAACTACCAACCTGATAAGGTAGCTAAAAGTAATCACATCCTTAATTGGTGAATAAGTTTCATTATAGTCAATCCCGAGGCATTATGAGAAGCCTTGAACAATAACACGAGCTTTGTAACGCACAATTTTGTTCTTCTTATTACGCTTCTGAACAAAAACTCACTTGTAGCTAACAGGCTTCACATGTGGATGAGTAGAAGCTACAGGTCCAAACACCTTACGTTTCACAAGCGAATCGAGTTCAACTTGGATTGCTTGTTTCCAGTTTGACCAATCAATTCTACGTTGACATCATTAACGAAACAGAGTTCAATAGCATCACTCAACATGATCATAGTAACTATTGCATATGCTAATGCATTGTCGATGATCATCTAATTTCTACACACATATCATCCAAGCTAGCATAATGGACCGAAATCTCACGATTCTCGGGATGTGGATTTGTCTCTTGAATGACGCTTCCATAATATAGAATTTCCTCATGAGTTGGATAAAATGAGTAGGCGACAGTCGGATTCACGGTAGGCCCAACATGGGTCTGTGTCTTGGGTTTCCTCTTCCGGGGTTGTGAATCATTTGGACCAAGTGGTCTGCCACTCTTTTGAGTAAGGGCAGAGGACTAGTTAGCCACTAATGTACGTGGATCGGCCAAAGTGGCATCCCAGGCCACCAGGAGGGAAGTCTGTCATACATTTTGTACGTTCATCTTTCCAGGCACATTCGCAGCTGAATATGTGATCTTGTCAATCGCGCTAGATTGGTGAAATCATCCGGCATACTCTGAAAATCTAACATGCGCTGCATTTCAGTTTTAGATTAAGCAATGCGGGGATCTAAATGAGACAAAGTGGGCGATAATTTGTGTCGTTCTTAAGGAATGGTGACGTTCTTATCCCCCCTAACAAAAGGAAAACTCTCTCATATAAGTGATAATCTGCGAAACGAGTGGTAAATAGATTGTCTGTCAAAGTTCTATGTAACGGATAATTGAAGGAGAATCATATCCGACACAGATTCCTATCCTTCAGTGAGGCCCCATTTTTTTACATAAGGGCGACAAAATCGGGACATAGATCGCATAACCAAAAACGCGCATATGCGGTATGTCGAGTTCGTATTCGGTAACCAACTGAGGGGCACTATATGGTTGGGTCGCAACAGGCCTCAGGCGGACCAACATGGATGCGTGCAATATTACATGGCCCCAAGCAGCGATCGGTAGCTTAGTACGTATGACCAACGATCTAGCAATCATTTGTAAGCGCTTAATGAATCTCTCTGCCAGACCGTTCTGGGTGTGTACATAGGGTACTGGATGTTCAACTTCAACCCCAACCGGCATGCAATAGTCATTAAAAGTTTTATATGCGAATTCTCTAGCATTATGCATTCGAATAAATTTGATTGGATAATCAATGTGGTGAGCCCTGAGCTTAATAACATGAGCCAATAGTTTAGAGAATGTGGCGTTCTTTGTGGATAACAAGCACACGTGTAACTAGCGTATGGAAGCATCAACCAAAACCTTAAAATATCTAAATGGTCCACATGAAGGGTGAATTGGTCCATAAATGTCCCCTTAAATCCTTTGTAGAAAATAGGAGAATTTGAACTAATCATAAGAAGGCTTAATGATAAGATTTCCCATGGAGCAAGTTTGGCATGTGATTCCTTGAATCGAACCCAAACTTCGGGTTCGTGGATGCCCGTGTGATGATTTGAGGATACGGCGCATTGATGTTCGTCCAGGATGTCTTAAACGATCATGCCAAGTGTAATTTTGTGCGCGGTCCCTAATGTAGGGCCGACCACATAGTGGCTCTCTGTATGGCGTATGGTTGTAGTATATAGACCACTAGGGATACGTTCCATCTTCTCTATAATATACTTCTGGCCATATTCGTAGGAAGTGATACACATAAATTTAACTCCATTTTCTACATAGGTTTCAGCGTGGTAATTATTATCTCTAATGTCCTTGAAACTCAACAACGTTTTTCCGGAATGTGGAGAATAAAGTGTCTCATCAATGGTCAAGATTGTACCATTGGGCAATATTGTACGTGCTTTACCGTATCATTCGATCAAGTTGGATGGGCCTGATAGGGTTGTCAGATGTGCATTATTAGGTATGAAGTTAGTGAAATAGATGCGTTCACACAAAACGGTGTGTGTGGTTGCACTATCTGCTAGACAACTAACTTTCCCACTAGTCATACCTTAAAATAAAAATGAATTGAACTGGTCACATGCATAAAAGTTCTAGAAACAAATATCCATTCAAAATAATTTAATTATTCAAGGATGGTAATTAAAAAAAACTTAATATCCAAAAACAAATCACCAACAAATAATCCAAACATAAAGGAAAATTGTTCAAACTTAAACAAAAAACAAAGAAGGGGATCGGCCACTAGGTGGAATTCGGCCCCATTATTCTAAAATGCAACTAAAAATAGTTCATGTCTAAGATTCTAATCTTTCATAGGGGTAATAGCATCCTGAAAGTCAGAAATCTCCATTTTGGTACTCTCTGGTTCATCCACTTGCATAAAGTTTGATTCAAATTTCTTACGACGAGAATGATATTCAGCTACAATCTTCTGGGGAACACGGCAAACACGGGACCAATGGTCCTTTGAACCACAATGGTAGCACATGTCCGCATCTATGGTGTCAGGTGCTTTGCCCTTATTCTTAAAGTTCGGGGCCTTGGGAACGAGGTTAGGACGTTTCTAGCTCACTTTCCTGTCACACCCCGACCCGCGAATAAACACTATTCATGAGTTAGGGTGTGAGCTATATCTTAGCTATAGAAATAAATTCTACAATCAAGATATGGTGGAAAATAAAATTAAAATTTTACATACATAAAGTTTATTGAATACGCAGCGCAATAAAATAGTGTACAAATTACTTTACAACCGAAACTACTAGCAAAATAATAATTAAAATGTGACAATTCTTGTAAATACATAAAATATACACAAATGAGATGCATGAATGTACTCACTCCCTTCTAATCCCGTTAACACATACCTAAGGCATCCAAGCCTGAACGTCTCATACCATGCTTATACCACTTGGCTCCGAATACCTTAGAATATGAGTTAACTCCTGTTCATCCTTTAAACCCAATTTTTATAATTAAATTCTCAGTTTCCACTTTATTATACATGCACTTCCCCTGACGCCCAATTGTATATTCAAGCCCTTCCCCCGACGCCTGACATATACAAGATTTCATTATTTTTATAATCAACCAATTTGTATACTCAAGCCCTGCACCCGACGCCTGACATATACAAGGTTCATTATTTTTATATTCAAGGCAAACTTCAACCCTTGAATATCCTCACAACTTAACTCTTTTCTTACTTTACAAGAATGCTTATGTATATGCCATGTAACAAGAATATCAATAATCACATGCTCTATAACATTTGCAACACTAATCAAATTGTTAGTAGCCAAACTTGTATTATATCTACAACACTAATCAAATTGTTTGTAGACAAAATCATATTATCTTATCAATAATATATAGTACGGATACAACAATCTAATTGAGAAATATTACTTTACCATTTTACTCCATCTCTCTCTAGGTGATATTGATGCATAAACCCATTTGATTTCCATAGAGCAATTCTGTTGGGTAAGCTCTCAAGCATTTTTTGGGATTTGTCTCTCTTATTTTACAACATTCTCAAGGGAATTAAATGGATATTTTCGATGGTGTGGTGGGAGTGCTTCTTATGGCAACGATCTCCAAAATATAAATGCATAAACAACACAAGATTTAAGTGGTTCGCCAAATCGACTACATCCACTAGGGTTTGCTTTCATTGTATTTCACTATATATGAGAGACTTACAAATACAATGAAAGATGACTTAAAGCCTTAACAATATGTAAATGAAAGATAAGAGATCATATGAAAGGGAGAATGGCTTTTTGTTGAAGTTGTTCTTTTTCTTTCTTTTTTCTTCTTCTTCCTCTCTCTTTTCTCCATGTCCCTTCCATTGGTTCTTGCTCCTTCCTTTATAGAGATTGCATGACATCTTTCTCTCCAAAAAATCTCCTAAGTGTGCCAATGGAAAGAAACCAAGTGTGGTGCCAATCATTAGACAAAAAATGTGTTCCAATACCAAGGCAACAAGTGTTGTCCTCATCACTAACCATATGTGGTCCAATAGAAAGAAAACAAATGTTTAAGCTAATCATTAGCCCTAATATGTGTTCCAATAGAAACACACCAAATGTTAACCTAATCATTGATAATGGTATGTGTTCAAATGGCAAAGAGACATGTGTTAAGTTAATCAATATCATGCAAGGTGGATACAAGCATCTAAGGCCACGTTGAGCTTTAGCCTAAGTTTTATTCCTAGATCAAAACACGTGGGTAAGTCTGCAATCAATAGGCATACAAATGGAGTTTGGTAAAAGCTCCAATTTTCTCTCATAAAACTTCACTAAAAACTACTTACAAGTACACTACTAGGCACAAAGACATGTTTCCAAGCTTTGCCAACACTTCCCGTTCTATTAGTAGTTAGGTATTTATGTTAAGTGATTTTAAACCAAAATAGAGAAATACAAGTACATAAGAATAGATTTTCATAAAAATAATATTACAAAAAAATTGGTAACATAGAAATACTAATCACGTATACATACACATGTACATATATATACTTTTTTTTTAAATACAGAGTATTACATTTCCTCTCTTGGATGGGCCTTGGCTTTGTTGACCTTGACGAGGTGGCTTCTGGCCGTCCCTACCATGCCTATGTTGGCGTTTTGGGTGTTGGTGTGTGTTATAGTATGCTTCAGGCACAACAGTCACCCAAGTAGGTCGAGCTTGATGATTTTCCATCAACAACTGATTTTGTTTTTTCAGCGAAAAGTAAAACAGATATCAAATTCGAAACTTAATGAACTTCTGAGCCCTATATTTTTGTTGCAGTACAATATTGGTAGCACAAAAGGTCGAATAGATATTCTCCAGGAAATCCTCTTCATTCAAATTCTCATTACAGAACTTGAGAAGTGATCGGATTCGACAAACTTCAGAATTATATTCATTCACATACTTAAAGTCTTGGAAGCGTAGATGTTGCCAGTCATGTATTGCTTTAGGCAATAAGATGTCATTTTGGTGATCAAAACGGTCAGCCAAAACGACCCAAAGTGCTTGTGGATCTTCCTTGGCAAGGTACTCGGTTTGCAGTGCATCATGAATGTGTCTTCAGATGAAGATCATGGCAGTGGCTTTCTCAGCTTCGCTAACCGGGTTATCCATCTCATCTTCAATGGCAAGAAGCAAATTCTTTGCGGTGAGGCAGAGCTTCACATCTTGGACCCACTTGAGGTAGTTTCTTTCAAATACCTCTAAAGCGGTGAAGTCGAGTTTGTTCAAATTCGACATGTCCCTATCACAAAATAAATGGACAAGAATGTGGTTAGTGTGATGGAGAAAAAAAAAATCAATACATTCACATAGGAGTAGAACATTCAGGTTTTAATAGGCATTGATTGGTTTAAAGTTACATGAAAAAGCTTCGGGGTGATGTTTTTAACGAAAACTTCAAGTTTTCAAACAAGACATGACTTCAGGTTTCGAAAGAATTATGAACTTCGGGTTCATATGTTCCTCCAGACAAACACAAATATATATACAGAAATATGCAACAAGAAAAATAATCAAATAGATCTTCAGGGTCTATTATAATAATAGAATTAATTATTTGGACTTTAGACCAAAATTAAAGTGTGGGTAAAAAAAAATTTATAAAACCCATAAAGCCTAAAAAATATACGCAATTAAACTCGGGGCCTAAAAAATATGAACCAAAGCCCATGGGTGGGCTGAGAAAATTTAGACCGTGCGGCCAATAATTGGCTGGGTAAACAGATATGGGTTGCATGCCCAATATACCAGAGGCCCAAATGGGCGTGGTTCGAGTGTGACACGATGTGGTGCACTAACTCTCTAGCAGCGAGCTGGGGTCGTGCGCATGTGGGTATACGGATGCACCGACCAGAAGTTAAGATTCAGGGTGACACAGACAGGGAAGACATCATAGCCCTCGGGCTGGTGTCATGCTTGGGTTGAGCAACTGGTTATGGGCTACAATTTGTGCGTCCAGAGAAACAAATCTCTCCAGTGGGCCAAGAGAAACACCAAGGCCCAAAGGGTTGATGTTTGGACCAAGGGTTAGCCAAGCTCAGATGGGCTTGGGTAAGGACCAAAGAACATCCCAACATTGATGGGCGATGTCATTGGAGGTGAGCCAAGTGTCGCTGCTGATGGCGACCATGTTTTGGGTCGAAAAAAACGTCGATACTAATCGAGTTTTAACAGGGAACCTCGATTGTGACGGAGAAACGAATCTCAACGTTTTGCGAACCAAGAATCCATGAATTCGAAAAAATAGGGCTTCAAATTCCAGTGAGAGTTCAAAGAATCTCGGTCAAGGCCATGTTGGAAGTGACTACAGGTCACCGGGGAATGGCGTGCCATTGTTTTTTGTTATGGGTTTAAAGCCCAAGGGGCTCCGTGGTCTCGGCTTGCTCGCGGGTTAGGTTTTCACAGAACCCTAGAATTTTATTTTATTTTTTTAATTTTTCAATTTCCAGATTGTAGAATTAATTCAATTTCATGCATATCCATCATATAATTCAATGCATGTACATATATATGATGCAATCCATGCAATATCAATTCACATAATTCAACAATTATGGATATAATGCTTTCACAATTTATTTAGAATCTAAAATTCGATAAACGTAAAGTTGGGTCATGCATTATGGTGAATGTTCATGCTATTAGGATTGCCAAAATATCAAAATAAAAACCGTTGTTCTGAAAGAACCTGATTGCGTGATGATATTGATGAACTTGTTTGATGCATAAAACTTCCACGTCAAATTCCTAAATTCAACGGTAGGAGCGTGTTGATAACGTGTTGTAGCTTATTTTATAGGGGAGAAAGGGGGCACAGAAGAGAGATATGTTTGTAGGGTTGTATAGATAATCTGTTATTCCCTTACCTTTATTTATAGTAATAAGGAAGGGAAGAATCCTTCTACTCCAAAGAATACAAGTCATAATGAAGAAGAATAACTAGTATCAAATATAATCTAAGATTTACACAATCACACTTAAATACAATGTTTATAACAAAACCGATACTTTAAACACTGCACATTATCTGTTTTGTCATTGTTACCTCTGTAAAAGCCTTTCCCTGAGGCCTACAAGGCCGAAACCAACTTTCATTCACCTCCATTCCACAAATCCGATATCACAAAACGGAAGCTCGCCCTCTCTCTCTCTCACTTAAAACGGTAACTCTGGTGGCCATCTTTTCCCAAATATCAATTCAATCAGCTCAATAAGACTTTCGAATTTGCCCTAATTTAAGAGATCAGAAGCTGCAAACTCAATTTATTCTTTGACGAACAAGTACGCCTTAATCTCTTTCTTTTGATTTTTGCCCCATTAGGGTTTGATTTCTCCGCATGTCATCATGTGCATACGATATCCTCTCTGATTGCGATCACGGTGATTTCAAATATAGGGCATGTTCTATTAGATTCCCAACCAATATTTCCAGTCCTTAATTCATTTTGTAGGCAAACTCTTAATTTTTTTTAGGGTTTTCTTTTACCCCTTTTTCATTGTTTAGGCTGCCCTAGAAAAAGTATAGGAATTAGGTCAGCTAAGTTTTTTCAGTTACTTGGCTGTGCAATTTGTATTGATTTTGTAGTTTTGATCACTTTAAATAACTGGGTAATTGATTAAATGCTAAGGTTTGAATTGGAATATCAATAGGGAAACAAACTCAAGTAGCAGAGAATCTGAAAATATCATCATGTTTCGAATTTTTTACAATCTGTGCAAGAGTTTATGTTCTGGGGTCATCATATAATTGGATGTATTTGATTATCACGATGAGAATATTTCTTTCGTTGTCGATAGTTAATGATTTAGCCTCAGATTTGGGGTTTCGATATAATTGTTGTTGGGGTATTGTACCCATCTTGAAAGATAAGTTATGTTTTGAACAAATTTAGGTGATTTACATGCCACCTGAGTATATTGTTGGATGATGGCTGTTCAGACTTCTACTAAACTGAATTTATGTGAAGACGAGGATGATGAACCTTTAGTTTTCAAACGGTACAGCACAAAATCTAAACCGAATCAATTAAATGCTGAAGCAAAGAAATTATCAGCTGAGAGGCAAGTTGGACAACCAGGGAAGGAGTTATCTGAGCACCGTTCTTCCAATGGTCTAAACTCGAGTGTTCAAAAGGGTAAGATGGTTCCATCAACCAAATCACCACCAGTAAAATCTCCGCTAGCAAGCCCAAAAGCTTCAACTTCATCTGCTGGGGCATCACCAGTATCAAATTCAAAAGCTTCAACTTCATCTAGGGCATCACCAGTACCCAAATCACCACCGTCGACTACATTAGATGGTCAGTCAAAGCGGTTGTCAGAACAGAATAAGTCTACCACAATTAAGGAGGAAATTAATTCTATTGAACATCTTGCTCAAGGAAATAGTGATTCTGAAGATGAAAAACCGATAGGTGCCAGACTGGGGAAAGTGAAACCTTCTGAAGATTCGGATGATGATAAACCTTTATCATCAAGGATTGCACCAAAGTCCAAGGTGGGAACATCAGGCAGTCGGCCTTATGATTCTAACGAAAGGAAGCCCGTTGTTTCAAAAGTTCAGAAGAATGGTTCCAGCACAATAGATAAAGGCAAAGCTTCATCTGTGGTCTCTAGTAAGAGGCCTCTAGATAAGGTCAATTCTTCTGAGAACTCTTCAGCTAAAAGGCCAAAAGTTTCAGATTCTTCTACAGCTGCAAAGAATAAGCAGGTATCGGCCAAAAAAGAACCAAAGGAAGAAGATGATGATGATGATGATGACTTCGTTCCAATTTCTCAGAGGAGTAAGAAAGTTGCATCGGATAGTAAACCATCTCTGACAAAGCAAACGGTAACCAAAGTTGGTTCATACTCAATCAAGAAAACGATCAAGAAGGGCCAAAAAGCTTCAAAATTTTCAAAGTATTCTAAGTCGACAACAAAGCCACCGGGCTCTAACGATGGGCAGATAAAATGGACTACTTTAAAACACAATGGTGTCATTTTCCCGCCTCCATACAACCCTCATGGGGTAAAGATGCTCTATAATGGGAAGCCAGTCACCTTGACTCCTGAACAAGAGGAGGTGTCTGTCTCACTCATCTTTATATCTGCTTTGTATATTCTAGTACCTTAATGAATTCAGTTCTCTTTAATTTAGATTACTTTTCTCGTAGTTTCTGCAAGTTACTATACTTACACTTGAAATTTTATAAGTGCAGGTTGCAACAATGTATGCAGTGATGAAAGATACTGATTATGTGCAGAAAGAAACATTCAGAAACAATTTCTGGGCTGATTGGCATAAGTTGCTTGGGAAGAACCATGTAATTCAGAAATTGGATGCTTGTGATTTTACGCCAATATATGACTGGTATCAGAATGAAAAGGAAAAGAAGAAACAAATGAGCACGGAAGTAAGTTGGTGGCTCTAACATATATCCATAATCAAATCAAATAAAGCTAACATTTTGAGTTTGATTACAATTCAAAACATTAATTTAAATCACAAGATAGGATTGACAGTCTTTGTAAATTAAATAGTGAAATGTTTATTGAAAGATGATACGATAATTTAAATCACAAGATAGGATTGACAGTCTTTGTCCAATTGCATCTTTCCCAAGCATGCTTGCGATCAACATCAGTTGTCACTTGTCATAAAAAGCCACAATATTTTGTTAAGTCAAGATGGAATAACAAGAATTACCAGTGCTTTCCTTTCCTGATACTCGGTCGTTTACATATGAAAGATTCTTTAAGTATCACTTGACTATTCTATATATTATACGTTGATTGTCCTCCAGGGCTTCATATGCTATGCTAGTTGTTTTATATATTTAAGTCAAGATTTATAGGTCATCTTCTGTTACGTGCTCTGCAGAAGATTTTCCTTATGCCTACTTAAATTGTTAAGGCATTTCTGTTGATTCAGGAGAAGAAGGCCTTGAAGGAGGAGAAACTGAAACAAGAGGAGAAGTATATGTGGGCTGAGGTTGATGGTGATAAGGAGAAGGTTATCTCTTACTTGCTTTTCTTCTGTAGCCTAAGTTTCAATAAGATTATCCCATCCGTAATATATCTACAAAATTTATGGTGCTTTTCTATCAATCCTCCCTATTTGATTATATGAGCATACCAATTAATCAAAATTTATGGTGCTTTTCTGTCAATCCTCCCTCATTAGGTTTCCTTGTTATAATAAGAAGATAGTAGCATACCTCTTTTCCTTGCCTTTTATCATTACATGAAAAGTTTACATGAGTGATTTGTGTGATTGCAAAATTAATATAGGTTGGAAACTTCAGAGTTGAACCACCTGGGTTATTTCGAGGCCGTGGAGAGCATCCAAAGGTTTGATATTATTTTTTTTGTGGTACATATTTCAGAGTTGTCCATGAGAAGATAGTTTGATATGTGGTGGCTATCTGGTCAATTGTATATGTCGTTGTTAATGCTTTCTATGTATGGTATCAGTCGGGAAAGCTGAAAAGACGGATTCGTCCAAGTGATGTTACAATTAATATAGGAAAGGATGCCCCAATTCCAGAATGTCCCATCCCTGGTGAAAGGTTTTGTTCTTCATGATCTCCAATTAGAAAGCAAAACAACACATTTACTTTCAGATATTCAAAGGATGATGCTTGCGTACTATATTTATTTTTGTGTACTTTCCATATTAATTAATTTTGATTTAAATTAACATGTGCTACAGCTGGAAAGAAGTAAGACATGACAATACGGTTACATGGTTAGCTTTCTGGAATGATCCAATTAATCAAAAGGAATTCAAATACGTATTTCTGGCACCTAGTAGTTCCTTGAAGGGGAAAAGTGACGAGCTGAAATATGATAAAGCAAGGAGATTGACGGTGCGTAGATGGAGATATGCCCATGAGCTTTTAGTAGTTTCTTTGGATAACAGAGAAGATGCTTGTCTTCGTATTGACGAAACCCTGCTATTTTGAGTGCAGGACTGCATAGGAAAAATCAGGGCTTCATACACCAAGGATTTTACTAGTAAAGATGTATCTAAGCGGCAGATTGCAGTTGCTACCTATCTCATTGATAAACTTGCCCTCAGGGCGGGCAATGAGAAGGTATAGTATGTGAACCTTACTTCAGATGTACATAGAAGCAATAGGCCTTTATTTGTTTATGCCATTTTTGTTGAACGAGGTAATTTAGGCGAACAAGTGATGTAAACATTAGTGAGGCCATGGAAAAGCTCTCCGGTATTGACAGAGTGATATGATTACAGTAAAATGATCTCTTAGCTAGAGCAAGCTTAAGAATCATAGTTTCAAACCATTTGTCCACAAAGAAGTGGACAGAATTTTTGTATGCTTGAATTTACTGGTGGTCCTCTTGCAGGATGATGATGAAGCCGATACTGTTGGTTGCTGCACTTTAAAAGTAGAGAATGTAAAAGCAATCCCCCCTAACTCGTTGGAGGTGATGCTAATGCTTAAATTTAAAATCATTGTAGGTAGTTTTCCACTGTATTATCACCATTAAATAACCGGTCAACTTTTGTTTTTATAATTTCAGTTCAACTTCCTTGGTAAAGATTCAATCAGATATGAAAATACTGTTGAAGTTGAGATTCCTGTTTACAAGGCAATTATGCACTTCCAGTCTGGTGAGTAGGTGGCTTTCTAATTTTGATATTTCTTTTTTTTTTTTGTGGTAATTGAAGCCCGTGAATGTGCTCAACTTTCTTTTTCTATTTGCTCCAGGGAAAAGTGGCAGTGATGATCTCTTTGACTTGTTGGATACCAGTAGATTGAATGCTCATCTAAAGGAAAAAATGGATGGCCTTACAGCGAAAGTGTTTCGTACCTACAATGCATCTATCACATTGGATAACATAGTAAGTTGATACTGTCTTTCACTGTCTTTGAACCTTGTACTGCTCTTATTTGTTTTATATCCTCTATAATATAAGACGTTAATGATTCAGAAGAAAATTCTGAGTCTCTCAACTCAGGATGGGAGAAAATCCTAATCATGAATCATGAGGAGCTTTCGTGCAGATTAGAAAAATTACTGTTCTTACAGATACAAACCCGGTGCAGTTATACTTAATGACATTTGATTTGGGAAAATTTTTGAAAATTTGCTTTTATTTGTTGTCAAAGCAAATTAAAGTTGATCTGCATGCAAGCATTATTGAAACAGAGAGATAACCAAAATGGGGTGCAGTATACAGTGTCATTTGGTAGAAATTGAGGGAACCTCCCTAAATTTAGTTTCGTCTCTTAAATTTTTTGATGATTTGTAAATGCTTTGTTGACTAAATACTTTTTGTATACATCTGATCACACTGTTATTGTCAAATATTCAGTATGGTTGA
Organism: Malus fusca; assembly: GCA_035220775.1. Taxonomy (NCBI): domain Eukaryota; kingdom Viridiplantae; phylum Streptophyta; class Magnoliopsida; order Rosales; family Rosaceae; genus Malus; species Malus fusca. The sequence continues at coordinate 13,465,411 of CM069074.1, read as the reverse complement.
GATGAGAGGCTCCTCCTTTGTCATATCCTGAATCTTCGTTACTTAGATTATGGGACTCATTTGTATGATATACAGCATTAACAAGGATACTAAGGGATTTCTTAGCTTGCTCTTGATTTCTACCAAATTTCTAGTTTTGTGTGGCTCCCCTTTTTATGTTCTTCCCCTCTCTAATTCAGTTTCCTGTTATGACGATTCTTCTTATTTTTCTTCCTTGCCTTGGCCTGATGGCAGTTGAACAAGGAAACCAAAGACGGAGATCTTTCAGAGAAACTCGTTGTTTATCAGCATGCAAACAAAGAGGTGTAGCAGTCAATCCCTTGAGAATTTGTACTGAGCTATTAGCACTGTTACTTTTTACTCAGCGGCATCTACAATTTTTGGCATTTCATTGCAGGTCGCCATTATTTGTAATCATCAGCGTACTGTCTCAAAGTCTCACAGTGCACAAATGTCTAAGTTAACGGAGAAGATTGCTGAACTTCAGGTAATGACCTTATCTGGGACTTAACTGAAATGTTAGGTGGCTGTGTTTGTAAACTGAAAGTAAGTAAAAAGTAGGGTGATGGTGTAACTTGCACTTTGGGAAAAAGTCTTGGTTGATGATCTGGAAGTTAAGAGTGTTAGACCAACCACCCTTTCTCTATCACGTAGCTAAAAAGTACGATAATAAAGTTTGAGAACAGAAACCTCTTTGTCTGAGTGGGTTTAATAGACTTATGTCATTGATAATTAATTTGAAATGCATGTTTATTTCTTGCTGTGGAACTAATTTTTTTTTTTTGGCGGTAGGGCAACCTGAAAGAGCTGAAAGTAGATTTGGACAGGGCCAAAAAAGGAAAGCCCCCACTGAAAGATGCTGATGGAAAGCAAAAGAAAAATTTGACCCCGGAAGCGTAAGTTTACTTTTTTGCTTATTTGCACCAAGTTTCCATCAGGTCCGGATCTTGTGAAGTAATTTTTGGATTGACACAGGTTGGAGAGGAAGATAGCTCAAACAAATGCAAAGATAGAAAAAATGGAACTGGATATGAGAATTAAAGAGGATCTGAAAACAGTGGCATTGGGAACGTCGAAAATCAACTATCTTGACCCTAGGATCACCGTTGCTTGGTGCAAGCGACATGAAGTTCCCATCGAGAAGGTAACGTCTTCTCGTGAGTTTGTTTTTGAAATAAATATTGGCTAGTTCCCAATAGATACTTTTCATTTCGATAAAATGTTGGCTAGTTCTTTGTTTAAGCTGCTATATGCTTGACCATTTGCCAATGATACAGATATTCAACAAGTCGCTCCTCGCAAAGTTTTCTTGGGCAATGCGAGTGGAGCCTGACTTCAGATTCTGATACTCGGGAAATGTTGCTCGGCCATCCCCTCCATTTCAAATTGAGAAAAAAAATAGCGAAAACAGACCCGACTTTCCTTCTTTGTTCGGTTATAGAACTGGACATTTTTATTCTTTTTTCTCATCGTGTTTTTCTCATTCGGCGGAAAATTCTTCTAGTGTGTTAATCTAATCTAATCTGACTGGCTGAGTAGCCTTGCCACCACCTTCTTGACATTCCATTTGTGTTTCCTTTTCCTTGGATCCCAGCAATTGTTTTATTTGAACTCTGAGAACCTCTTTATACTGATTCTAAAGATAGTTATGTTACATTCAACAGGCAGCTTAAGGTTGTATTGTTTACTTTTTGGTCATTGTTCTCTACGATCCAATCCTGGTTATGTGAGGCTGTTCAAGAATTTCGGGTCGATGTTTTTTCAGCGAAATTCGATTTGTTTCCAGTATTGCTACTTGATGTAAAGATTTTCTTCTCTAATATTGCCCATTCTTGAATCCTGATACCGTTGATTTATGGAGATGTAAATGTGTATGGGTAGTGATTTTCATCTCCTGCACTCCTCTTGTTGATTCTAAGGGCTTGGGAAAAGAGGGAGGAGTGTGGCGGAATAAAAGTAGAGTGCGGAAATCATTTCTTAGTATGTTTTTACTATTTCCTTGTTTTACAAGATTGTATCTTTTCTACGAATTGTTATAGCACGATGCATACTGCAAGGTGTTCAAAGCTCAAGGCTTCGACTCTTGGGGCCTTCATCTAGGGCCATGTTGTCTTACTTGGAATGGTAAAATATATGAATGAGAATGATACTTTGATTATTTAAGTACGAGTGGAACAAGAAATGAAATTTTTGAGAATTGGATTTACATTCGATACATATCCAGAGCTCCTTGTATCAAAGACCCTTCTTTGGAACGGATTGACCACCAACGCGGTGTCTTCTCCCCTGAACAAATACACATGCGGCCTTTATTGACTCGATCAACTGTCATAGTACTGGTGCACTTCAATAACAAAAAGATAAATTACATAAAACTACTTTAACTATTGGTCTTACGACACTATCATATCTCATCTTTTAAAATTGACAATGACATACCTCATCTTTAGAATTTGATCCAATGTTATTCCTTCCGTTAGCTTGACCGTAAATTTTATCATATCTCATCTTTTAAAATTGACAATGACATACCTCATCTTTAGAATTTGATCCAATGTTATTCCTTCCGTTAGCTTGACCGTAAATTTTATCATATCTCATCTTTTAAAATTGACAATGACATACCTCATCTTTAGAATTTGATCCAATGTTATTCCTTCCGTTAGCTTGACCGTAAATTTTTCAGTTAAATACTCATGTGGCTTGATCCGGAACTCACTTCTCATTAAATTTTTTTTTTTTTTTAATTTTACCCTTAAAAAAAAAATCCAAACACCCATCTTTCCCGACCCCTTCCCCTTCCCTGCAACCCAAATCCAAAACCCAGATCCCTTCCCCTGCACAACATTCCCACAAATGCTTGTCACTGTCTCCCACAAAACATCCTCGGCAAACTTCGAAGGTACAGAGCCGCCGACAAACACCGCCTTCCTGTACGCACTAGTCCCATTGGGAAGATTCACAGTCAAATTTACAAGACCATCTTCCCCAAACGCGCCAAAAGTCTTGATCTTCCACCCATCAGAAGCAATCTGAAAGAACATGGCGTCGTGAATTCGGGCCTCGGACTCGGCCTTCGCTTCCTCAAACTTGGCGTCGAGTCTCGACCCGGTGAACTCCTGCCGGGAAATCGCCCGCAGACCATCTTCCCCTTTATCGCCTTCGTCCGTACCATCACAAGCCCTTCGTACCTCTTGTGCACGGCTTTAGCCGCCGCCTCGTCCGTCGATGATGACGCGTCCACCCCCTTAACTCCCACAGCCTGCGTGGTGGTGATGGTAGTCGCCATTACCGAGGACCCGAGTGAGGAAAAAGCAGGACGGAGTTGGGGAGCGTTCCTAAAGCTCAAAACTTTGAGGGGTCGAACTGCAAAATTATGCAACTGGGTAGCCTCTTGTGACCATGGTCGCTGAAACGAAAACGGCAGGGATCTGGGTTTTGGATTTGGGTTGCAGGGAAGGGGTCGGGGAAGATGGGTGTTTAGGTTTTTTTTTATTTTTTATTTTTAAGGGTAAATTGTTTTTTTTATTATTTTATTAATTTTTTAATAGAAAGTAGGTTCGTATCAAGCCACATCAGCATTTAACTAAGAAATTCATAGTCAAGCTAACGGAATGGATAACATTGGACTAAATTCTAAAGATGAGATATGATATTGTCAATTTTAAAAGATGAGCTATGATAGTGTCATAAGATCAATTAAGGTAGTTTTGTGTAATTTATTCATTAAAAAAAAAAGTAACAATTTACTGTAGCATCCATGAGTATGATGTTATAATATAATGTCACACATAAGGTTTTTTTTCCAACGCTCGACTCTCCCTACTTTATAGCTTTCATGGGACATTTTTACGTTATACAAAATCTTATTTTATTATTAAAGGGAAAGAAAAATGAGTGAAACATAAAGAGACAAAATTAATTTAAAATAAAATATAAATTTAAGAAAAATCTTCTGCCCAAATTTCATCTTTCTTTTTACAATAATCCATTATTATAGATACAAACTACAATTTCCCAACAGAGCATAAACACAACTCCACAGCCCACCCACAAACCAGATAATTAGTCTCACTAATTAATTTCCCACATATTACAAATCAACCCCAACACTTCCCACATTTTTCTCTTCTTCTACCTCCCATTTTCACCCCATTCTAACTTTTAATTTACCCATAAACCCCGAATTCGACAAACACCAAAATATTTCCCTTCCCCCACAACAACGTGATAAGATTTAGCTACCAAGTACCCAAACAGTAGGTAATTACTAATTCGCCCCCGTCTTTCCCGGAATTCCAGATCAACCTCCGTTTAAAAAAATCACGGACAGATTCGACCCGAAAAACCGAGCAGACGACGAAGGACAGAACCGTATCGGGTCCGGATCCATTCAAGGTCCTTCTCGGGTCCTCGGATCCGGATCCTCCATTTTCAACCGAGCCGGAGCAACCGCCTCAGGTCTCGGGTCGCCGAGTCGTCGTCAACGACCTTTGACACCTGCTTCTTCCTCGAAAACGACGGCAACGGGAGGGCGATCGGCTCCGGCGACACCACGAACGACGATCCGGCGTACACGTCGGTCTTACCACCCACCGGAGACCTCAGATCCACGATCCGCACCTGCTTCTGTACCTTTTCCGGGCCGGGCCGGAGCCTCTCGGTCCCAGTAGCAGCCAAACCACCCTTTTCATTCATCTTCGAGTCCAGCGACTCTCCGCGCCTCAAGATTGTGACTTTCTCCATCTTGAAGCCCTGACGTTCATCGTCGGAGCTGGATCTCTTCGCGACCACCGCGGGCGCCGGCTGCGCCTCGATTCTCCTTTGTTCATATCTCACCGCCGGCTTTCTAGATCTAGGGTTAGAAACGTAATTCTGGTTAACGACGGGGTTCCCATAGTAGCTGCTCTTCCGGCGCGAAAACGACGCCGGAGGGACTCTGATCCTTTCGATCAGACAATCCCGAGGCCGTAAGATCTCAGTCCCCATGATATCAAACCCTAAAATCCCCAAAAATACACCTAAAAATACCAAAAAATCGAGAAAAAAACCAGAAGAAATTAACAAAATTCTAGATTTTTTTTTTTTTGTTTTTTGATTTTTTTGTGGCCTCTTCTTCCTCACATGAAGGGGAAGAAGGAGGATTTTTTAGCACTGTTGGATCTTTCCCTGCAAAATCCGTTTTGTGTGCTAGAGGAGAAAATGAGGGATTTATAGATAAGGACTGAGGAGAATGACGTTTCTACCCACCTTCGGTGCTTGACGCGTGAGGGGCCCGCCACGTTTTTTATTTTCAAAGACAATCCGGCCGAAGCTGACTGGGTCTCTCGCACCAGTCGGCCCTACTTGAAGTCCGTTTTAACGGAGTCGTTGGGGTCTTGACTCTTGGCCCTTGGGTCTGGTATCCGTCATATGTAACGGCGTCAAGTAGACGGGCCAAGTTGGTGTTGGTGTTGTGGTTGCCTAGTGAAAGTCATACAAGAGAAATATTAATACTCTATTACTATATGCAACAAAATAACAAATAAAAAATAATATTGTGTGGAGTGGAAGACAAAAAATGTCTTGTTTTGGACTCTGGGGATAGAAATTAACTTGGCTGCTGCTACTGAACAATTCAGCAGCCATTCTTGCTTACACCTAATTCCGTGTGGATATATATCTAAATTTTGATTTTTTTAATCAAAATTTGGACACGTGTCCATACAGGATTGGGTGTAAGCATGAGTGGCTATTGAAAATTCAGCAGCCAAGTCTTGTTCCTGTGGATATTGGCATGTTGTGTTTATAAATTACTAGCATATGGGCATAGATAAAGTGTGAAAAAAAAATTTATTTTTGTTTTTGAAATAGAAGGAGAGAGGAAGAGAGTGATTTAGAATGTGGGAGTGAGAAGTTTTTTAATTTTTTTTTTAATTAGAAATATGTTAGGATTACATGTAGATAGGCTTCGAAAAAAAATAGCAAAATTTGGTTGTGTAAAATTACATTTATGCCCATATTTCTTATTCATGTTTTGTTTTAATTAAAGGGTTAAACCAGTAATTTCATAGGGTTTTGGTTAACAATGAGTGTTTTATTAATTAGTAGAGATTAGTAGTGTGATTTATCAAGTGCGTCAGCTAATTCTAACTATTCATATTCGTAAATAATTTTACATATAAGAGAGAATTATATGCAAAATTATTTGTGAATATGGATAGTTAGAATCAATTTACGCACACAATAAATCGCACTACATGCAGAATTATTTCAAACATTTTTCTTATTATCAGATTTTATAGTATTGTTTAGGTTTATAATTAGTTATGTATCTATTTATATGGGAGAAGCTTTTGCAAAAAGAATGAAGCTTTCATAATAAGGAAAACTAATGAAAATGGCTTGAAAACTTTGAGTTTTAACAATAATGACAAAATAAAGGGTAAAGTGAATAGTACCAGGATTGACTTTTTAGTGTAAAAACGTGGTTTTTCGTTAAAGTGAACAGTACCGGGAACTTTTCGTTAAAGTTCCCTTCAAAATACTATCCTTCTCTCAGTAGGATTTCAAAAAAAAAAAAAAAAAAAAAACTCACTTGGTGGACTGTGGGTGGTTACATTTATTATTTTTCAAAACATATTTTATTATTTCTAAAAATAAGCAAAAATTATAAAATAAAATAAAAACTATAAAACAATAAAAAGCCAATTACAACGCGGGTTAGCGTTTTGCAAGAGACTAATTTTATTTGAGTTTTGCGTTAGTTTGGGACATTTAAAAAGAAGTAATCGTTCAAAGAGTTTTGATTAGCATTCTTGTTAGACAGGAAAGAGCTAGGAAGGTAATGAAATTGAAGATTCAAGAAGCATGTTTGCCATCGTTGACAAGGGCGGAGCTACCTAAGGCCCAGAGGGGGCATCCGCCCCCACTCAGATTTTTAGACGATGAAAAAAATTGTCATGACAATTAAAACAACAATTAAATTTTTGCTTTTGATTCCGAATATTCCACGTTAAATCAAACTCAATTGAACTGGGGATTTCATAAATAGATTGGATTCAACTGATGAAGTATCATAACTTGATATAAAAATTTACTCTGCAAAGTATTTTATATGAATTTACTTCATCCATTCGTTTGTGGCATTACAATTTAAAATTTAACTTTTTAATTTAGAGATTTTTCATTGTACCTGACCCTCAACAACTTAACACCCATTATTTTACTTGGTTGTTTTAGGACGCCCCAGTCAAAAACATTTCTAGCTCTGTCCTTGATCGTTGACCAAATTATATCAATTCCACACATGTTTGTACTCTTTAATTTATTATCTATAAAATTACTCAGTTTTTTAATTCAAAAACAAAAGATATTTGTGGACCAAATTATTTTAACATGTTACTTAAATTTGAATGGAAGGAAAGGAAAATAAGAAAAGGAAAGACATCATATTCGGATTTCTTTCACCAAGGTCACCGGATCAAATGATTTGGACATTCTAAATTTCATCCAACGATAAAAAATTATCACAATTTTTAAGAGATCAACACAAGTGGGCCGTTGAATGAAATTTGAAAGACCTGGATCACTTGATTTGATGACTTTGGTAAAAGAGATCCGGAGATGATCTCTTTCCATAAGAAAAGAATATGAATTTAAACCTTTTGTTCGTACGATGACAATGAATCGTGAGTCAGCAAAGTCTCCAAGCATTTTTTCTTTTGGTCAACAAGCGAAGTCTCCAAGCTGTGGAATCTCATATGTGGTGGATTTTTTATTTAAAGTGTTTAGTATTTAAGCGGGTATTACACGTCTCAAAAAAAAATTTATTTTCTTCACTTGTATTTTATTATAACATGTGAAATATTGCCCGAATACCCGTTATTTGAAAATTTTCTAAATAGTACGTAAAATTAGCCTCCAAAGAAAAAAGATTAAACAAATGTCTCGAATGTTTTACTCTTTTTATAAGAAGAAAACAAACATGTATTGGTAAAAAATTTAAAATGTAAAAGGAAACCTTGCCAAGTTTGTAGGTTTAGACGAATGCCTTAGAACCCTTTACCATAATTTCTTGTTAAATTGGCACCTGTTGGTTACGTAAATCGGTCAGAATCAAGACAAAGTGTGTTATATCTTTACAACT
>CM069074.1:6297500-6687500 GCA_035220775.1 Malus fusca | reverse complement strand
CTTCATTCCTGGGACATGATAAACATCTTGAAGTGGCACCTGGTTAGAATTATATCGAGGTGTAACTATCGTCTTACCGATGTGAGCTATCGGTAACCTTGAGTTGTCAGCTGTCACCACCACACGGCTTCCCTTGTACTCAGACAGGTTTTGCAACTTATGTTTATCACCTGTCATATGATTTGAGCAACCCGAGTCTACGATCCAATCATTCTTGTAGTCAATTCGTTCTGATGTTGTTACCGTGAGAGCTAATTCTTCTTCCTCCATAGCGAATAGTGCTTCAGCATCCCAACCATCTTCGCTATTCTCCTTAGAACTGGAAGTAGCAGCATTACTTTCAGCATACTTTTTCTTAGCCCAACAATCTTTTGCCATGTGGCCCATCTTCCCACAGTTGTAACACTCACCATTGAACTTTCTACTATTACTGTGATTCTTCGAAGCTCCACCTGGACGAGAGCCTCCATTTCCTTGGTGATTTTTCATCTTGTCACCATCCTTTTTAGATCCACCACTAGTGTGCCGCTTGAAGGTGCCTTTGCTTTTGTTGGTGTAGAGCGCTTCCTCTTCACTCTTCAACGAAACTCCTCCCATTTGCTTGGCCATAGCTTCTTGACCGGCAAGCAAATTTTCAAACTCAACAAGTGATGGTTGTGTCGGCCATCCCTGTATAGCGGCAATAAACCCACGATATTCGGGTCTCAAACCATGGATAATTATTCTCTTCATCCTGGTTTCCCCAATAGGAGCTGTTGGATCTAACTCTGAAATTTCGCGGCATATCGACTTCACCTTGTGAAAGTACTGGGCAATCGTCATGTCGCGTTGCGCCATCGATAGCAGCTCGTTCTCGAGAAGTTGCAGTCTTGTATCATTCTTCTTTGAAAAGAGTGTGACAAAAGTATCCCATGCTTCCTTTGGCGTTTTGGCATCCCGAATGTGCTCCAACATTTCTTCATCAATTGTGGTCTTTAAGACAAACATTGATTTGCCTGCTTTAATTTTCCACTTCCGCAAGACGCCGTTAGCATCTTCCGCTGCCGGTTGTGTAACTTCACTACCACCGACAACCTCCCACAAATCTTGACCTTGAAGGTAAGACTCTATACACGTTGCCCACGTGTTATAGTTTTGGTTGTTGAGCTTCTTGATTCCTCCAACAACTTGAAGATCACCCATCGTATCGGCAAGACTTTGACTACACCGAACAAGCTTGAGTGACTACCGTGCAGAGTAATACACTACTCTCGACACAAAGAAGCTCCCTCTCAAGGTTTGTGATAACCCCAGCAATAATCTCAAGAAATCTTTTCTGATGTGGAAGATCAGTCAAAACTGCAACCACAGAGCATACTCGGAATTTCAAGAGACTTTACAACCAATGCTCTACCAAGAACGATCCCTGACCGACTTGGCTCTTGATACCAATTGTTGAACAAAAAGAGTATACAAGATAACTCTAATGATCCAAGAAGAAGAAAATAAAGCACACTCTAAAGAAAGCTCACAAGAACACTAATTAGCAAAGCTTCTCTTATTTAGCACTTAGCTTTGTTTTTCTTTTGGATGAATTACAAGGCTTGGGGACTTGGGTATTTATAGCAAACCAAATGAAAGCTACTTAATTAAACTAAGATTATTTACTACCACACAAAACACATTAATTGCACCTAATTATGTTTTCACACAACCATACCTAACATTGCCTAACATTGCCTAACTTTGACATTGACTAACATTGCCTAACTTTGACATTGATTCTCAACACATGGTTCAAATCCAATCCAATTATATCATTGGGTCGGGAAACTAACAAAAATCTACTTCAAAACAAAAAAGAAAATAAGACTATTTTTGGATTTTCAAATTTTCTGAATGTTTTTGTGGTTTTTTTTTTAGAGTAAACAAAACTAATTAAGAAAATAAAAAGAAACAGCACAGAAACAAATCAAACCAGTTTTTAGTCGAAGGTACGAAAATTTTCAATTTGGTCTTTTTTTTTTCAATCCTTACCCCCAAAACTTAAACTGGACATTGTCCCCAATGTAAAAAAACACAAAAATAGTAAGAAACAAAATAAAGCATTTGGACTGAAAACTTCCCCAATTTGCAGTAAAAACAAGCGATGACCCCTAAACTCCAATTCTGCAATCAACTCCAATGGTGGCCACGATCAAATTTTCCTACAAAGAAAAGAAATAATTCAGTTTAGCATGCAAGAAAATTCAAAAAACAAAAACAAAAATAAACGGAAAATTGAAAATGACATAAAAAGACAATGAATAGAAATATTGGGTTGCCTCCCAATAAGCGCTTGCTTTTACGTCCACAGTCGGACGGTACCAAGAGTAATCATCCAAGGGGAGATGGATCTTGGAGGGGTACAATCGCCACATCATGCTTCGCAAAAGATCCTGACATAGGACTGGTTCTTAGACCTTCGAGTATGCATATACTACGAAGAGTACTTGGCATAAAAACAAAAACAAAAACACTAATTAGACAAGAAAAGAAAACAATAGAGAAATAAGTAATTAGAAATAACAATCCCCGGCGACACGGCGCCAAAAATTTGATAGGATTAAAAGCACACAACAAAGTAGAACACAAATGTCCTATTGATTTTCCTTATTAACACTAAGATTTGTCAATTGTAGCATATGAAAATCAGGGTCTTTCCCGCAGAAGATTGTTTTATCTAACTACTTAAAATGTCACAAACACTAGTTGTTGTCCCTACTGACCAGCCACCGAAAAATAATTATTAGACCGACTTACACTTATCTAAATTCTGCGAAATTTTATATGAAGACACCAGACACACAGAGATACACTCACACAAATTTATGGGATTTTTGGAGTTGATTTGCTATTTAAATTAAATTGAACAAAAACAGGACAGAAACAGATTTAAGTAGTTCACAAATTAAGAAAAACAAGTTAGGGGAATTGCTATCCACCACCAAATAATCATGCAAACATATTATGTTTCATTCAAATTCCTTTTATTTCCAGATGAAGATGTTCAAGTTGGCTCAATGTTAGAACTCAACCTATTACTCTTTCTTATGTAGTATGTTAAGAGAATGGCGTTTTCAACTTAACTTAGTTCCTAGCATGCAATCTAGAATGGCGTGTTCATAGATTTAACAAGTAGAAATCACTAAGAATGAAAAGAGTTTGAGTCATCACAAGGCATTGTAAGTACTAGCGTTGTCTTACTTATCCTAGAAATTGATTCACATGTTAATCGCAATTAACAAGTACTACTCGAGAACATATGTAGGTCCTCATTCTACAAGGGTAGGCACACACATATTCATAGCGTTAGAATCCTAGATATGCTTACTACGTATGCATCCATAGAAAACAAATAAAGAATTCATCAATGAGACAAGTAGTGAACCAATTTTCATCCCTTCATAAAAGTAATTCAAACGAAATATCATAACAAACTTGCAATCATATTCAGGGCTTCAAAACAGCCCCTAACTACTAAAAATTTAGTTACACACAATCCTTAAGTTAAAACAAAAGATAGACATGAGTTTGAGAAGATAGAACCGAAAGAAATCAACTGAGGCCTCCTTCTTCTTTCTTTCATTCCCCAACACAGCTTTTAAACCAATTATTGCTGCATCATTTTCTTCTCCTTAACTCACCCACTAATAGCCATTTAGTGATGACAATAAGTGAGAGGAAATGGTAAAACAATTGTAACTCTTTAGGTAGCCTTTATGCCAATTACTCCCTCTTAATCCTCATCTTTAATTACATTCCCTTTTTATATTTGAATAAGTGACAGCTGACTGTTCTTGGCTGCATCAGTTTTGGCTGCTAGATTTATTGGGTTTATTGCTTTCATTGCAGTTACAAACTGCTCAGCCTCTTGGGAACCTTTCAGTGTTAAAACAGCCATAACGTTTTCTAGACAAATGATATTAACAATCCGTGAAATGCTCCAGAAAATAGACATCCGTAGCTTTCCAAGCATATAAGGCTCATTTTCTAATTCATTCTGAGATGTTCGCAACTTGCTTCCAAAATCAGGTGATCTCCACAGGCAGTTTTGACGAATTTGTTACTTAAAATCCCACTTGTACTATTTTTCTTTTATTTGCTTGACAAATTTCACAAAACACAAAAACAAAGTAAATAGCTCAAAAATATAAGGAACTAACTAAGAAAAGACAACTGAATTTGGTGTAAAATATATATAAACATGAGCTTATCACAACCACGCCTCCGCCGAAGCAAGGACATACCAATGGAACCCCATATGGTTAACCCCTATCAACAAGTGGGAAGTGGAAGTCAAGTTCTACCAAGTGAGGAGATCTTGGCCATTCAGACACCCATTGCATCATCTCCTGCCTCATTTAGCTACTCGCTAAGTCACCAAACATATTTGTCTCTTGGTAAGATGAAGGATTTTTACTCTCAGCAAACCCATTACAACAAGAGGGATAAAAGTTCGTATCAAGACAACCAGGGGTGAACGTACCATCGACTATTATGACTATGAGACCAAGCCTCACTCTTTCAAAGTGGAGGACTAGGTACTGAAGGAAATGCTATTATAAGAAGACATACACATTACAAATGTTTTGACTCTCAACCGCTGGAGATCTTTTGACACACAAGCCATTCGGCAAATATTTAAAGAATAGGGAATTCAGACAACTTCTTCTGAGTCTTTTGCATTCCTAGCACTGAAACACTTGGTCTACACTAACCTACCTCTATACTCCAACTCAGAGCTTCAACATGCGTACTTTGACACAAAGTATGTGATACTAAGTGTTACAACCAACATGGTTCACATATCGAAAGCATGGATCCCTTCATGCATAGCAAAACATTCATAAGCATCACTCATGTCAATCAACATAAACATCATACATTCCAACACATTCATACATAAACATCATACATTCCAACACATTCATACATAAACATCATACATTCCAACACCTCCATACATAAGCCAATTGTGCTTCGAAATGGTTCAACATACTTTGTGTCATTCGACACTTGCTACAATGTGCCTCGACACCTTGCCCTTATTCTCACCAACTAGGTGATGAAATGTGAAGAAGGAACTCATCTTCATGCCACAAACCAGGTGATGAAATGTACAACCCGTACTCTCCTTCATGCCACCAACCAGGTGATGAAATGTACAACCCGTACTCTAATATCATTTGGCAACTTGCCACTCATGCCACCAACCAGGTGAAGAAGGAACTCATCTTCGTGCCACCAATCAGATGATGAAATGTACAATCCGTACTCTTTTCATGCCACCAACCAGGTGATGAAATGTACAACCCGTAGTCTAATATCATTTGGCAACTTACCACTCATGCCACCAACCAGGTGAAGAAGGAACTCATCTTCGTGCCACCAACCAGGTGATGAAATGTGATGAAAGGTGATGAAGGAACTCACATTCGTACCACCAACCAAGTGATGAAAGCAAGTCACCATTCATTACACCAACCAGAAGACGAGTGGTACAACTTGTACATATGAACTTCTAGCATTCACAAATAATAAAAAACCATCAAGCTTTACAACTCAACTAGGGGAGCACTTATGCCTAACAAGAGTTATAGTCACCAACAAAGTCTTATTGCAAGCCAACAACGGCTTCAGTGCATGGTATACGAAGATCAAGTTCTTCAGCCCTCTTACATCTATTTCATACATTTCTCCTCTGTAACAATGCAAACACTACAACTCGTAGAAAGCTTCACACACTCTTAATCAAGACTGTTCAAAGCAAATTCAATTTATACGGTTCATCCAAACCTTCGACTACTACAAGGTGTGGTTTGCATCACAATCTCTTGCTCAACAGTGTGGAAGCAAAATTTGTATATGTTGTCTCTCCCACATTTTCAAATTTCTAGTTTTCCCAAAAAATAAAAAAAAATAAAAAAAATAAAAGAGGAAATTGGGAAATTCAACAACTTCAACAAATAGAGGGCAACTACAATTCTCAAAAGCTTCACACACTCTTGGTCAAGATAGTGTGAAGCAAAATCAATTCATGGTACCCAACAAAGCTTCACCTACAAAGCTTTAACACAAAAGCTTCACCACAAAAAGCTTCAACAAATGGAGGGCAACTACAATTCTCAAAAGCTTCACACACTCTTGATCAAGATAGTGTGAAACAAAATCAATTCATGGTACCCAACAAAGCTTCAACCTCAAAGCTTCACCTACAAAAGCTTCAACAAATAGAGGGCAACTACAATTCTCAAAAGCTTCACACACTTTTGATCAAGATAGTGTGAAGCAAAATCAATTCATGGTACCCAACAAAGCTTCAACCTCAAAGCTTCACCTACAAAGCTTCAACACAATAGCTTCAACAAATGGAGGGCAACTACAATTCTCAAAAGCTTCACACACTCTTGATCAAGATAGTGTGAAGCAAAATTAATTCATGGTACCCAACAAAGCTTCAACCTCAAAGCTTCACCTACAAAAGCTTCACCACAAAAGCTTCAACAAATGGAAGGCAACTACAATTCCCAAAAACTTCACACACTCTTGATCAAGATAGTGTGAAGCAAAATCAATTCATGGTACCCAACAAAAGCTTCAACTCCAAGGCTTCACCTACAAAGCTTCAACACAAAAGTTTCACCTACAAAGCTTCAACTCCAAAGCTTCACCTACAAAAGCTTCAACACCAAAGCTTCACCTACAAAGCTTCAACACAAAAGTTTCACCTACAAAGCTTCAACTCCAAAGCTTCACCTACAAAAGCTTCAACACCAAAGCTTCACCTACCAAAGCTTCAAAAAAAAAATTTTATATATATATATATATTTTCGAAAATTCAAAAAAAAATTCAAAAATCAAAAATTTGAAAATTCGAAAAAAATAAAAAAAAGGAGAGCCTAGGCCTCCCCTTCTTTGAGCCTCACAACTTTCATAACAAATGTACATGAAAGAAGAGTTTTGAGCTACCACTTAGAAATGAAAATGGTGAAGTTTTGTTACTTTGGAAACTTTGCTACTAGCAAGACACCTCATTCGTCAACTCCCTCGACCGAAAACTTGGGGGACTCCTACCATATGCTACTACATCTCGGTACTTGGAAGTTTCACGACTACTCAATGACTTGGATTTTTCAAGTCTCAAACCGAGAAGTTTTCCTCACTCAGGAAATTAAGGGAGCATTACCTCAACCTACATGCTTCACTCACAAAGCTTCAACATACAAGCTTCAACAAAAGAA
Source organism: Malus fusca (assembly GCA_035220775.1). Lineage (NCBI taxonomy): Eukaryota > Viridiplantae > Streptophyta > Magnoliopsida > Rosales > Rosaceae > Malus > Malus fusca. Next base: position 6,680,238 of record CM069074.1, on the reverse strand, counting down.
AAAATTCAAAGAACTCAGTGAAGGAGACCTTGGTGTATTTAACACAATATGTTGAAATGAAGCAAAGCTTATTTATTGATACCTCCGATAAGTTACAAATATATACATATACATGAATCAAAATAAACAAACAAGATGGAGCCTTCACAAAGGTTACTTAGGAGAAGTCTCAGCAGTCGGCAGAGCCCCAGAAAGAGGAGGCACTGGATGGTGATCATTCGGAGCCTCAGTACTGGGTAGAACCCCATAAGGATGAGGCACCGAAGGTTGTTCATTTGGAGCTTCATTACGTGGTACAGCCCCAGAAGACGAAGGCAATAAATGCCTTTGGAACAAACCCACAAACCTCTGATGATCAAGTAAAATCTAACCATCAGATTCCTGCAGCTGGTCAAGCTTCATCTTCAAGTTTGTAGCATAGTTATGTGTGAGCATGTGCAACTGTTTATTCTCATGTTTGAGCCATCTGATCTCCTGTTTGAGACTTATCATTTTAGCTGCCAATGATTCAACTTGGCGGGTTCGAGCAAATAGACGTTGGGCCATATTAGACACAGAACCTGCACACTGAACACTGAGAGCCAAATAATCCTTAACAGCCAACTCATCAGACCGTTTGGAAAGTAGTTTGTTATCTTTGGGAGTGATAAGGTTCCTAGCCACCACCGCAGCAGTCATATCATTATTCATCACAGAGTCCCCAACGGTAAGAGAACCAGTAGGGGATAAGAAGGATGGGCGCCATATATTGTCTTGAGGAGGCATGGCTGCCTCTTCACCAAAGTTCAAGTCAAAACGACGGTCAGAAGGGCCAGACATTTTCAGAAATGAAGAAGGAGAAATGAGGTCCAATAAATCTCTGAAGTATAAAAATAAGGGGAAAATTCCTACAAGCAATAACTCTCTGAACGTATTTCTTGCACACAATTGGTGCCCCTATAAAAGAAATGGCAACAGGGCCGTTGGTTCAAAAATCGAAGAGGCACCACTCTCCGGATTTCGAGAAACGGATTTTCTAGAGTAAAATCTGTCGACAATCTCCACACGCAACATCAGCTACTCAGGTACCACAAATAACTTTACCAAAGATCTCTGACAAAGTTTAGACACATAAATTTTGAAGGTCCAGCTACCCTACTATTACCCACAATGGTAAAGGAACAGTACCATTGCTTAATAACTGGAAAGTCCTTATATGTGTCAACGTCCGTGCTCCGGCAAGGCAGACTGGCAAAAATGCCCAACCTTTACTCACATTCGAGAAAACACTCCCAACAGGATTGCTTGCTTAAAAATCGAAGGGGCACCGCTCTCCGAATCTCGAGAGCCAGACTCCCAACAGGATTACTTGTTCAAAAATTGAAAAGTCACCGCTCTCCGAATCTCGAGAGCCAGACTTCCAACAGGATTGCTTTCTCAAAAATCGAAGAGGCACCGCGCTCCGAATCTCAAAAGCCAGACTCCCAAGAGGATTACTTTCTCAAAAATTGAAGAGGCACCGTTCTCCGAATCTCGAAAGTCAGATTCCCGACAAGATTTCTTGTTCGAAAATCGAAAAGGCACCGCTCTCCGAACTTCGAGAGCCAGATTTCCTTAGATAAAGCTTGTCTGTAATCTTCACATGCAACATCAGCTTTCCAGATACCACAGACCACTTTTTCAAAGTGATCTGACAAAGTTAAAACACGTGAATCTTGCAGCTCCCACTACATTGCAATGACCGAGAAGGGTAAAGGAACATCGTTACTACTCGCTGTTGGGACAATTCCTATATATGTCGACCTTCATCCTCCACAGCCAGGCAGACCTGCAAATAAAAAAAAATGCTCAACTTTTCTTCACATCTAAGAGGGCACTCTCAGCAGAGTCTCTCGAAATACTCAGCTTCCCCCCTCCGATAACACCTCTGCAAACAAGCCATACCAGAGTAAGAGTATCTCATATCATCAGGGTTAAAAGTAAGAGTATCCCATATCATGTTTTTTCCCTATCTTTTCTTTTGCCCTTGTTCTTACCTGCAAGACAATGAGAAATAGAGCAATCAGTCAGCACTTGGAATCAAGCTTCCAGTCAGGAACTGACTACCCAGAACTCCTTGCCTGATTACTTACCTGGCATTGCTCTCGAGTACTCATCTTCAACATCTTATGCTTCCAGAAAAGATACCACATCTTCCTGATGAACAGATAGGGCAAGTGAGAATGATACAAGGAAGCATGTGGAGACAAGCGCAACAGAACACTTGTCGATTCATCTATTACTTTGTCAACAGCAAAAGTATCACATATCATCAAGGTCGAACGCACTCTTGATTTGATGGACTTGTTTTAACCCTCAAATTCTTAAGTCGGCATTATACTCTGGAGGAAACTAGAAAACCCTCCAGCCCAGTTCAAGAAACAGCCTGTGGAAAGTTACTTCTTCAAAAGCAAAAGTATCTCATATCATCTCTTCTCTGTGTCCTTTTCTTTGTCCTTGTTGATGTCTGCAGAACAATGAGAATGAGAACAATCAGCCGGAACACGAGATTAAACTTTCGCTCTAATACTGACAGCTTGGAACTCTGATTGCTTACTTTGTCTGTCACCTCTTTCGGCAGATCTCCTCGCTCAGAGACTTGGGGGACTCCTACTATAGGGTTTGTATCGCGCTTAACCAAGCCCGAAACTACAAGTAAGTTTCAAGTGAAATTGATACATTACCTTGTGCATCTTCATCGGTTAAAGATACCACCCATGTATGGAGGAAAAGTACTTCCAGAGAAGATGCCACATCTACTTATGAGACAGATAAGGCAAGTGAAAACGATACCACACTTCAGTACTTAGAAGTTTCATGATTACTCAACGGCTTGGATCTTGCAAGTCCCCAACCGAGGAGCTTCCCTCACTCGAGAACTTAGGGGAGCACTGTTTGTACCATACTTGACCAATCCCGAAACTACCAAACCCCGGTCAACGTTATACCGTCAAGGACCCAGAAGAGTTTCCCTCCAACCAGGAGACCAATCACAGCACAACACGTGTCAACACCAAGAGGCCAATCACAGGGCGACACATGTCAACATCAAAGGCCAATCACAGCATGACACGTGTCAAGGCCAGAACAAAACTAGAAACTCTCTTCTATAAAAGGAGATCATTCTCCCACAATAATCTCTAATGTCATTTGTACTAAATCATTCACTAGTACTCACTAAATGAGAGCTTCAACCTATGTACTTGTGTAAACCCTTCACAATTAATAAGAACTCCTCTACTCCGTGGACGTAGACAATCTGGGTGAACCACGTACATCTTGTGTTTGCTTCCATATCTCTATCCATTTACATATTTATCCACACTAGTGACCGGAGCGATCTAGCGAAGGTCACAAACTTGACACTTTCTGTTGTACCAAAGTCCTCATTGATTTTGTGCATCAACAGTACCCATATTTTTTTAAAGTTTTTTTTGTGTTTGTACTCATGTGTATATCGTATATTTAATCAATGATAGAAAAATTACATATGGTATATTTATCTTTTATGCCCAAACTTTGTATCATATATTTATATTTTTAGTTTGTACCCACTTTTAATTTGCAACATTTTTTTAAATTTGTAGTATTTTCTTTTTAGTTTTATTTTGTACCCATGTATTAATTTCTTTTAGCGCCTATATTTTTTAAAAATTCATTTGTACTCATAATTTTTTATCTTTTATCTGTACCCTAATTTATTTATAATGTACCCATTCTTCTTTATTAATGTACCACTTTGTTATATGTGAAATGTACCAATTTTTTTAACACTATGGATACATTCTTTTGCCATTTATTATTTCTTAGTTTTACATAGTTTTTTATCCATTTATTCAATCCAAAATGTTTGAATTTTTTTATTGTAACCGTTTCTAATAGTATTATAATGAGGGATTTTAAATTTATAGGATTATAAATCTCATAAAATATCAAACAATTAATGTCAAAACTATAAAAATATATATATATTAATTATAATATAATGAGGTGTACAAAGTTAAGGGACTTTAATCAAACTTTGAATACCATTAAGGTTTTAGTCAAAAAATGTTAAGGATTAAGGACCGCATCCAAAATATCTTCTTTTTTTATTTAATTATAACATAAGAAGATGAAAACATATCAGTTTAACTCAATTCAATCTTAATCGTAAATTCATCTTCCCAAATCCTAACGATCTTAGGATTCTTAATTCTGATAAAATTTCTGGGGTACAAGTAAGAGATGATTTTTCATAGGCACGGTGAGAGAAGCGTCAGCTGATTCTTCCATGTCCAAATCTTCCACCTTCATCCCATTAGGCAATTTCCAATCAAACCAGTAGAGAAGATTTGCAAGTCCAAACTGTAGTGTTGTTGTCGCCATGTATATCCCTGGACACATTCTTCGACCAGCTCCAAATGGCAAATATTCATAATGTTGTCCTTTAAAATCAACAGAGCTTCCATCAAACCTTTCTGGGAAAAACTCTTCTGGGTCGTTCCAAATCTTAGGGTCTCGTGCGATTGCCCCTTCATTCACAAGGATGAGTGTTTTGGGGTCCACATCATAGCCTTGGATTTTGAAGTGGGACATGGCTTCTCTTGGAAGAATCATTGGAGCTGGAGGATGCAGTCTTAGAGTTTCTTTGATTATCATCTTTAGGTATTCAAGCTGCTCCGTATCACTTTCACTGACTAATCCTTTGTTTCCAATGCAATTTCTGACTTCTTGTTGCGCTTTCTTCATCACTCTAGGGTTCTTAACTAGCTCTGCCATTGCCCACCACATTGTAATTGCACCAGTGTCTATTCCACCTATAAATAAGTTCTGATTCACGAGAGATTTTTCAGTGTGACCGGTACACGAAATGGTACACCATGTATTACTATACAAATTGTGGAATATGTGTGCTGAAAAGTTAATAATTTAAAAGATAAAATTTTCCACCACTTGTATTAAAACACGTGAAGTACCACTTGTACTCCCATCACAATGAAATTTTTTTCCAGATTCACAAGTATCATAGTCAGCAACATAAAGGGTATGCTTTTGAAAAAATTAGTAATTAAAAAATGTTGTTTAAAGTTATAAACACAACTTATTTTTATTAAATAGTAATGATATTGTCTTTTCTTTTAAAATAACTCAATATTGTCGGTGACTGATAAATAGCAGTTTTTATGAAAATTACTATAAAAAAAAATTAATCATTCATTGGTCTGAATGAGTTTAATAATTACCATGAGGACAGCCTTGACGCTAGCATGACCAAGTTGTGCAGCTCCAACCACGCCAGTTTGCTCCTTCAATGTTCTAAGCAACACATCAATTATGTCTTCATGTTCTTGTTTCCTCCCAGGCGTCAAATGATCATCAACGAGCTGCTGAAAAAACACATCCAACTCACTCGTAATCCGATCAAACTTCTTTTGCACACCGGTAACCCTGTCGGTAATCCACCCGATCCATGCCGAAAAGTACTCGGCTCCCGACATGCCTCCTAGCATGGTTTCCATGTCGTGAATGATCTTGTGAATAACCTTACCGCTCTTGTAATTGCTGTTCTGCAAGCTCGTCCCAAACCCTACTCTAAACAGTATGCTTGCAACTAGGGCAAACAACATTTCGCTGACATCGACAGGAGCGACAGAAGATGAAGAGTGATCAGAGATTGATTTTACCATTTTAGCCACTTCTTCTTCACGGATTGACCGGTAAGACTGGACCCTTTTCACGCTGAAAAACTCGACCACGCATATTTTTCTAATCTCTCTCCAGTAGTCGCTGTAAGGTGAAAATGCCACGTCGAGATAGTTGTACGTGAGCCGACGGGACCCGGCGTAGGTGGGCCGGCTGCAGCAGTGGAGGTCATTGGTTTTGAAGACGTCTTCGGCGGCTTCGGCGGATGAGACTACAACGGTGGGGATGCGGCCGAGGTGGAGGAGCATGACGGGCCCGTATTTTTGGGAGAGTTGGAGGAGGGATCGGTGGGGTGCTGAGCCGAGTTGGTGTAAGTTGCCTATGAGGGGGAGCTTGGGAGGGCTTGGTGGAAGGTGCTTTTGCTTATTTTGTGGGGTTTTATTGACATGTTTCTTCTTTTTAAGTAGAAGAAGTAGAGGGATAAGTAGGAGTAGTAGAAACCAGAAGATTTGGGGGGTCATGGTAGCCATTGTTGTAGCTTTCTATCAATGATATAATTTTTCTAAGGTCTTCGTCTATATATAAGAAGAGCTAGAGATTTCGTAAGGGGAGTCAAAATCCTAAAGGGGATGCATCATGTGTATGCCTTTCAATGCATATGAATATTTTAATCACATTATTAGCCATTATAGTATTTAATTGTAGAAAAGGAATTAGCTATCCAGGCCGCTGGAGAAAATAAAAAAGATTTATAACACTACATATATTTCTGTTTTTTATTTTAACCCATCACAGTTGTAGAAGCATTAATGTCTACCTTTAGCTTTTAGGCCCTCCTTTCTTTTATTTTTCAGCTTTTATATTGGATCACTTCATGTTAAAATTATGGAATTTGAAGAATGGAATCTTGGCTAGTTTTTTGGGACCAAAAAAAAAAAAAGTTCGTAAATTTGACAAAGCAATTCTTGCAAGCTTATCATGTTGCTCGTGCTTGTGGGTTTTAAGATGCTTCAAATTCTATAAAACTAATCTAAATTCACATATGTTGTGTTGTACAAGAAATTTTTCATTGCAACCAGAACATGAGTGTTACACCACGTGTTTTTATATAAGTAGTGAAAATTTTTATTTTTTAAGTTATTAACTTTTTAACACACATATCGCACCGTTTGTATAGTGACACGTGGTGTACCACCCCATATTCCGGTCACATTGAAAAATCTCTCGTGTTGTACAAGAAGAGGAGAAAAAAGACAGGAGGAAGAGAATGCAGGAACATAGAAGAAGGGAGAGGGAGGGGGAAGATGAAAAAGGTAGGAAATTAATGTTAGAAAGTTAAAAGAGGAAGGTAAATGCTAGGGACATTATGTTTTTAGACAACATGAGGTGACTGTTGTTAACTACATTGGAAAAATTAAAGAGCAGTGAAGAATTGAGAAGATGAAGAGCTAGAGAGCAAAACAAAGAAGAAAGGAAATGATCTTTATTATCAAAAGACTTTGAATTGTATTACAATATGGTTCATCATTTAGTTATATAGAGTACAAAGCTTAGCTCCAAAACCAACAGATATAACCAATCATAACAGAAATAACCAACTATATCAGTCTAACAACATCTCGGCACGTGGATATTGCCAACATCCCCCCTCAATCTCAACTGAGACTTCCCAGTTTGAGATTGAAGCTAACCAATCAATGAAGCCAAGTAAAAGTAACCCAATTTCCCATGTTTAGGTACGCCGATCTTCCAAAAGCTGAAAGCAGTATTCAAAGTACTTTTGTCAGACATCAGCAACTTCTCTGCTTCAAATGAGTATCTTCTCTGCTTCAAATGTTATCAACCCTTATCCAATTTCAACTCATTCAACTTGATCTGGACAAATAATTCTCCATTGCTCTGTCACTTGCAGTTTAGAGTAATGTGTAATAGTGGAGTTGTTCACCTCTCTGTCGACTCCAACTAGTGGACTGAAAATCATGACACCCGTCCTCAGCCACTAACAGTATCTTCACAAAGAACAACCTTTTACAAATGAGTCATAGCACACCCTCATGCCGGTTATAACAATTTCTTACGTATTTACCCTTCGTGGGATTTACCGTCAACAACCTCATTCAACTTGGCTTCGGCCTTTAATATTTACCAAAACAAAAAATTAACAAACTATAGTGTGGCATCGGCCTTTACTATAGTACAACAGGATCGCCCTTTGTGGATTTTACCAAAAAACAACTACTTTTAACAATGGCATTGGCCTTCACAATTTCAACAACTGAAAATCAACATCTATGTAGGATTACCCTTCGTGGGATTTACCTACTCAAACACGGGATTACCCTTCGTGGGATTTACCGTTAACTTCTTTTACCCTTCGTCGTATAACCGGACTTACTATAGATTCATGCTAACAACTGAGTTGGTTAGACTCTAAAATTATAGGCTAAGCCAAGAAACGATGATCTGAAAAACCAGATTGATTTCCCGAGTGACGTTCTGTCCCATTCATTATCACCTTCTGCTCTCAAACGGCCAATGTTGAGTTGTTCTAAGATAGTGGAAAGGGTTGGTACTGCAGTAGGATCAAAATCCTCACAATGATTTGGATCAATTGGAACACAAACACGACCTGTTTTTGGGTGTACACATAAATGTGCCTTTAACAAATGGTTCATGTGTTTCGAAACCTCCATGTCAAGCCTAGGGTAGGTAAAAGAGAACACAATCTCTTCAACGCACCTACGCATTCCTTGTATAAAGTCTTCTTTTGAACCAGAGGTTTATCTCTCTCTTGCCACCTTCCAAAAAGCTCAAAAGTAATAGATTGATCAGGATCATGAATCATATCTAGGATCTTTTCATATCTCTTCTCAGTTGAAAATATCTTTAGACTCAAAAGCAATTTCGTAAAGTACTCCAGTATAAGATCTCGCAAGGAATGGATGGAAAGCAAGACCGGGAAAAGAAACCTTATTTCTGACTGTCTTCATTTGTGAGCCTTCTTGCTTTCCCATCACAAACCCAGCAATGAACTCCACGTCTACCACTAGATACCCAAAGAATGTGACTCATCCACCAATCTTCATTAATAAAAGAATGACTGAGAAGGGATAGTAAAACCTTGAACACTAGACATCCAAGATCTGTAGTTACATTGTTCTGACTTTAAATTTCATTGACGCATAAGATCGAGCTGGTGATATGCAAGAACCCCTTACCCAACAGTGTGCAAATCACATGGCATCACGAACCCAATCATGAATCCAGAAAATCGGAATAAGCGACAGTGAAAACAGACAGATTTCAATTACTAATGGCTTCGTGCCACAACTTTCACTTCCCAAGCAAAATGGAAAATTTTAGAGTCCACTACTTCAAAAATTAACCAGAAAGAACAATTCCATATTTTGCAGAATACAGAATGAACCAAGAATTCACATGGACAAATCCTCAAGAAAGTGAAACTGAACCAAGAATTCAAAATGAAATCATACCCAAATTCCAAATATATCACCTTGCTGAAAAACTTAACCTTCATATGAGACTTTTGAGTGGGCATTTCGACAAACACATAACGTGCAAGAATGCACTTGACAATTGCATCCAATTCACAACTTGATTATGAAACCCTGAACAAGAGAGATGAAAGACCCAGAAACAATTCATCTCTGAAATTACAGATTACGCATAAAAGATGAAGAACCCTGATGTGATCTTGACGTTGTTGAGAGAAAATTGGGCACCATAGGGTGTTGGTGGTGATCCGGGTCAACCCAGATTTCTAGTGGGTCGGTACGGGATTGTAATTCTTGGGTTTCTGCTCTTCTTCGTCGTAGTGGTGGTTTTCGTTGGCGGGAAAGACAAATACAACATCTTCGAATGACAAATACAACATCTTCGAGATCGGTGGAGAAATCTGCAAACACAATGCTCCTTCTTGGAACCCAATGGTAGTAGCAGTCGCCGATTGAGATGAAGGGATTCCACTAGATCCAAAAAATTGCTTGACATCCCATCTTATTTCCTTGTATCAAGAACTCAATGAAAATATGAAGAAACAATTTTGACAACGCAGATTTTGACGACCCAGATATCACCGACAATCTCTGTTCATAGTCCTGACGAAAATCAACCAAAAAATTATAGGACGATCGCGGAAGCACCGAAGAACTTGACAGAATTTCTATTGAAAAACTGAATAGAAAATAAAACTAGAAAAACGATGAAATCTAATGAAAAACGGAACCACCATAATCCATGGCGTGAGCCTGGTGGCTCTGATACCATGTTAACTAGCAGTGAAGAATTGAGAAGATGAAGAGCTAGAGAGCAAAACAGAGAAGAAAGGAAATGATCTTTATTATCAAAAGATTTCGAATTGTATTACAATATGGTTCATCATTTATATAGAGTACAAAGCTTAGCTTCAAAACCAACAGATATAACCAATCATAACAGAAATAACCAACTCTATCAGTCTAACAACCTTTCGGCACGTGGATATTGCCAACAACTATTGATGGTTGATTTCTTTCTTTAATGGTTTACAAAAGAAAAAGGACATTGTAGCAATGATCCCTCAACTTTAATCTAATTAGAAATGGTCCTTAAACTAAACATTCATGATCAAATTTGCAAACCAAATGGATTATTACATAAGTATTGATTGATGTGCTTATGTGCTATTGGTGACACATCACTTGATTTGTAAATTTAAGTTAAAAATTCGATCTCCCTAGCATTATCCAAGTTGGATTATAGAGGCAATGATTAGGAAATGACACCACCTATGTGTAACTGACTCTCCACCTCCACGTACCTTAAAGAAACGATAGACTAACCATCTTGGTTCCAAATCATGCCACATCCTAATAATAGAGTTCAAATATTTTCTATGTGGCATTTATTATTGATTGATATGTTAATAGCACTCCTTAAATTCATCATCGCAAATGTAACATATATCAACCAACGATAAAAGCCATAGAAAATATACATACAAAATAGGTTCCGAAGATTTGGTTGTTCACGCGACATTACCCTACTTGCGCATCCTTTCGCATTTGCATAAATTCCAAACTGACCCAAGTCCAATTACGGCCCACTTTTTCTTCAAGTTGGGCTGATGAGTAAAAAAAACCCAACTCAACCAGGGTTTAAATCCAGCCACACAATTAATATTGTGTGGTCAACATAACAGCTCCACTTACCAACCAACCGTCCAGATTAATCCTCCCAATCACATCCGACGGTTCGCGGTGGCTCACAAAGAACGGGTTACTGGGTTAGGGCGTTTTCTCCGTATCTCGCGATCTCTTTTGTTTAATCAGAGCGAGCTCTGTTTCAATCGGTGAATTTAGGGTTAGGGTTAGGGTTTTGAATTGTAGGGAGATGGATTACGTGTCGGAGTTCCCTCTTTCGCACATTGATCGGCGTCCAAGAAAGCGCCCCAGGTTTGCTTGGGACCCCCCTCAGCCTCACCCAAAGGTACAATTTTTACGCTTTATTTCATCAAATTTCTCAAAATTGTGGTTTTTTTTTTTTTTTTGTTTATTTAGGCTTTAATTTGTATACTTTTCATTAAAATTAGCTTTTCAATTTTGAATTCATCCCAATTTACCTTCTTATGTGTGGTAAATTCGACTGGGTAGGATATAAAGTTAAAATTTTAGGTAATTTGAAGGTAGAAATCGAAATGATTTCATTTTCCAAATTTCATGATCTACTAGTGTTCAGAAAATTTTGATCTTGTCCAAAATATTGCCTTAGACATGAAATTATATTTCTTGAGGCATTCAGTTGTATATTAATAGTATATAAATAATTTTGGAAGACTTGAATAACTGAATTGTTAGTATTTTGATGACCCCTTAGATATATCATAGGTGAGGCATATCGAAGCTCGATATGTTCAGTATTCGGGTGTTACATTTGTATGATTTATTTAATCTGCATACATTGATTTTGTATTTGGTTAATTAGAAAAGATAAGGGAAAATGTTAGAAATGAATGGTAGATGGGTAAGGGGTGAAGTTTTTGTATTAATGTTTGTATAGTGGAGTATGAATAAATGGCTCTGTGTAGGCTCAGTCGGGAATATATTATGAGCAAGATGTTGGAAGTGGGACAAGCTTTGGACCTACGAGAGTACTCCCAGACCGTCCTAGTCTTTTTGTAAAGGGGTTGACTCAAAAAGGATCTTCCCCGCGGCGAGATGATGACAAAGATGGACATTACATGTTTGTGCTCGGAGAAAATTTAACATCTCGCTGTAATTACGTTCATTCATCATTGAAGAGTTTTTTCTTTTACATTCTTCATGTGTCTTTCGATGCTGTATTTTAAACTCCCACAATCTAATAAATCACACTGATGTACTTCCAACTTTTTATTTTATTTTATTTTTTGTTTGCTCAATGTTGTACTTCCAATGAATTTTTATATAAAGAAAATCTCCTTACGAGTAAAAACTTCTAGGACCTTATCTTTGGACTTTAGGGTTGCTCTAGAATTTAAAATATATATCTAAAGTGTTGAAAGTTTTATTTTTAGTTCATTTTTTTCGTTACAGTGTGCCTTCAAAATAATTTAGTCTGAGTAGTTCAGAATATTTTCTTTCATTTAACACACACGCACATAGTTCTTTCTTGATATTTTAAGTTTGTAAAATATTTGTAGTTTTCTGCTCAAACTATTGTTTCTGTACTTGCAGATAAGATCCACAGAAAAATTGGTGAAGGTTAGGTTTTCACGGGATTTAGACCTATGTCTACATGGATTCCTGTACCTTTGATCTGTCTTCTCATATTTCTGCTCTTTGCATTGTGTAGGAACTTTTGGTCAGGTTTTGGAATGCTGGGATAGGGAAACAAAAGAAATGGTAGCTATAAAAGTTGTCAGGAGTATCAAGAAATACCGTGAAGCAGCAATGATTGAAGTTGATGTGCTACAGTTGCTTGGGAAGTATGACAGAAATGGAAGTCGGTGAGTATACTTTTCCTGTCATGGCTATTTCTTTTGCTTCTTAGCAGTTGTAAAATGAAATTTGGGTCATTGTTAAGTGGCTTTATTCTTTGCAGTTGTGTTCAAATACGGAACTGGTTTGACTATCGTAACCATATATGTATAGTAAGTATAAGCTTGATTTTTGATAAAAATGATTCCCCAACTTCACCAATATTTTGGGGGTTAAGACATTTTTGAATTTAAATGGTCTTAACAGGTATTTGAGATGCTTGGACCAAGCTTATACGATTTCCTCCGGAAAAATAATTATCGCGCATTTCCAGTTGATCTTGTCCGCGAACTTGGCAGGCAACTGTTGGAATGTGTAGCATGTGTGTAGTTGGACTTCTGTTGTTTCTCTTATCTCATTCAAAGTTTATAGCGGCAGTTGTACTATTCCATAAGTTTTTACCTTTCCTTCTTAAAAATTTACTGGTAGTTTCTGCTTTTTTTCTTTTTGGTAAAGCTTATTCCCATGACATGTATGAATATATTCTGAGCATCTTTTCTTGGGCTGGACAATGACTTTAAAGTGAACACTAGTAGTTCTTATGTTTTCTGTGGCATGTAACTTTTGCAGTCATGCATGATATGCGTCTCATCCATACCGACCTGAAGCCTGAGAACATTCTTTTTGTTTCTTCAGAATACATTAAAGTACCTGACTACAAGGTATTTCTTCCTGTGATTATAGTTATATTGTTCTGCAGTTTGCCCCTTCAAATGAGACAGTTCACTTATTCTCTTTGCCTCTTACCTGCATCCAGTTCACTTATTGAAAATTGTCATTTTTTTTTATTTCTTTGCCGTCACAGTTTACATCCCGGCCGCCAAAAGATGGAACTGGTTATAAAAGGTTGCCAAAGTCTAGCGCTATCAAGGTTATTGATTTTGGTAGCACAGCCTATGAGCATCAAGAGCACAACTACATTGTGTCGACAAGGCACTACCGGGCACCTGAGGTTATTCTGGGTATGCTAATACTATGCTCTCTTTTCTCTTGCAAATCACTTGCATTTTGAATATTTGGTATCAATTTATATTTTAACATTCATAAGATTGTTAATATTTACAGGACTTGGATGGAGTTATCCATGTGACATATGGAGTGTTGGTTGCATCTTGGTAGAGTTGTGTTCGGTATGTCTCTGAATTATACGGGTCCATCAGTCTCTGCCAGATTTCTGGATTTGGACTAACTGTATAGATTCTGACAAAAAAATAAAATAAAATTCTTTACAGGGAGAGGCTTTGTTTCAGACACACGAGAACTTGGAACACCTAGCTATGATGGAGAGGGTTTTAGGTCCAATGCCACAGCACATGTTGAAAAGAGCAGAGTATGTGCTTTCCTTAGGAATTTCATCGCATTTTAAGGTTCAGATCACATTTGTTTGCCTATATTCATCACTGTCTCCTTTGCCACTTCTGTATCCTTGGTTCAGCCGTCATGCTGAGAAGTATGTCAGACGGGGTAGATTGGATTGGCCAGAAGGTGCAACTTCTCAAGAAAGTATTAAAGCCGTTTTAAAGCTACATCGTCTCCAGGTATATGGAATACCGTACTTTTACTCTTCTGTTTTGAAATACGTTCAGAAACATTGTTTAAATTAAACTTTATTAATTCAACCAAAAAAAAAACTTTATTAAATTATATCATCTTTGTCAGAATATAGTGATGCAGCATGTAGATCATTCAGCTGGTGATCTCATCGACCTCCTGCAAGGTCTCCTTAAATTTGACCCGTCCAGCAGGCTAACAGCTCCCGAAGCCCTTCGGCATCCCTTCTTTACCAGGGATCATTACAGGAGGTTTTAGCCAGTTGGAAAATTCATTCTTGTGTTGTTAGTAGGTTTTGGTTGGAGTGCATTACGGGGTATTAGCTTACTGAAGAGCGGTGTTTGCTTGCTTTCCTAAATGTCATTTCTTGGCAATGGCATACACAAACATGAAGGGGCTCGACGGGAACCCTGGATTTCTGTAACTTCACTGTCTGCGGGAAAGCTTATGTAATTATCCTGTTCGCATAAGTTTCTCCTTGTTCGATTTTGTACCATGAAATGAAATGTAACATGTTTTTGATACAATGAGTCGGATACAATAAGTTGTGATGCGTTTTCTGAAAAAGTTTAGCCTTCGCCCTGTGTATTTGTTTGTTTATGTTTTCTCAGATGGATGAACATATGGCTGTTGCAGACGTGCAGCTGAGTAATATACTATTAATGTGCAACATATTTCACATATTGCAGGTAATTTCAGTCTTCTTGTCTCATAGATTTGTCAAAAAGTTGGGTTGGTTTTATTTTCTGCTGCTTGAGAAATTACAGTGCATTACAGCAAAAAGATCAAACTCCGTCGTGATTGAGGCTACTTCTGTTCATAAGCTCTTTGGTTATAAGTTTCACATATTAAATGGATGAAGGGCCACTTTGTGATTGACGTCCTTTTTGAAAGAAAAAAAAAATGTTTTTGTTCTAATGATCATTTGTAAAATTGAAGCTGTTGAGCGTTGATAAACTGAGAGTATGAAAGGCAAGGAAAAAGCATTGGTAAATTTTAATGTAAAAGTGATATAATTGTATATAATGACCAAATGGGCATGGTAGAGGGGATGGTGGCGATGGAGGCGCAGTGGTGGTGATAGCAGTGGCTGTGGTGGTAATTGTAGCATAAACGGTGGGGTATGGTGGTGGTGCCAATAGTTGAGTGTGGTGGTTGGGGTGCAGAGTTAACAATGGTGGTTGGGGTACAGAGTTAACAATGGTGGTAGGGGCATTAGTGGTGACGGTTATGGTTGTGGTCGTGGTGGCAACGATGGTGGTGGTCATGGCGGCTGTGGCAATGGTGACGGTCATTTTATTATGCTAGGAATAAATATATGTAGAAAGATAAATAATGTGATTTCTAAACACTAAGCATATTAAAGGAAGGGAATTATTATTGGCACTCCAAAAATTTCATTCTATACTCCAAACTTTCTATATTTGAAAAGAATTGATTTTTTTGAGTGCAAATAACACTTCCCTAAAGGAATTGATTTTTTTTTTTTTTTTTTTTTTTTTTTTTTTTTGTAAATGGAATTAAAATTATTCTTTAAAAGTTCAACCCTGCATTTTATAAAAGTGACTTTTAAAAGCTGTATAAAGGTCATTACTTTTAGAATAAGCAAAAAAAATTTATTTTTTTTACCAAATTTTTTTTTTATTGCTAAATTTTGAAGTGAAACATTTTTTGGTGGGGTAAATCGTCAAAATGATCCATGAGATTTGCATAACTCATCACTTTGGTCCTTGAGATTCCAAATTGATAAAAGTGGTCACTGAGATTGTCCACCATCCATCATTTTGGTCATTCCGTTAAAAACTCCATTAAGTGTCCCAGAGCTCTTGGCCAAAAGTTTGGACAATTTTCAAAGTTTCGTAACTCAATCGTTTCTTAACCAAATTCGACCCATAATATATCAAAATGAAGATAGGAAAGTGTTGAATAAGATTATACCTATTTCAAAGCCTAATGATTGCCGGAGATGGCCGGAAATAGCCTCAAAGTTGACTGGTCCAAGTGAAAACTTGAAAACTCGCTGGAAACTGGGTAAATTTTAAACGTTCATAACTTCTTCAATACTCAACAAAATCAAGTGATTCAGAAACAAAAATCATACTTCTCGACGAGACAAATAGAATGTTACCTTTTTCGAAGGCTAACTCTTCGTGGCTTAGCCGGAAAACGGCTCGAAAGTGGCTAACTCGAGACCAAGACAGCCACTTTCGAGCCGTTTTCCGGCCAAACCACGACGATTTAGCCATAAAAAATGTACCATTCTCTTCGTCTCGTCGAGAAGTATGATTTTCATTTTTGAATCACTTGATTTCGTTGAGTATTGATGAAGTTATGAACGTTTAAAGTTTACCCAGTTTCCGGCGAGTTTTCAAGTTTTCACTCTGATCAGTCAACTTTGAGGCTATTTTCCGGCAATCTCCAGCAACCATTGGGCCTCGAAATAGGTATAATCTTATTCTACACTTTCCTATCTTCATTTTGATATATTATGGGTTGAATTTGGTTAAGAAATGATTGAGTTACGAAGCTTTGAAAATTGACTAAACTTCCGGCCAAGAGCTCCGGGACACTTAACGGAGTTTTTAACGGAATGACCAAAATGATGAATGGTGGACAATCTCATGGCCCACTTTTATCGATTTGGAATCTCAGGGACAAAAATGATGAGTTATGCAAATCTCAGAGACCATTTTGGCGATTTACCCTTTTTGGTGAAAAGAAACAATACCCCATCAGGGTCTCAATATGAATACGAAAGTCAATGAAACAAATTTGGAAGTAACTTGCGAAAATTCGATGCTTGAAACACAATCCAAGAAAAAACAAAAGATGAAAAGAAAAAGGATGGAATTCCAAATGCTAGCTTAGTGTTTTGTCTTGCATTTTCTGGTCACCAGAACTCCATCAGGAGGTCTAGTGAGCACAACTCTGCAGTCACCGTGCAACCAGTACGAGTATCGGAGGATCTTTCCGAAGTTAGCTCGTGCCCGGAAATACCCCTTCACCTCAAACACCGCCCGATTGTTCTCCATCTGCTTCTTAAGCCTTTGGCTTTCCAGCACTCCGAGACGCACCTGGCTGGCCACCATGTGAACATTTGCAAACATGGACTGACTCCTCTCTGCCGAGAAGGGTTCTACGTACTGGGTGGCAATGAGGGTATTTCCGTAATATAGATCAATGATCAGGTAGCTAAAGTCGACGCTGACCTTCTTGTTTGGGTTGGTGAAGTTTGCCAGCACTGTAACGTCGGCATTGAGAAGATACCCCATGTCAAGATACGCTGCGTTTAGCGTGGCGGAAGAGACGTCGAATTTCGGAGTCCGGGGACGGAAAACAAGATAGATTATGAGAACCACTAGGCCGGTTATGATTATGAGAACCCAAAAAATTGCGCAGCAAATGGCTCCGGACCATGTGAAGACGTTGGTTTGTTGAGGGCGTGGTATGAGCAAGCCCTGCGGGTGAGTACGTCGGCTATGCGGCTGCCCTTGTGAACCGTGTGGCCAGGGATATTGTTTGTCTTCACGATCATGGTACGGGGCAGGCCCGGTTGGAACTATAGGCGGGGTTTTCCGGCCTTTATGCTTTTTCTTAGGATGTCGTTCGTCTTCGTGATCATGGTATGGAGCTGCCACGGGTGGAACTACAGGCTGGGTTTTCCGGCTTTGATGCTTTTTCCGAGGATGGTGTTCTTCACGATCAGGGTGCGGGGTTGGCACTGATGGAACTAGTGGTAGGGTTTGCTGGTCTGTCAGCGGATGTTGTTCTTCGAATTGTGGATGAAATGACACCAATGGACCCGCTGGGTTGGAATGCCGCCATTGATGCTTAGACCGGGGCCGGCGAACTTGCTCAAATTGTATTGGTTCTGGCTCGACTTCTGGTGGTTCAGGGTGATGCGGTCCAGGCCAGTCTGGTCTGAGGTTGGGTGGCGCGGGGTGTTGGCCATGGTGGTGTGGGAGTGGCACCAATGGACCGTGTGGAGATGTTTGGGGAAGTTGTTCTGGAGTTTGTGACGGATATGGCCGGACAAAATGTGGGTTGGTGTCACCAGGGCGAGGCATGGCGGTACGGAGTAGTACTGAGAAATGAAGAAGTGAAGCATGGAGGAGCGGATGCGGATGCGGAATAATAATACTCAGGAATTGGTGTTAGAGAATAACTTGAAGAGAACTTCAAGGATGATTTTATGAAAGGGAAAAGAATCAACGTGTAGGTGGCATAGGAGGCAAGCAATCTCTGGTGGCAACTTTTTGTCCAAGTGCTTCTGTGTATTTTAGAGTGGCAGGAAAATTACATATTTGCCCCTATATCCAGCTTGCCTAAAGCTAAATGCTACAGAAGATGCAAACTTCAACTGGATATAAACACTTTCTGCCAGATATACCATTCAACACTAACTTGCTCATGCCCAGAGAACATCTTTAACCGTTACCGGAGATGTTATGCGACCCGGAGTCTGGCTTATAACAAATGCCACAAGTATTTGAAAAGCACCTTGTCAGCAGTTGTGTTGTACTTGTGAAAACTAGCGGTGATTCCTTGGAAGTTCTCTTCGTTTTCTTCCATCCTCAAGACTCCGGCATGGCAAAGGAAACCCGGTCTTCATATTCTTTAATCCGCTTTTCTTCAGGACATGGCCAAAAAATTTTGTTCTTCTTTCTGTTAGTCTCTACATGCAAAGGAAAAATACAAATAGCATCAATCAAAATTCTGCTAGAATATAATCCAATGCAAGTAAAAGAAAAAACAAGAGGGCAAGAGAATAGTGGCAGTAGGTCCAAAAATCACTGCATTTCGAATAAGAAGTCATACTTCAGTAATTTTAATGCCCAAATTTGATTGATAGTGCTCTCACGCTGGCGTTCTTGAAATAGATCTGCAGCCTCTGCATGTGAGCTATATGCCCATGAAGGTCATGGTGCACCCTAAGAAATTTTAAAAAAAATGTTATAAGGGATTTAATGTAATTACTAATTAGCATAGAGTTATTCTCAAAATAAATAACAACAACAATCACTGAGAGAGAGAGAGAGAGAGAGAGAGAGAGAGAGAGAGAGAGAGAGAGAGAGAGCTTGGTCAAACAGCTTATTCATACAAGGAATGCAGCAAAGATCTCAAGCAGAGACAACAGAAAACATGCGGTATTGTGCCCCATAAACGACATACTCAAATTAATAAAACACGAAGTCGAAAGCAAATTCTTGAGCAATCAGATATCATCACTCACTTACATCATCTCATCTCACATCGAAAAAGAAAACGAGAATCAAAACTCTCAGCCACGCTTAATGTTGAATTCATTAGTCCAGAAACTAATAGGGAACCAAATCAATATGCAGTTCTGAAATCTTCATTAGGTTTCTCTTTAGTTTACCTTCCTTAGACAATTGGGGGTGATAGTCAATAATAATGTTCTCTGAGAAAAGAGTAAAGGTACGCAATTACCGTTAAGCAGTCTGGTTCTTGCAAAGCCCACTTGCATTACCTGTTGTTCCCCGGGTCAAAGAAAAGAACAAGGTAGGCTAAAGTACTTTTTGGCATTTTAAGCCGACTGCATGCATCAAGTTAGGGAGACAAATCATATATGGATAAGCATTGCCCTCTTAAAAACGTTGGGCTGAACAAATCCAAGGTCCCAATCCTGCATTAAATGAACACAAAGAACATTATTGACCAATGACAAGAATATGGTGAGAAGACACTGAAAACAATTATGAAGGCCATAGAAATTTAGAAACAAATAATAATGAAGCAACAATTCCTTCAAAGCTTGTGCCTAAAATACAGCATTGTACCAATGATTTTATTAATCAACCACCACAATACTCACATCCTTCTACTTTGATAGTTTCACTGTCAGTTTTTCATGACGGTGAAATATATTGTCATAAGCACTGGACAAATGAATATATCCTGGGTATCTAATACTTACCCAGCCAAATCCCCTCATACACACCCATGTATATTGTTTGATGACACTCACAAGCAGCAGAATACATGTACTTGTATTCACATCAAATGGAAATATATATACATAAATGAATCCTACAAGCCTGTACCTGAGTTGTTTGTAGCTTGCCAGAAAGAGGATAATGGACCAGGCTTGATGAGGTGAAATCCTCGCTAAGAAGTGCCTCTAACTATGGACTCTGCAATAGACCATAGTCCATAAGTAAGATAGCATAATCATCACAACCAATAAACCATACTTAAAAATAAAAACAGGTCAGTAGCATCACAGGTTTAACAGTTTATCGATAATAAGCACCAAAACTTATACAACTGAACAATAAAACTGCAGCGACACTTATTGGTACATAAACATAAAAACTAAAGGGTTTGTATACTATACTAACCATTTAGCATTTTCATGCAGCATCTTTTGAATTGATGGCATTAACCAGAGTCTCGGAGAAAGCTCCATCAAGAGTAAAGCCCTTTTCCATCATCTGATCCCATACCCTACAAGCGACTGAAACCTTATTCTCCCTTATGAGACCCCCAATTATCAATTTAAAAGTTACCTCATCAGCGCTACATCCTCTAGTCTGCATTTCCTCATAAAGATGCATAGCGTCGCTCACTTTAGAAGCCTTGAGCAGCCCGTTAATGAGAGCATTATATGAAATCACATCAGGGGTGATTCCCTTCTCTAACATTTCACTGAAAACACTACAAGCCATTTCAATATTCCCACTCTTACATAAGTGATCAACTATTGTGGTGTAAAATATACGGTCAGGCAACAGACCCATTGCTGTCATCTGATCAAGAAGCTTCTTGACTATATCTGAACTACCTTCTCTTAAAAAGGCATTTATAAGAATAGTGAATGTAACCAAATCTGGCACAGTGCCCTTGTGACGCATTTCCTCAAACAGTTTGTAAGCACTTCCAGTACGGCTTGCCTTGCAAAATGCTGTAATGATGGTATTATATGACACAACATTACACAACCCTTTCGGCTCCATCCTAGTTCGCATCAACAAATACGCCTTATCCGGTCTATTAGCTTTACAAAGGCCCATGAGAAGCTGATTATAACTATACACATCCGGTTCCATCCCACCCCTCTCCATTTTCTTCATCAACTTCTCAGCCTCCTCCAACATGAACGCATTACAGCAATAATTCAACAACACATTGTGAGAAACCAAATCCGGCTCGCACCCATTTCTCTTCATAAATGACTTGATTGCCTGTGCCTTATCAATCCTACCAGCACGACAAAACCCGCTAATCAACGCATTATAAATCAAACTACTGAAATTGACTCTACCCTTCATTTCATCAATGACAAGGTCATAAGCCAAATCAACCTTCCCACCCTTGCACAACCCAACAACCAGCGCTGTGCACGCAATGTTATCCGGCCTAAACCCTTTCCTAATCATACCATTCCAAATATCAACTGCCATATCAAATTGTCCAGCTTTACACAACCCATCGATAATTATAGTATACGATACAACATCCGGCTCTCTTCCTTTATCAACCATCCTATGAAACAATTCCAAAGCAAAATCCGTCCCGTTTTCTTGGCACAGAAGATTCAAATATATATTGAAAGCCCAGATGTCAGGCAATGCCCCAATCCTATCCATGTCTCGAAGAAGCTTCTCAATGAGGGTGAAATTTCTAATCTTACACAGGCCAGAAATGAACCTGGAGTAAGTAAAGGGGTCCAATGAGAATCCCTTCGGCACCATTTCGTAGTAGTAGTGCTCGGCGAGATCGTAACGCGAGTGCTTGACGAGTACGCCGATGAAGCGGTTGTAGTCGACGCTGAAAACGCGGCAGTCCGAGTGGGTCATTTCGTCGAACACCTGGAGTGCTTGATCGATGAGGCCAGTTTTCACGTAGTACGCTATGCGGCTCCTGTATATGAGGCGGTGAACGCCAAGACTTCGATACATATCAGAGTGAATGCATAGCAGAGACGGTCGAGGAACCTAATGCGTCGGAATGTATGGCATCCGGCGGAGAGGGAAATGGGAGGCTAGAACCCCAGAAATGGAGGCGGAGGAAGGAAGAACGGGTTTAGGTGTAGCCGCAGGTGAAACGACGTCAGTTCCAGAAAATGGTGGTATAGCTATAGCCATTCGATAGGAGGTAAAGCTATGGCAGCTGCCAATGCCAAGGCCACCTGGCTACTACAATGGCGATGATGAACGCAATGCGGCGCGGGGAAGGAGAGGGTGGGTGGATTTGGGTTTGGGTTTGTTCGGTTTAAGGATTTTTTGTTGGGCTTTGTATTTGGGCTGGTCTGACTTGGAAGTTAATTATGTTTCTGTTGGGTTTTAGTTGGGCTTTGAGTTTTGAAGACTAGGTTGTGTTGGCCCAATCTCATTTGCATGCGGACTTGTTAATAATAAATAAGTATGACATGATTACTTGCTTGGTATGAACATCATTTGGTGAAGTGAGTTTGCTATTCACATACCTATTTTTACTTCTCATACACCGTTGTTATCTTCTGCTATTTGTTTAATCAAACGATCAAAAGTTAAGAGGATATGTGAGAAGTATAAGCGGGTGTGTGTATAGCACTACCCATGATGTAATCATGAATAAAGAAAGAAGGAATCGGAATGAGAGGAGTTCCTCTTCTAATAATTTTCTCAGGTATTGAACTACAAGTTGTAATATGAGTGCCACGTGTTTGTTGATTTCGTGTGTATTAGTAAATACATAAGAAGCCATAAATTCGATTGATTCTAATTTTTATACATGTGTTGAAATAACGCAAGAAGAATGCGAATCCACTGTGGAAATTCTAAATAAGTAAACACATCGATAATGTTAGGCAAAACTTCAAGAGCATGATCCTATTTTTGGAACGTGATGTGAGACAACTATACGACCAATGGTGCATGTCAGTCGTGTCGCTGTCTCATAAAAATATTCCAAAAAAAAAAACATGCGAGTAATTGTATGAGTCTCTAAACATTTGCATCTACAAACTTTAGTCGTATCTCTTTTTATAATCAAAGTTCGACTCTTGCTTTCCATCCTCTAGATCGGAAAAATATATCGGCAATACGACACAAACAATTTCAAGTGTCTTAGAAAGTCTCATTAAGTTAGCTTACAAACATAAGAGGTCGTGCATGATTAGGAATCAGGATGTGTAAGTTGTATTCCAACTCACACACAAGTGGAAAACCGAGCTTTCACCTTATCCATGGTTTGAACATTTTTCAAATACTTTAGCTTAAGGACAAAGTAGTGAAATTATTGAGAGATAAACATAAAATTTGTTTTAAGTGACTAATTTAGAGGAATTTAGATCATCTGTCTAAGTTCAATAATTCGTAATTACAGTGTTGTAATTAATTTTTGAGAAAAATTATAGAAATAGTGAGTTAAATTTAAGAGATCATTACTCTAATAAATTAAAATTGAGAGACCATTTCTTCTATTGAGTTAAAGTTGAGGAACCATTGGACAATTTTTTCCATTTGGTTTTTTTATATTTGCCCCTTGATTTAGCCTCATATGTGTGGCACGTGACTCATTTTGATGGATTTTTTGACGGAGTTGACGAAAATGACCATAACTTCACATTTTGATGAGTTAAGGGATCAGTGGTCACATATTTTTAGTTAAGAGATCATTACTGCAATTGGGTTAAAATCAAGAAACTATTGCTACAATTTCCTTTCAATTTTTATTTTTTGGCTCGTAAAATAACTATTATGTTTTCAAACTCTTTTTTTAATGCAAACAAAACCTAAAAAGAAGGCGAATCAATAGTTTGTGGTTCATTATCATTTTGTGTATTCGGGTACATTTCTTCCACTTTCTTTGCGTACGCCGTTATTTCTCGATGTTTTATTTTCTCTTAAAAATTTTAACAAAATAATGAATATTAAAAATAAAATAATTATCAGCATACCTTAAAGATGTTATAAGTTTCTAAATTACATCAGCAAACATTTATCTTATTAAATTGACTCTGCATTTTCTAAGAGCTCCGGTGATAGTTTCATTTGTCCCTCATAACCTTCATGTATAAAATACAACTTTGTGTTGGGTAGGGAACCGGAGAAGAAAACCAATTTGATTTTTTCCTTAGCCACCTTTCTTGACCCAATATTTTATATTTCTGCCAAAATTTATTCTTTCTTCTTTTCTATTGGTGCAACCGACGTTGACTACAACGGAAAAGGTCTTAGACTCTTACTGTTCATATACAATAATGCACGTCCATTTCTCACCAAAACAAATATATAACGTCCACTATTTGTGTATAAAATCCAACAAATGTGCTATTGGAATAAAAAATTTGAAATGTCATATGAACTTAATACATTTTTTTTAAAATTTGTCATATGATTAAAATGGTAAGAGATTTGTCATACCAATTTTACGAAATTATTAATTTGTCATTTTACTCTAACTCCATTAAGTTTTCAGTCCAAAATAAGTCATGTGCAAGACACTTGTGTTTTATTTTAGATATTTCAACATCTCACTATCCAAGTTGCCTTCAACAAAAATAATTCAGAGGCTTATCAAAAAATACAAAAAAATGGTTGATCTGGTATACGAGAATTTGAGGGTTTGCCCTTTGGAAAAAGATAACTACTTGCACTCACTTCTTTCTATTTCAAAGTAAATATGACTACAAATGTAGAATTATTACGGATCCTCCAAACTATGGACCTATGGTAAAGTTGGATAATATTCCTTATGTTGAAATGTCTGAAATAACCCTAAATATAAGTCATGTACACAACACGTAATTTATTTTGGACGGAAAACTTAAAGAAGTAAAGATCAGATGACAAATCGCTTAAAATTTAAGTTCATATAACAAATTGAAAAAGGTGTACAAGTTCATATGACATTTAAAATAAGGGAGTTTTAACGAAACACTCCCGGAACTGTTCACTTTAACGAAAATTAACATTTTTACTCTAAAAAGCCACTCATGGTACTATTCACTTACAACATTTTTTTTGTCATTTTGATTAAAACTCAAAATTTTCAAACATTTTTTATTAGTTTTCCATTAAAATAAAATTCCATTATTAGACAGTATATTGGAGGAATCGACCCCTGACTTACTTTAGTAGGCGAAGTTTTGAAACTTCATCTTTAATCTTGTCTTAATTTTGTAGCGCACTAATAAAATTATTTGAAAACTTTGAGTTTTAACGATAAGGACAAAATAAAGGGTAAAGTGAATAGTGTCATAATTTAATTTTTAGTGTAAAAATATGGTCATACATTGTTTCAAAAAATAAAAAATAAAAAATCAAAGCATGCATTATGCAGAAGTATTTGTTAATCTCGTCTTAATCAAACTTTGATCAAATTTTGAACCGCTGATCGAACCCATTAGTTTGGAAATTTGAACAAATCGTGGTTGACCAACAAGGCAATTTTGTCGATTTCTGGTCACATATTTTTGTTTAATTGGAACTATGATATATGCAAAATACCAATTGCCATGGGAAACTGAGAATTACCACTTGGCAACTCCCAGCAACTTGGATTAATGGAGTTTGGCGGGGATTATGCTTGTTGGCTGCTCGATTCTGACCGGGAAGTAGAATTTGACTCTGCCGTCCCTGACCTTTCTTTCTCTATCGCTGTTTGTGTGACGGTGTGACGGTTTATCTTCCTCGTTAAGTATTAGGGTTTCGAAATCTTTCAACAGTTTGAGGCCTTCCAGAAATGACACGACCAAGAAAAAAAGAAAGCACCTCTTCAAAGACCAACGAGCCGTGTTTAGTTTCTAACATTCTTTACTTGGAGGTTCAAACATTGATCAAGTTGCGATAATCCATGACCACGAATTAGTGTTTTTATAATATTTGGCTGAGTGCTTAAATTTTGGCGTCTCTCATTTCCAACGCCATAGCCATCCATGAATTGACATGCTTTGAAATTGAGAAACATGTTAATTATCTTGTATAGTGGGGAAAAGAGATCGCAATTAAAGATAAGATGTGAGAAAATTGGTTGATGTGGTTTGGACACGTGAACGAAAGACCTACAAATATTCTGGTTAGAATATGGGATTATGAGACAAAAAGTCAGGACAAAAAAGGTAGAAGAAAACCTAGAAAGACTTGAAAATAAACTTTACCAAAAAATATGGAGTGACTGGAGCTAACGGAAGACTTACGCCATTAGCATTCTAAAATTCATACATTTACCCACACTGGTATGGAAATTACATAAAAGCTCCCACTTTTGTAGGGACTGTCTTACGAGTCACGTAATTTGAGTGCTGTATTCCTGCACAAGATTTTCTCGGTGGTCCGAACCATCCCTTTACAAATGACATCACAAAACTCGGCATGCATTGCTTGTTAGATCATGGACGACGTGGCAGTTTGACTCATTCCCCTCCAGTCTATAAGCAACCACCAAGTGACTCAGTCCAACTCGTTCTCCCAAAACTCAGTCTCCTCCCTCCTTTCCCCTTCTTCTCCACTGGATTTCAAAGTTTGTCCCACACACCAACCGATTCTTCAGCTGGAAAAGATGATTTCCAATTTTCCAATTTCCAAGTAAGTCTCTCTTCAAAAATTCCGACTTTAATTTAGTAGATAAAATAAAAATCCCAATTAACATTTTTCTTCCTTCCAACTTTCTGCTTGTCTCTACTGGTTTAGGGTTTTACTCGGTCGTTTTCGTGTTTGAATTTTGCTTCTGAATCAACTTTCTACGTTGAAAAGCTCTAATCTTTAGAGAGAGAAAGTGAGGAGAGAGAGAGGCGGTCAAGGGTTTTAGGTGAGAAAAAGAGCAGAGAGAGAGGGGTTGAAATTTCAATACCAACTGTTTACGCCAAAATTTTCAACTTGATGGGTTCTATGTTATTTCCTGGAAGTATCCTTCAATGGGTATCAATTAGTTTTTAGAATTTTTGTCAGAAACTTTGAGATGTTAGGGGAAGAAGAGAAGGACCGGCTCGCCGGAAATACTACCCGGAAAACCTATCTGCGGTCGGTTTCGTGGTCTGACCGGTCACCCTCTAAGCCCAACAATCCATATCCGAGGCCACAACTGAATACTAAGGTGAGGTCTTGCCTACCTCCACTTCAGCCCCTTTCAATAGCCAGAAATACCGTTAAGGAGTGGCCACGGGCAGGTTCTGATGATCTCGGGGTCTGGCCTCAACCGCAGACCCCGAGAGGGTCAGCTAAACCGCTTCCGAACTCGAATCCAGAAGAACCTGGGAGAGAATTTGAGTTTAAGAAGGATAAGCTTGCTTTTTTCGATAAAGAGTGCTCGAGAATTGCTGATCATATATACTTGGGAAGTGATGCGGTGGCTAAGAACCGCGAGGTTTTGAGGCAGAATGGGATCACTCATGTGCTGAACTGTGTTGGGTTTGTTTCTCCCGAGTATTTCAGAAATGATCTTGTGTACAAGACACTTTGGTTGCGAGATAGCACATCGGAGGACATTACGAGTATACTATATGATGTGTTTGATTATTTTGAAGATGTTCGAAAGCAAGGCGGGCGAGTTTTTGTGCATTGTTGTCAGGGAGTGTCTCGTTCCAACTCTCTGGTCATTGCATACCTCATGTGGAGGGAGGGCCACAGCTTTGAAGATGCGTTCCAGTATGTGAAGGCAGCACGAGGGGTGACTAACCCGAATATAGGTTTTGCTTGTCAACTCCTTCAGTGCCAGAAGAGGGTACATGCTGTGCCTGCAAGCCCAAATTCCATGTTAAGGATGTATCGGATGGCCCCACATTCACCATATGATCCTCTTCATCTGGTGCCAAAGACGTTGGGACATCCAGGTTCACAAGGACTCGACTCTCGTGGGGCGTTCGTTGTGCATGTTCCATCTGCTATATACGTCTGGATTGGAAAGGATTGCAACACAAGGATGTCAGATAATGCCAGGACAGCTGCCTTTCAGGTCATCCGGTATGAGAGGGCAAGGGGTCCAATTGTGGACATCAATGAAGGTGAAGAACCGTTGGAGTTTTGGGATGCTCTTTCCAGTGGAATATTAGCAGAAGATTCCAGCAAGATAGATGCCAAAAAGGTAGAAACTTTTTCTTCCGCAGGTGATAAGGTTTCTGCAGCGAGCTGTGTTCCGGTGGGTGAAAGGAAGGTTGCTGAATATGATTTGGATTTCGAAATTTTCCATAAGGCACTTGCAGGTGGGGTTGTTCCACCTTTTTCAGTATCAAATACCGAATCAGAAACTTGCCTTCCAGCCAGAGAAAATGGATGGGGTAGATTGCGTCAAAAGTTTGCCAGCGGAATTATGAAAGAATTGATCACATCTGAGGTGAACCGTAACCCTACCCCATCTGATGTATCTGATATGGTTGTGGAAATTCATAAAGAAGCAGAAACCTCTGTTTCTCCGATTGAGCCTTCATCGCCATTGTCAGCATCACGTCATTTTTGTGGTTCACCAGATTCCTTTGAATGTTATCCAAATAAAAGCCCACGTAGGGTAACAGATACTTTTAGAGAGGTAGAACGCTTCGTTCCTCTAACCGATAAGTTACTGTTACCTGCAACTCTTTGTGGTTCACCAGATTCTTTTTCTTGTTTTCCTGACAGAAGTCCTAAGTTTAGCTCCAAATCCCCAACACTCTCTCCTTCAACCTCTGATTACTCCAGTTCATTTACCTTTTCACCCTCATCTTCTAATTGGTCGGACTTGTCATATTTGTCTTCTCGACAGCCTTCACCTTCTGGCTTCGATTCCACAGATCCATCTCATGTTAAGAATATTTCTTTGGCAGATAACTCAAGCTTACTTTTCAAAAAATCTCCCTCTTCGCCTACAGAGGCCTTTTCGCCTAATTGTACTTTGGAAGTGACAAATACAGGCTTGCCATGTAAGGGGATTTCCCCCTCTATTGCGGAGCGTAGAGGCAGTAATCCTCCACCTCGAATGTTGGTACCTCCGGTAGATGAATCACCGAAAGTTCCGAGTAATCTGGTACGCTCATGGTCCTTCTCCTTACCTGACTTAGGTGATGATGCAATGGACACTGATTGCAACCAATCTGAAAATGGGAACAACGGAGAAGAGCTTATGTTAGATGTGGACAATAGTCATCATGGAAATGATTTGAAATGTGAAAGGATCACGCAAGCTGCAGAAGCGATCAACCCAGTTTTGTACCAGTGGCCTTCTTTGAATAAAGTGGAGATGCATCGGTCTCACAAACTTCATTCTGGATCAGCGTATCTTTTGCCAGCTCCAGATATGAGTGCAGGCGCAAGTAATCCTGGTATCTTATTTGTCTGGTTGGGACGCGAAGTTTTGCATGAGGAAGGGCAAAGTCCGACATGTGAGGATAGACATCTTCACTGGGAGGCCACAGGACACAACTTCCTTGATCGCATGGGTTTGCCGATGAATGCCCCTGTACAGGTAATTACCATACAGTTTTTGTTTTCCTTGTTCCTCTGTGTTACATTATTGCTACTGTAATTTCAAATCGTGTTATGATTAATGCACATTAACATATCTAATCTTTGCCCGTGAATGCCTATGGTATCTGCAGATAGTAAGAGAAGGTGAGGAGCCAGAGCAGTTCCTGGTCCATCTCAGCCGTATATCAATACAGGAAACGTAATCGTGACTAGAAGAATTGGAAGAATCGGGTTTTATGAAGGTTGTGGATTCGCGGTCCTCAAAGCTAATGGGATTTCGGGATGAATCGGTTGCGGATCATGAGGGGAGTTGGCATCCTGGGCAGTGTAAGTGCCTCTTTACCTGCTTGAGCGATGTATGGAGTGGTAACAGAAACATGTACAGAGAACAAGTCGGCGTTATGCTGATAGAAATTATTAGTAAAGTTTTGTTTTCAAGGCAGATAAATAGTATCAATTGAAATAAGCGAATCAAGTATGTACATTTTTCCCCCTGTAAAGCACCAAAGGTGTTGCCATTCAAGACACTCCGATGAAAGTAGATACACTATACAATAAACGGCCTTGAATTGCACCAACGACGTCGCATTACACACACCGGAAATACTATTTTTAAGGCGAAAAGTCGGATTCTATTTCTTCTAAGTTCACAAAACTATGGACTACAGTTGATCTAGGAGACATTTACCCGCTGTTAGGTCCTTATTGCCCTTGCGCTCTCAAACGAGCCACTACTGGACCTAACGCGCTACCTCTCAAGCCCCTATAAGACCATGAGCTCCTCATCGAACCATCGTTTTTACTCCACCCATTCTCCTCCTGCGACAGCTCCGCCTTCTTCGCATTAAATGCCTGGCTGATTTCATCCCATGCACTTGCCTTTCCATTTTCTACATGTGTAAACAAGAATATCGAATCATATTCAAATTCTTCGTGTAAAGAGAGACGGAACGTGGAAATCTAATTTGTACCTTTTGTAGCAGCATGAGTTTCCATGTCTTTGTCGAGCTGCCTGGATCCTGATGCAACATTTTGATCTCCAGTGACTGGTTTTCCTGTGTTGAGGTTGCCATGCTTAACAATGCGGACATCAAAAAGTGAAGAATAATCTACCTGCACAGGATCAAAACTTGTCAGATGCTAGCAATCAAAGACTATGAAGCAATAGATCACAGCCACTGCTAGATTGATAAAAGATGGGTGTATATAACTACAAAAAGGTCGTAGGATGACGGTACTGGCATCAATATAACTCGATCATACAAATATTGGTCATAAAAACAGTAAATGGATGTATCGCACTTTGCAACACACAATGAAAGGTGGTAGTTCAAGTACCTCTAGAGAGCGATCTTGCCCGTAAAGGGATGTATCTGGCACTACATCAGATGCCTCATCTGTCCCCGCAAAAACAATTGGATACTCTGGAACCTGTACTAGCATAATCTTATTTGATTGAGGGTCATACCGTGACACTTCTCCTACCTACAGGGACAAGGAAACCTCTGATGGTAAAAATTTATGTTCACAAAAGTTAGGCAGAAATTTAAGATAAAGACTCATACTCGGTATGAGGAAACTTCAGGAGTCCAGCACGATGTTAATTCAATCAAACGATATGCAATTTGATCACCTTCCTGCAACACATTTGAATGCAAATTATCACTTTAATTCCTCAATACTAAAATAACTGCAATATAAGGGAATAAATTGACTTGATGTGAAAAGCACTTTCACATGGTCGAGAATATCAACTACATGTGCAAAAGATGTACTACCAGATATAAGAAAGGATATCAACTGAAAGGTTTTTATAGTACAAAGCCAACTGCAAATAACTCTTATTTTTATTATATTTTTTTGCTATGATGAGGGAAACTAATGTTCATGGAAGCGACATGAAAAGAAGGAAAGCATCAAACCTTAGGTAAAGTAGTACAGAGCTCAAGCTTATTGAAGTCTATGTGATCATTCACAGGGATCTCTTTTTCAATATCCGTTACTTCAGGTGACTCTTGATTCAGATTGTTGTAGTCGCTTGTTCTTGAATGTGATGTTTTCTCCATACCCCATTTTTGACCCCTCTTCTTGCTGGTTATTCTATTCCACCGAAAAGTTTCCTGAAGCAGGCAGGACATACAAATATAAAGAAATCACATATCTCAATAGATTAAGTCATGATGTAAAATAAAAAAAGTCGGAAGAAATTAAGAAGTTGGTGAGTCCCATCAAAAGCCAATTAACAAACTCTTTCAAGCCTCCAAGACCCTATATCTTACTTTTCAAGAAAGAAATTTTTTGAGTCGTTTCAGAGTAGCCCCTACAGAAGAAGAAAAGTCTATAATGATCTAAAGAAGAGAAACATACCACTGGAGTTGTATTCTGCTGAATAGGCTGATCTTCGTCCACTGAAACAAGTACACACCTCAGATAATTGTAGTAACAAGTTATCCATAATATGAAGTATGTACCCAAAAAACCAATTGATAAACTCAAATGCCACAAGTAATTGTCTATTCAAAGATCCAACCCATACATACCTTTTCCTAGGGGTTCAAATCGAATATGTCCTGGTCTAATTACTACAGGAACAATATCATCCTCTTTATCATTATCTGTGTATGGTTGCTTAACTACTTCATTGTTATCTATTTTCATTTGCTCATCCTCTCCGTCACTATCTGTGTTCAATTGTTCCTCCTCTTCTTCATTGTTTGTGTTTGGTTGCTGGTGTTCTTCAGGACATTTCTGATTATCTTTACCCGTTGATTGCTGATTATTTGTTTTGAGCAATTGCGTCTGATGTAACTGCAAATTGGAACATTAGAGGTCAATTTTATTTCGGGAGAAAAAAGTGGTCCCTCTTGCAAAAAGCAGATATAGGTACTTCAGAAAACCAACTTAAGCGGAAGGACCAAATACTCCCTCTCGTAAGGACATATAGGTACTTCAAAATACCAATTTATGATGCCAGCCCTCAATTTTACACACATATACACAACATTCATAACGGTTAGCTAAATATTTTGCGTAACATCCTCTTGAGGTGTGTACACAAGTGTATTTGTGGTGCATATGTGTGAAAGAGGAATCTTTATCTATTTATCATCTTATACACCAGTAACACCACATTACCTCTTCCTTCTCAGCTTTCATTTTTTCCCTCAACCATTGCCTTTTGGCCTTTTTACGTCGAGCACTTCTACTAGGAAGCTGGCACAAAAAAAGATAAAAGGAGCTCACACATTTAAACTTGTAGCTGATATAAAAAAAATGTATGACAAACAGCATGTACATCTACGATTATAGTGATAACTACTACCTTTTTACTTTCACCAGGCGTTTCAGATGAAACCACACCCTTTTTTTCATTCTCTTGAAGCTGACAGGATCTATCAAACAAAATTAGGGAAAAGAAAAAATGGTGAGTACTAGATGTTTACGGTCTTACAGAAATTTGGTAATATAAATTTCTAAAAACCTGGCTCTATAGGGTTTAGCTAGCAGACCAAACCTAGACTCAAGTGCGGGACATATGAAACTGGAATAGAATTTTTTGCCTTTCATCATACATACAAAAAGGCCAGAAAGCTACCTCTTTCCATTGGGCATTGATTTACTTATTCCATCAATTCTTTCATCAGTTTTACGGGTGCTTGAATTATCCAGTCCATCCTCAACAGTAAATGACTTGTCCATCTTGGAATGTCTCTTTCTGGCGAGAACACGAGACTGATGAGAACTTTTTGTCTTCTCTGCACGGACATCATTCTGAAGGCCTTCAGGTAAACCTGAACATTCTTCGGTAGCGGAAGATTTAATTCTCTTCCTCCTGAGATATATAAAGGCAAGTCACGTGCCTCAGTAATTGCGTATAATATCATAAAAGCCTTAACCAAATACGTAATAACATATAGGATCCAGTTAAATTGTCCAAAATATCACTGATATATATTGCAATGAAAGAAATAACCATTTCAGTTTAATTCTGTTTAAAGCGCAACTATGCAAGTCACAATTAAAACGAAGTTCTAGTGATGATATCTCCAATACAAACATGTACAGCAACTCATAGTACACTTTTTCTATCAGATAAACAAAAGGTACATTCCGCGCATGCCATTGCAAATAACTCTTCAGAAATGGAGTAAAAATACATACTTTGAACTCTGAGGTTTATCTGAAAGCTTCCTTTTCTTGGACCGTCTGTTTGAACCGTTGTCAGGTGGATTCTCAACAGGAAATAAATCCTCCAATTGGTCAGATCCATCCTCTTCCGAATCACTATCATATCCTCCAGTCTCCTTTTCGAATTCTTCATTAGCCAGAAGCTTCATACGCGTATTCATCGGTTGCCTCTCCACAATTTCCTCCACCTCAATAGCGTCTGTTCCATCATCAAGCAGTGCAATTTCAGACAATGTGCCCTCTTTCCTTTTCACACTGTTCAAATAAAAAATCAATACACAAACCCAAATATAAAAAATTATAAAAATTTGAAAAACCCCCACATTTTCCGATAATACAAGCAAAAATTGACCTGATAATATCTTTATCCTTGAAAATGGAGGTGGATTCGAAAGGCGGAAGCACAAACCCATCCATCTGCAAAAAATAAATAAAATTGCTTTGAAATTTCAATTTTTTGTTCGGGAATTAGGTTATGGGAAGGGGATGCTTACGGAGATGAGGAGGCCATCGGGGCAAGAACCGTGGAGGTCGAAAGCGTGGAGGAGATAGGCGGCGAGGTCGGAGATGGTGCGGTGGTGAGGTTTGAGTAGAATCCAGCTCCGCCTGAGTCCTTGTGTCCTCTGTGACTTGCTCAGAATGTGACGCTCCTTGAATGCCACCCGAAGCCTCACGCCCTCCGTCGTCGTCGTCATCATCGGAAGATGAGAGAGAGAGAGCGCGCGGAAGGAATGGCTCGGCTTCTTAAACCCTCGCTGGGGTTTTCTCAGAGCTCTCCGTTGAGCAGTAAGCTGACGGTTGTTCTGCTACTGTTAACTGGGTATGGGCCTGGGCTTAGGAAGCTGGATCATCGACTACTATTAATTTATGGGCCCCTTGGGCTTGAATAGAACTGTCCTCGTAGATTTTCCTCCTTATTTTTTGCTATGCTGCTTCACTTCACACTCCACTTTACTTTACTTTGATTTCTAAAACTCAAGTTGTGCCACTTTGTCAATTTTGGTTTTACTTTTTCACATTTTGTCAATTCCGTCAAAAAATTTGTTAAGTCGGCTGATGTGGCATGATCGGGCCCACTTATTTTTGTTTTTTATTGCCACGTGTAGAGGCCAGCAACAATTAAGCTTAACTGCTGTATTTGAAACCTAATAGTCAAAGAACTTGTTCTTGAAACCTAATTAGGGATGAAAATTAATGTGTGGGAGATGTTTTTCTCATGCCTTCATGTTTTAAGTATGTTATAATTTTATTACTCAAGTGCGTCGTACATAAAATCAGTGAGACTTCTTATACCTATGCAACTAAGAGCTCGTTTATAAGTGGTTTTAAAATAACTGAAAACGATTTTAGAAAAAATGTTTTTATATTTCAAAACATTTGAAGTGCTTCATGCAGGAAGCAATAGACAATGTGCTTATTATAAGAAAGTATTTTCAGAATTCACTTGCATATTTACCAATGATTAGTTCTAAAAATATTTTCATAAAAAAAAATTATACTTATTTTAAAATCACTTACAAACGAGCCATAAAACTCGTTAGTCTTTTTCTCATGCTTTTAGAGTCGCGAACCGTAGGACACCCCATTTAATACGACATCTCATCATAAATTACAGTGTCGTTTAAAAATTAGCCCAATTGAGAGACAGATGGCAAATATAAACCACTACATTCTTGTCTTCTATGTCAATTAGTCAGATTGCGAGCCCGACGACAGCGGCACCCAATGACAATGCCAGAAAAAGGAAGATGAATGCCAACAGGCCCTCGTTATCTGCCAAAGGAATGATGAGATGAGAGTGTTAAAGCTGCACCACATTTCTGACACGAGATTTATCCTCTCCCTTGGCAAAATTATACCAATAATCCGTTTATAAATTTTCAGTGGCTCTGCTGCAGCTGCCCTTGCAGTCACTTCATGTACTGCCACAAAATAATGTACGTTTTTTCTCTCTGATCCACACCCCAATAAAATAATAATAAACCCTTCAGTTTTTATACTACCCACCTTGCTTTTCTCTGCAAATTCCACAGACCAAAAGCTCACAGGTACGGCGGCTGTACCCTTCTGATTTTCCTTCTTCTTTCTGTTTTGAGCTTTTCGGTGAATTGGGTTATTATCTGTGTTAATCTGCTAACTGGGTTTGCTTTTTGGTTGGTGTTTTACTTAAAGTTTTGGTTTTTGGTGAAGATCTGTGATCAGTGCCTCGTTGGTTCTCTGTAATTTTACTATTTGCCGACTCCAGTCGTTTCTTTTTTGGTTTTCTGCATTTGGGGTGTCGTTTTTTTGGCGATTCTGAACTAAATATTGCATCTTTTCCAGGTTTTATAGGATTCATCTGTTGAGATATAATTGTTTAGGCTTTCGGTTCGATACTTGTGATTGCGGTTGCTCATATTAATGCTGGTGTTTGATTTTAGTTTGTTAATCAGGATGATTAGTCCATTCAATGAATTAGTTTATTATTAATGTGAAATTTTAATTTTTGGTTTAAATGACACTGAAAAAACTGGAGGCCATACAGAATTTAGCTGAATAAATAATGAGTTCTGGGATTTAAGTTGACTGGTGACTGGGCCGATATTCAAGCTGCCATCTTCACACCATAATATTTGTTTCCGTCTTTCGTTCTGCATTTCACTCAATGAGTGCAGTCTTCCTGAGAACTGATAATCTTAGTGAGAAATGCCTAAAAGAATCAAACTAATGGGGGAAAATGCAATAACAATCTGGTGCAATAATGGAGGGGTCCAGGGTTCGTTTTTCTTTAAAATAGGGTTATTGATTATGGAATGGAGTTACTTTTCAAGGGATTATTCGTGAAGAACCCTTTTAGTTTTTCATTTGATCGTTTTTGTTAACTTTCTCCGAAATCTGCAGGTTAGGGAGTGAGTACATAAATTGGCTGCTGTGCCTTCCATTGCATTGAGTAAAACTTTTTAGAACATAAAACTATCATCATGCCCCTTAAGGCATTGGACTATGAGTCACTGAATGAGAACGTGAAGAAGGTTCAGTATGCTGTTAGAGGCGAGCTGTATCTTAGAGCTTCTGAGCTTCAGAAGGAAGGAAAGAAGGTACAGATACCACTTCTTTTTTGGTTTAGTATGGCAATGCGGTTTTTCTTGGATTTCACCCTTGTAAAATTGCCTTGCATGTCTTCTGAACTGCAATCAACTTAACATATATATGGCAACAGAACAGAGTTTAAGTGGATTAGTAGTCCCAAAGACAATTCTATCAAATTTTCGCGCTGTCTCATTATTTCAGTTTCTTGTCTGCAGATTATTTTCACAAATGTTGGGAATCCTCATGCTCTAGGACAGAAGCCACTGACTTTCCCTCGCCAGGTTCTTCGTATTCTCATATAGTTTTTTTCGTTGCTAAGCTGATACTCACTGTTTTTTTAGTTTGAATTGTTTGAGTTGCTCACTTAAATTGTCCGTAAAACTTGTTCTGACCAAGTAATCTTTTATTGCAGGTGGTTGCTTTATGCCAAGCTCCATTCCTGTTAGATGACCCTAATGTAGGGTTGCTCTTTCCTGCTGATGCAATTTCAAGAGCTAAACATTATCTTTCAATTACTTCGGGTGGTCTAGGTATCCACTTTACCTTACCTGCCTTTCATGTGATGTTATCATGGGAAAAGAACTTGACTATATCCAATGCACCGAAGAATGATTTTTCGTGTATTAAACTCCCAAAAGCTGATTACACACACTCGCACACCTGCTAAATAATTTAACTGGTGCTGCCATCTTAACTTTTTGAAAGACATATTCAGTTTATTTCAAAATTTAGCATATCTTATAAGATCTATTTCCTTTCGTTTCTCCACAGCAGA
This sequence comes from Malus fusca, assembly GCA_035220775.1. Taxonomy (NCBI): domain Eukaryota; kingdom Viridiplantae; phylum Streptophyta; class Magnoliopsida; order Rosales; family Rosaceae; genus Malus; species Malus fusca. The sequence goes on along the minus strand of CM069074.1, from coordinate 6,642,613 downwards.
TCACCAATCCATTTCATGTTCATGTGGCGATGATCAGATTTTTTCAGTATCTGACCGAATCATGTTAACTGGAACTATTATTTTGTATTTAAAAGCTAGATAAACATCTTATCTTGTCAATAGTTGGTGCAATTATCATGTTATATCTCCATCAATTTCGTCCTACCTGCTAACTTGCTCCGGTTATTATAAACATGAAATTGCTTGATCCCCATTATCAGCAATAAGCATAGCTGAGAAGTTGTTTCTGGAGCTCCTTTTATCAACTGTAAGTCTGTAAATGAAAAATTTTCTTCACGTTGTATGTGTAGGTGCTTATAGTGATTCCCGAGGTATTCCAGGGGTTAGGAAGGAAGTGGCAGAGTTCATTGAGAAACGTGATGGATATCCAAGGTGATGGTTGCTAGATATCAATCCTTTTACTTTACTTTTTTTTTTCCCAGAGGCAATAAAGTTGTTAATTTGGTTCTGAAGTTGTCACTTAAGGTATTTGTTAATTTTTGGGGCCCCAATTACAGTGACCCAGAGCTCATATATCTCACCGATGGTGCCAGCAAGGGTGTGATGCAGATCTTGAATGCTATCATCCGTGGTGAAGGGGATGGGGTAATGTATCTTCCTAAATGACGATAGATAACAGATTACTTAAATATAAATGCTCTCTTGTTGTTATGTTTTTCTTCTTGGCACCTCAATACCATCTCCATACATATTCTTATTTGGGATGCTGGCAGATTCTGGTTCCAGTCCCACAATACCCACTCTATTCGGCTGCGATATCTCTGTTTGGCGGTTCTCTTGTTCCTTATTACCTAGAGGAAACAGAAAATTGGGGTCTTGATGTTAATAATCTTCGCCAGTCAGTTGCACAGGCTCGTGCAAATGGAATCACTGTTAGTATGCTTTTTCCCTGGCTTATTATCGAAGAATGCAGGAAATGTGTTTTCAAACTAATAGTAAACTACATAAATGGGTGAATAGGATCAACCTGCAATATGCAGGCTGATTAATTTTTCAATACGGATTTCATACAGTATAGATTTTTTTTCGCGTGCCTTTAGGAGCAATTTCCTCTCCAACGTTTTCCTGTTTACCTCCTGGATGCTAATATCTACTCCCTTTTGAATGTAGTAGTAAATGTCAATTTTTTCTATTGTTTGCAATTCAATAACAGAGTTGAGCTTTCTGTCATGGTTTTTACTACCAACTAAATATTTGTAATACAATCAGGTAAGAGCAATGGTGATTATAAACCCCGGAAACCCGACTGGTCAGTGTCTTAGTGAAGCTAATTTAAGAGAAATATTGAACTTCTGTTACCATGAAAGCCTAGTCTTGCTTGGGGATGAAGTTTATCAGCAGAATATATACCAGGACGAGCGCCCCTTTATTAGTTCTAGAAAGGTAAATACTCTTAGCTACCAGAGTTAGCTGCATGTGCCTTTCCTTGTAGTTTCAGCTCGAATCGATAAGTAATTCTGTAATTCTGATAATATTTGTAGGTATTGATGGGCATGGGGCTACCTATAAGCAAGGAAGTCCAGCTTGTTTCTTTCCACACTGTCTCCAAAGGATACTGGGGTGAATGTGGACAGCGGGGTGGATACTTTGAGATGACAAACATTCCTCCAAAGGTTTGTGCCTCCTCTATGTTGCCTATTTGCATCACGTACTCGAGTTTCCAACACACTTGACATTTTGATTGCAAAAAGAGGATATGCAGAGTATGCCTCCAGAAGCATGTAGGATTTAGACTTAACGGAAATACAAGAATGCTATAAAATTTCTGAAAGGTAGGGACTATAACAAGTTTAAGATTTGATCAACTAGAAGCCTCCCCAGTTTCAGGTTACATGTCAACTAATACTAGAACAATTTAAGGTTTTTTTTTGTTTCATACTCTGAAAAAGTGTTTTATGGCGTGTTGAATTAATCAGGCAAACTTCTTGTAGAATGGAATGAATTCAAGCATTCTTCAATTCGGTATATATAAGCTCCAACGCTCATTGAGTGTTTGTTTTCTTGATATCATGTTGCAGACAGTTGATGAGATATATAAGATTGCATCAATAGCACTCAGTCCAAATGTTCCTGCACAAATATTTGTGAGTGAAACTACAATATTTCGATGTGCTATTCTATTTAGAACTCATCTCTGTCCAAAACTGTTTATCTAAATTAGGGAATTACTTGGTCTATATACAGATGGGGCTGATGGTCAACCCTCCCAAACCTGGAGATATTTCATATGAGCAGTTTATTAGGGAAAGGTATGCCCTCTAAAAGTATACTTGGAAGGCTTTTGGTATTTAACTGAACGGAAACTGAATGGTAAAAGCTGTTCTGCTTTTCCATGGTCAGTAATAGTCTACTGAGATAGGTCTAAAGCTTTAAAACAGCTTTTAAACATCATTTCATGTAAAGGATGTGAAATGGATAACTATCGGTATTTCTTGTTTATGTGAAATTATCAATAATATTATATGGGATTTGGAACACTTGATGAGTGGTATCAAGAGATGTCCTCTCGAAGCTGTAAATAATGGTGGTTTCTGAATTACTAATTGCAGCAAGGGGATCCTTGAATCTCTGAGGAGAAGAGCCAGGATAATGACTGATGGATTTAACAGCTGCAGAAATGTTGTTTGTAATTTCACGGAAGGTAAAAAGTTGCTTACAACTCCTTGAAGTTTACCTCAAAAATTTTATGGCTGTTTTTGTTAATTGTTAAAAAAATTGGTTTTAGGTGCAATGTATTCATTCCCACAAATACGCTTGCCACCAAGAGCGATAGAAGCTGCTCAACGGGCTGGAAAAGTTGCCGATGTTTTCTACTGTCTCAAGCTCTTGGAAGCCACTGGCATTTCCACCGTCCCTGGATCAGGGTTCGGACAGAAAGAAGGGTAATTAATAACTTTTAGCAATCTTCAGTTCTAGAGTATATACTATATACCAAACAATGACCTCGCCTACTGTAATAAGTTACGCATATGTATGAAACTGCAATACAAAAAACCAGTTTCTAATTTGTTTTTACTTTTTTCCTTTTTGCCGTATAGGGTGTTCCACTTGAGGACAACCATCTTACCGGCTGAGGAAGACATGCCGGCCATCATGGATAGCTTCAAGAAGTTCAACGACGAGTTCATGGATCAATACGAAGATCAGAGGGGATATTCGAGGATGTAAAGATCCAGCAAATCAGAAGGTTTCTTATGATCCCCAGCTTGTGCAAAGCTGTCCACTCTAAAGTGTCTACTTTTCACATTAGGCTGTATAAACGATATAAACCTCCTTCTTCTGTCCACAATTACTTTCATCTCTTACATATTAAATATTGTATGTATTTGTAATTCTGCTTTCCAGCCTCCTTTGTAAATTGCAGAGCAAGTTAAATGGGGACCAACAGTGATGGGATACTTTAATAAAGCTTGCTATACTGCTCATTCGGGTCTATTAGCTTTGTCTTTCTTTTCCATTTAGCTTGGGAAGTAAGGGCTCGTTTGATATTCGGATCAGATTGGATCGTTGAGCTTGACTACTACAGTAATCCTGAAACAACGAATGCTTCGATTATAAGTATATATATGTGTTAATTTATGTCATTTGACACTCTTATATTTAATTGAACCGTCAAACCCAAAACAAAACTACTTGATATGTTGGTGATTCTCTCATGCAACTAAAGTTTAGTATTAACGGTGTTATCGTTCAATAAACACTTGCTACCTGTTCAAAAGATTCACTATCCGCTCACTGGACAATTGCCACTGATGAGTTATTGACCTGGGAGATTCTCTTCCCACACTATCCTTTTTTGTTCACACTTTCACTTTGGTGTAGCGTTATCCCCTCTAGCCTTGTCTTCTTATTCTCCTGATTTTCCAGCCTACGCTTTGTTGAAAAAGTCAAACAATCATATAAGATGTTTGCCTAAATTAGCATCCAATCAACGTTGATTTGAGCAAAAAATATGTTGGAATGATTACCTTCTTACTTAGTGCTGATTGTATCAATTAGCTAAATATTACTTTCGTGCTTTGTATCAATTATATCAATCATAGGAGTCAACTATAGGATTCTTTTGGATTAAAAAAAAAAACAAACAAACAAACTATAGGATTCTTTCCTATAACTATATTTGTATATTGTAATTTTGGAAATTATCAATCATGAAAATATTCAGAAATACTCAAACTATAACTTGCAATTCGCTTTTTACATGTTAACCACAAGATTATTTTAATTTAGATTCAAATGCTTAAATTATTAGTTTACTAAAAAACGTTACAAAGTTCTAGAGACAGTAAAGAATATTACACTTAAGTTAAAGGGTTAAGTAAAAATGGATTCCTGTTTTTTTGGCAAGTAATAAGCCACTTGACACATAAGTTTGAGTAATGTTACACTTAATATATTTTCTATACCGTATTTGTACATAGTATAAAGATACAATCATGATATTAGGTATTAATTTGCAGAAAGATAGAAACAGGGGGCGTGAACTATCGTGGTCTTTACTTCTAAAAAGAAACAATCATTATCATAGGTTAGAAGGTCAACGAAAAAAAATTAATGGGAAAAAAATCAAGCGAATAATTAATCAATCAAAGCAATTAACTAAACAAAGTGATAAAATTGAAGTCAACAAAAAGACCCCAATAGGCAAAACAAATCCCTCGTGAGAGCCCCAAAATCAAATACAAGAGAGGCAAGTAATCAAACATCTTCATTTTTTTCTTCATGCAGACTTTTTGCATTAATGCATGCAGAATATCTGCAGAGTGCTTTTTTCTTCTTACCAATCAAGGTCGCAAGCATAAGAACTATAGCATAAAAAGGGAGACAAATGCAAACCAAATTATAGTTAAGCGTGTGCTAATATTCTCTTAAACACATATAGAAAAAGCTTAAGAGAATAATCATTAAAAAAAATGAAGTCAGTAGTAATCACGTTCAGATTGTTTTTTGTTTCCACTGCATGGCTGATCATCAAATGGGCCAAATCAAAATAGCGGAAGCCACCATCAGTCGCATGCCATTAATCGTCACCACCAAACATGCTTCTGTAGATGCTGCTGCTGATATTCATGTCGATCGCACGTGTTTCTTATAATTTTCTCACTCTTGAGGGTTTAGGGTTCCGAGTGCTCTCCTCTCTTCTTTCAAGTGATTGTAATTACACTTTACTTTGTTTATTTTGATTGGATGCATGGACTAATATTGGTTACGATTGTACGTGAATCTGCAGTTTTCCACAGGCAGTGTCCCGAAAACGAGGTTTGCTGCAATTGCGAAGGTAGCAAAGTTCCACCCTTCTGCCTCCAGTGTTGCCATCGGGGGCACTGATTAAACACACATGAAAAACATATTGGATTCTGATCCAATATATTTCTAGCTACCCTTTCAATTTTCAATTTCAATAATAATGTTTCTTGTTAAATAATGTGAAATTTTAATGAATAAAAGTGTTCCTTGAACCTTAGTTAATTGCAAATTTACTCTTCGAGTTAAGTGGTTTGTTCGCAAATATGTCTTAATCTTATCAGGGTTCGAACAGAAACAAGGGTTAGCAATCTTCAGTTGTAGATTAACACAGTAACCTAATGATGGAGGTAATATATAATATGTACCTATTATATATGAAAATAGTTCAAAAAAAATTCATATTCCATACGTACAACATAGATTAACACAGTTAACCTAATGATGGAGGTAAAGAAAAATTGAAATACAACTTAGGAGCACAAAAAGGAGAAACAATATTTAATTCTTATATTTTAATCCTTAAATAAGATGAAGTTTAGTAAAATGTCTTATACATGATTAAAAATTGATTTTAGTCCCTAGACTCTATTTAATGCTAGCACATGTATTGAATGTCTCTCTTTTTTATTTATAATTTTATGGTGTTCATAAATTAAATTTTATGAAAATATTATAAATTTCAATTCTTGATATGGTAAGTATTTTATATAAGAAAATATTTTCGTAGAGATTTTTCGGTACACTTATGTTTTTGCATATTTTCTTATGTGTCACTAATTCATTACAATATATTTAGGTACGAATATTTCGGTACACTAGGTTAGTATATTATTATGTTTAGGTACGAACATTTCGGTACACTAGTTTAGTATAATATATTTAGGTACCGACATTTCGGTACACTAGTTTAGTATCATATATTTAGGTATTTAATTTTTCGGTACACTTATGTTTTTGCATATTGTCTTATGTGCCACTAATTCACTACAATATATTTAGGTACAAACATTTCGGTACACTAATTTAGTAAAATATATTATGATACGGACGTTTAGGTACACTAATTAGAGGAAGTAAAATATATTATGATACGAACGTTTAGGTACACTAATTAGAGGAAGTAAAATATATTATGATACGGACGTTTATGTACACTAATTAGAGGAAGTAAAATAAAATTAATGAATTAAAATGTGTATAATAATAAATTTAATTTTTAATGTAATGACATTAAATAAGATATCTATTAAATATTAAAACAAAAATATAATATGAATTTGAATTAAGTACACATTATAAGGCTAAAATAAATATTCAATCCAACAATAGGTTTTTATTGAATTTTAATCTTCTTGAAGGATTAAAGTTCAAAAACCCCAAAGATAAACCTATAAATAAGGAATGACATTTATAACAATTTAATAAAAAGATAATGAAAAAAAAGATATGGATAAGAGAAATTTTATTTGAACCCATACAACCTCTTTCTACACTCAACTTACTCTTTACACCCATATTATTTTTAATTAAAGAATCAGTCTCTCTTTAAACCCAAATTTACTATCTAAACTACCAGGGCCGGTCCAGAGATTTTTGAGGCCCGGGGCGACGTAAAAAAAAGTGCCCTAACTTCATGTAAGAAAATTATTTATTTTCACACATAAGACATCGAAAAAATTATACTTAGAAAAACACTTCAAACTCAATAATTTAGAAACACAGAAAGACTAATTTATTTTGTATTGAGAGAGGGAAACAAAAAAAACTTCCGGCTTACAAGTAGATAGATGATGAATTTTGTTTTCCATCTGAACTTTGAATGTGTTTTTGAATAAATCGTGAGATGTTTTTTTTCTTATTTACTAACCTTGTCAATATGGGAATAAAAAATAATGATGTTTTCGAGTCTTTAATTGATATGTATTATTAATGAATGGGCACTAAATTAAACATTTTGATAACATGTCATATAATTTGCAAATTTGGTGTACGTATTATTTTTTGTTGAAGATTAGACTTGAATTAAAACGAATATTTAAAAATAACAACCAACATAGCCACTAGATAGTAACTAAAAATAAATTAACAACCAAACAAAAATTTGTAAAAATTGAAAAAAATAAACATGCACATAGCATTTCAAACTTAGGACCTCTTGTTAATTCTAAACAACAAAAATCATTGTTTCTAATTAAACTTCTTGATCCTTTAACCAAATTTTATAAATTTATACTCTTATAAAAAGAAATTTGTAAAAAATGGAAAGTAAATAAGCACACATGGTGTTTTGAACCCAAGACTTCCTCATTATTTTCAAATGACAAACCACCACTTCTAGTTAAATTTCTATGTCTTTGAACCAAATTTTATAAATTTATACTCTTATAAAAACATATATAAATATACCACCCTAATAATTTTGGTGCCCCTAATTTTTTTGGGCCCTGGACGGTCGCCATGCCTGCATTGGGCCTGGGCCGGCCCTCACAAACTCAATTCAATATATAAAAATTCATCTTTACACCCATTTAGAAAAGAAAATCCCAAATGAGTGAATGAGGAATTAAGATTTTGTCATGGCAACCATTTGTTATAGATGAATTGATTAGCAGCATCAATTTGTTTTTTTAACCTTGTTAGGAAATGATCTTCGCCAAGCTCTTAATAGAGTAGTCCAAGTAGCTAGCCTGAATGTGATTTGTGGAACTGAGTGATGAATTTGTAATTCAAGATTAAACAGTTCAGTAGTTGCTAGGTAAGCAGTTGAACTAGTACTTTTGGAATTTGAATCATGTAAAATTATGTGGACACCTTAGTGAAAGTAAATTTCAGTAGAACTTCTCATCACGTTTTCTTGAAGGATCATGGCAGTAATTTTCATTTGAGCAATATATGCTGCTTTTACAGGCATACATAGTTGAATTGGAAGCAGAACTGAACAAATAACGAGAAGAGAACTCACACTTTAAACATGCACTCGTAATGACATGGAAAACATTTCTATGTGTTGAAAGCTTTCTAACTCTTTTGTTTCTTGTGGTGATATTGCTTGTAATTATTGCTCTTCATGAACGAGTTAACATGAAGCTAGAGAGGAAACGAAAAGCAACCGGATTTGATTATTAGGTGATCGTAAGGTTTTATGGCAGCTCTTAGGAATTTAGTCAGAATGAACGTAGGATAAAGATTGTATGATGGTAGAACTTGATTACTGAGTATGGGTTTATTGATAAATTTTAGTTTTATTCTTAGTTTCATCTTGTACTTGATGATAATTATGCAATAGGATAAAATAAACAATTCACATTTAGAATTTAAGTTTGATGTAGAAAAATGTTAGATGAGTTCAAATAAAATTTCCCTATGCATGGATAATCACGGCCCAACCCAAAAAGTGGACTAAACCCGATAATCACTCACAAAATTGAACTCATATCAACTTACTCAATGCAGTATGGTAGCACGCAAAAGAATTGAGGCTATAAATAGAGAAACAAATGCAAACCAAATTATAGTTAAGCGTGTGGTAATTAATATTCTCTTAAACTAACATATAATAAGATTAAGGGAATAATCTGGGTGTGAGTTGAAGATTTTCCTATAAACATGGCTTGAGCCATCTTTCACAAAAAAATGTTAAAGCAACTGGAGGGGGAGTGTTAATTAGGTTCATTGAACAATTTGGCTCATTAAATCTTATACATTGGTTCATTGGCCCTTCTACATTATATTCATTGTATGAAGAGTAAATGGTGTGTATTTGTATTTAATCCATTCATTTGCATTTTCTATATATTTGTACATTTGAGGAAGAATGAAATAAAAAAAACTAAACCCAAAATTAGCATAATCATCAAGAAAAATGAAGTCAGTGGCAGCAATCACCTTTGTGTTGTTTTGTTTCCTCTGCATGGCTGACCATCAAATGGACGGAATCAAATTAGGAGAAGCCAACAGCAGTCGGATGCCATTAATGGTCAGCACCAAACATGCTTCTGTAGCTCCTGCTCCTGATATTCATATCGATCGTACGTGTTTCTTATAATTTTCTCACACTTTAGGGTTTAGGGTTTCGAATAATTTTTTTTTTCAATTGTTGGTAATTACATTTTACTTTCTTTATTTTGATTGGATGCATGGACATTAATTTGGTTGCGATTGTACGTGAACCTGCAGTTTGCCACAGGCAGTGTAACGAAAACGAGGTTTGCTGCGATTGCGACAGTAGCAAAGTTCCACCCTTCTGCCTACAATGTTGCCATCGGGGGCATTGATTAAACACATGAAAATCATATTGGATTCTGATCCAATATATTGCTAGCTACCCTTTTGCTTTTCAATTTCAACATAATGTTTCTTGTTAAATAATAATGTGAAATTTTAATGAATAAAAGTGTTCCTTGGACCTTAGTTAATTGCAAATTTACTCTTCGAGTCAAGTGGTTTGTTCACAAATATGTTTGAAATTTGTAAGTGAAAGAATCACAAGTTGCATAATTGGTGGGTGCGACTCGATCTAATTAGCTTTTTCAAACAGGGTTCGAACAGAAACAAGGGTTAGCAATATTCAGTTTTAGCTTGTGACACAAATCTTATGATGCGTATTACTGAGTCTACTGTAATAAGTTGCACAGCCATCTTAGATGGACGCCGTAAATTCTGTTTACACTAGCTGCAAATATACAACAGCAGTTTCTGTTTGTTTCATTTACCTTACTGCTAAGGAAGATATGCATGCCATCATCAGAGCCCACTTTGACAGTGTGCAACTGGTGCCACGACACAGGGTTCCTAGTTCGGGAGGGCCCTTACAACAACAACAACAAAGCTTTTTCCCACTAAGTGAGATCGGCTATATGAATCATAGAACGTCATTGCGCTCGGTTTTGTGTCATGTCTTCTGTTAGATCCAAGTACTCTAAGTCTTTTCTTAGAGTCTCTTCCAAAGTTCTTCCTCTACCCCTTCGGCCCTGGACCTCGGTCTTGTAGTCGCATCTTCTAACCAGAGCGTTAGTAGGCCTTCGTTGCACATGTCCAAACCACCATAACCGATTTTCTCTTATCTTTCCTTCAATTTCGGCTACTCTTACTTTACCTCGGATATCCTCATTTCTAATCTTATCCTTTCCGGAAGGGCCCTTGATTTACAATTTTATTTTACCTGTATAATGTATATATATTTAAAGGCCGAATAATCAAATTAAGCTCTTAGCCTAAGTGTGTCTTGCTTCTTATATTTGTAGTTCCAACTGAGTTTTATTTATTTATTTATTATTATTTTTTTTTTTTGTAAAAGTAAAGAGTTTCAAACCCAAAAACATAGAGAACGTAGATAGATAACCACCACACCATCCATTATTTTTAGGGGTTTCTCCATTTTAATCCTTGATAAAGATTGAAATTCAATTAAAACCTTATGTTAGATTATATATTCATTATAGTCATTTGACTAAATTTCCATGTCAGCATAAATATTAAAATTTATATTTTCTTGTTTTGAAATATTTAATGCGTTTTTTTGGTTCCTATAATGCCCCTATTAAATATTTGATTTTAATTTGCTCCATATTTTTTGGCATTGATTATTGTCTGACTTTCTAAAATGATAAACATAATTCGAAAAAATATTAGTGATACGTTACAAGAATTAACAAATACCTAATTCAAATTATTCATTATCACCATTCAAAGCATAGAGGAAATATAAATAGCCAAATCATATATTTTACATAATCAAATGCACTTAAACCATGTCCTAATGTGCTTAAATCATATAACCTAGTCGAATGCACATAAATTGTAGTACCAAGTCAAATGCACCTAAACCATGGTACTTATATGAATGCACCTAAACCATGGTACCTATATGAATGCACCTAAATCATGGTACCTATATGAATGCACCTAAATCATAGTACCTATATGAATGCACCTTAATCATGTAGGTACTATCAATTAGGTCTTATCCATTCGGTATGGTCAGTTAGGTACTATATAGTGTATGTCCGATTAATTTGGTACGGTCAATTAGGTTGTGATTTCACATTCTATTTTCTCAATTTGTATTTTTTTTTCATTTATCTCTGGATTCACCGTCAATTTGGCATCTAAAAGCCCCTTTTTTCTTCTTTCTTCCGAATACAACGAGATTTTTGGTTTGTAAGTTTTATGGCTTTTTTTGTTTGATCATGGTTTCTGAGTTTTCTGGGTTCTTTGATTGGAATAACACATGGAGATTTATGTTATAACAAACATGTTAATTATGGATCTAGTTAATTAAGCATTCTTGAAAAATTAATTATATATTTGTTTCTCTAATTGGTTTTAAGAGAGTAATAAGGGTAAATAGGGAAACTAAAAATGCAACAAATTAATTAAAAATGATTAAATGTGACATGGAATACTATAATCTGACATGGAGGACTATTTTTAGTTTTTAATCTTACATACGGTATTATTGAAAAAGCAATCTTATTTAGGGATTAAAATGAAGTTTTCTATTATTTTTATTTATTTTTTTCTGCGCTGTATCAACTTATAGACTCAGCAACCTCGCTAAGTCTTTAACATCACTCCTCACTAGGCTCACGCGCACACCATGGACGACCTCAAGCCCCTCTATTTCTAGCCACCCAAAGCAAAACTACTTATTTACATACATACTTGCTATGTTGGTGGTAGAGATTCTCTCAAGCAACTAAAGGTTAATATTAACAGTGTTATCTCGAATAAACGCTTGCTACGAATGTGTTCAAAAGATTCACTGTCCCTCAATGGACAATTGCCACTGATGAGTTATTGACCTGAGAAAATCTCTTCCCACACAGAGGGTTGGTTGGGGATTTGGGTTTCACTAGGCAGTGTGTGTCGTGGCGGTGGGTTTGAGTTTGGTTGGGATTTTGGTAAGTAGATTCTGCCATATCAATTTTAAGGGCATGTTGTTTGTATGCTAATTTTTTTTTTTTAAAAAACAAACGATAGGGGTGACAGAGTAAGCTTCACATTGGACTATTAATAGTATTTGTCTGCTAATTAATTAAGAAAAGAAAAATCACCACTTCATTTTTCTCGTACAAGGAGAAAGACCTAAAACCAGAAAAGGCTTTGACACTAAAAAAAAAAAAAAAAAAAAAAAAAAAAAAAAAAAAAAAAACCCACCTGATAAGGCTAATGCATCAACATTGGCACTTTAAATTTTCTTCAAAGGCTCGATCAATTAAAGATTGATGAGGGGAAACTAAAGAAAGAGTAAATGGTAAGTTTATTAGTCTATTAATTTGGGAATTGTTATTGGCACTGTAAAAATCTCATTTGCACTCCAAACTTTCTATAATTAGAAAGAAAAATACACTTGTTATGAGTGTAGAATGAGATTTTTGGAATGCTAATAACATTTCCCATTAATTTAATTATTTTTATATTTCAAATAAAATAATTTTAAACACTATTTTCAAAATAATAATAATAATAATTTTTAGTATATAAGTTAATTACGATTTTTAATGTCACTTAATTAGTACTATGTCTAGTAGTATTCCTTTTCGCTTCTAATAATATGATTCAAATTCACCCCTCGCAAAAATCGAACGTAAGACCTCTAAGTTAAGAGAAATATTACTAAACTGTAATACTAGGTGACATAGTATTACTAACACGTGACAAAATTCTAGAGAGGATCCGGCAATGTTACACTAAATTTAAAGGGGTAAGTATATTGGCAAATAAGTAGGCCACTTGTCACATAAGTTTTGTACACTAATAAACTTTTACCCATTGGAAGATTATTGGAAAATCAACGAAAAAAATTAATGGAAAAAAAAATCGAGCGAATAACCAATTAATCAAAGCAATGAACTAAACAAAGTAATAAAAAAAAATGAATAACCATATTCGAAGATTATTTGTAGTTCAAGTGAATAACCACATTATTATGGCTAGCCTAGTGTGAGGCTTAGCCAACTCTTCCATCCCTGTAGATAATATCGTTTGTTAAAAAAAAAATTCTAACTATTTTTATGCAAAATAATTAAAAAAAAATTTATATGTCATCATATGATATATATTACCATAGGTTGATAAAAGACATTTAACATGTGATAGAGGCATCTACGAAAAATAAATAAAAATAATCTACCTATTATATATGAAAATAGTTCAAAAAAAATTCATATTCCATATACCTACACTATATAGATTAACACAGTTAACCTAATGATGGAGGTAAAGAAAAAATTGATATACAACTTAGGAGCACAAAAAGGAGAAATAATTTTAATTCTTATATTTAAGTCTCTAAATTTAAGTAAAAGATAAACCTAAAAATAAGGAATAACAATTATCACACAATTTAATAAAAAAGATAATAAAAAAAGTTGATGTGGATAATCAGGTCCTAACCCAAAAAGTGGACTAAACCCGATAATGAGTCACAAAATTGAACTTATATCAACTTTACTCAATGCAGTATGGTAGCACGCAAAAGAATTGTGGCTATAAATAAAGAAACAAATGCAAACCAAATTATAGTTAAGCGTGTGCTAATCTAAAACTACATTAATGAAACCTTCTTTGTCAACCAAACGATGATGAAAAGACATCTTTATTTTCTATCACAACAAAAAAATTAAGGACAATAACGTAATTTCATGGATCAAAATTTTGTTTTCTTTTAAACCTCACCTACATGTAAGTTTATCATCTCTAATTTTAAAAAAAAAAATTAAAAAAATGGAAAATTAGGTTCACATCCTTCTTTTTTATACTCCATTGATTAAAATCTTATTCATTTTCAATTTTTGATCAAGGTCCTTGTGTATTAATAACATCATTAATTATTTGAATAATAAAATATTTTTATTTTTAAATATATTCCTTTAGTGTTAAAAATGTTACAATTAGTATATTTATATTTATGGCTAAATTTTTTATCATATATTTTTCTTTTTACAATTAGGTGCACAGGCTTGTCATACATACCACTTTAGGTGGTTCCGACTCGTAGGTGACCCGCGATCATTCGTACAGCCTTCACGTGATCGTAGCACTAGAGCATATTTATTTTACACCTAGTCTTGTCGTACAGACCACTTTAGGTGGTTCCGACTCGTGTGCAGGATTTGATTTGATTGTATATGATTGAAATTGACTATGAGCTATAGACTCAGCCGTGCAGTTGAGTTAGGGAGATCTGTTTGTTGTGATACATGTCATTGTCATATTTTACCTGGGTTAATTATGGCACTTCATTGATATACTTTAGCATGGCATATTTATGAATACCGTTTTTTGAGCATGGTTTTGAGATATGTATATATTCTATTTTCCTGGGAAAATTATACAGGTTTTACGGTGAGGGGTTAGAACTTTTGAGAAATGAAATGATTTTGAAAAGCTTTGTTTTTGCCTACTCACACTTTTTGTTTTGCGCCCCTCCAGGTTTTAGGTAGAAGTGCTTGGTGGATCACGAGGATTTCGGCGGGGATTCTGACAGAACATCATAAATGTAGGATCACCTTTGGGTGTTGATAATTAGTACTTGTCCTGCTTGACTGCACTTAGACTATTTATGCTTTGGTTGTGTATTTCACACTTAATCTTGTGATAGCACTCTATCTTAGCTAGTACTCTAGTTGATTTGGTTTTTATTCTCTTGTATTTCTCTATATCTATTGTTTCCGCACTGTGCACATGGTTACGTCACTCCCATGTGACAGCCAGCATGCCCTAATTTAGGTCGGGGTGTGTAATTTTTTAATTTGTACCAATTTTCTTTTCATTTTTAATTTGTACCTATATATTAGTTTCTTTTTGTGCCCAATTTTTTAAAGTTTTATTTGTGGTTGTACCCATGTGTACATCGTCACGTGACATTGTATATTTAATCAATGATAGAAAAATTACATATGGTATATTTATGTTTTATGCCTAAACTTTGTATCATATATTTATATTTTTAGTTTGTACCCACTTTTAATTTGCAACATTTTTTTTTAAATTTGTAGTATTTTCTTTTTAGTTTTATTTTGTACTCATGTATTAATTTATTTTAGCACCTATATTTTTTAAAAATTCATTTGTACTCATAATATTTTAATCTTTTATCTGTACCCTAATTTATTTATAATGTACCCATTCTTCTTTATTAATGTACCACTTTGTTATATGTGAAATGTACCTATTTTTTTGTAAAATGTACCAATTTTTTTAACACTATGGATACATTCTTTTGCCCATTTATTATTTCTTATTTTTACATAGTTTTTATCCATTTATTAAATCAAAATGTTTGAATTTTTTTTATTGTAACCGTTTCTAATAGTATTATAATGAGATATTTTAAATTTATATGATTATAAATCTCATAAAATATCAAACAATTAATGTCAACACTATAAAAGTATAAATATTAATAGTAATATAATGAGGTGTACAAAGTCAAGGGACTTTGATCAAACTTTGAATACTATTAAGGTTTTAATCAAAGAATGTTAAGGATTAGGGACCGCATCCAAAGTATCCCTTAAAAAAACCTCTCTTCCTCTCTCCCTCCCTTCTTACTCTCACGTTCTCACTCACTCTCTTTCTCTCTCCTTCAATTTTAACAACCAAAGTAAAAAAATTCACACACTTTGTGTGTGGGCATATACTAGTATTCTCTTAAACTAACATATAAAAAGATTAAGAGATTAATCTGTTGGTGTGAGTTGAAGATTTTCCTATATTGAGCCATCTTTCACAAACAAATTGTTAAAGCAAATGGAAGGGGAGTGTTAATTAGGTTCAATGAATAATTTGGCTCATTAAGTCTTATACATAGGTTCATTGGCCCTTCTACACTATTCATTGTATGAAGAGTAAATGGTGTGTATCTGTATTTTAATCCATGTATTTGTATTTTCTATATATTTGTACATTTGAGGATGAATAAAATAAAAAAGAATTAAACCCAAAATTAGCATAACTCATCAAGAAAAATGAAGTCAGTGGCAGCAATTAATCATCTTTGTGTTGTTTTGTTTCCTCTGCATGGCTGACCATCAAATTAGCGGAAGCGAACAGCAGTCGGATGCCATTAATGTTCAGCACCAAACATGGTTCTGTAGCTCCTGCTCCTGATATTCATATCGATCGTACGTGTTTCTTACAATTTACTCACAATTTAGGGTTTAGGGTTTCGATTTTTTTTTTTTCAATTGTTGGTAATTACATTTTACTTTCTTTATTTTCATTGGATGCATGGACTAATATTGGTTGCGATTGTACGTGAATCTGCAGTTTGCCACAGGCAGTGTAACGAAAACGAGGTTTGCTGCGATTGCGACCGTAGCAAAGTTCCACCCTTCTGCCTACAGTGCTGCCATCGGGGGCACTGATTAAACACATATGAAAAACATATTGGATTCTGATCCAATATATTCCTAGCTACCCCTTCAATTTTCAATTTCAATAATATTGTTTCTTGTTAACGAATGTGAAATTTTAATGAATAAAAGTGTTCCTTGGATCTTAGTTAATTGCAAATTTACACTGAGCTAAGTGGTTGTTTATCTTAAATTTGTTTGTCACAGATATGTCTTAAACTTATAAGTGAAAGAATCACAAGTTACATTAGTGGCGGGGCGACTCAATCTAATTAGCTTTTTTCGGTCAGGGTTCGAACAGAAACAAGGGTTAACAATCTTCAGTTGTAGTGTGTGACACAAATTTTATGATGCGCATTACTGAGTCTATTGTAATAAGTTGCACAACCGTATTATTAGATTGACACCGTAAATTCTGTTTATCCTAGCTGCAAATATGCACGCACTAGTACAAAAACATGTTTGCGCGACGGAAACTTGCGCGACGCAGCAAATTTCGTCGCGCAAAATATGTTTGCGCGACGCTAAACACAAAACGTCGCGCAAACGGCTTTTGCGCGACGACACTTTGCGCGACGAAGTCTTGCGTCGCGCAAAACTGTTTTGCGCGACGAAGGTACATCTATGTCGCGCAACACAACTTTGCGCGACGCAAGACTTTGTCGCGCAAAGTGTCGTCGCGCAAAAGCCGTTTGCGCGACGTTTTGTGCGTTGCGCAAGATTTTGGCTCCAAACCAAGAATCCCAACCAAGATTTTGGCGCGAAGCTGCTTTTGCGCGACGTATGTGGCGTCGCGCAAAGTCGACGACTTTTTTTTTTTTTTAAATAACCACACACAAGAGCCTTTTTCTTCACACTCAACCTCTCTCTTTCAGACTCTCCATCTCTCTCAACCCTCACCATCTTCACCTTCAGGTATTGTATTTATTTGATTAATTAATTAACTATTTATTGATTACATTTATGTTTGGATTTTTTTTTTTTTTGTGTATTTATGTTTTTCTTTAATTATCTTTGTCAATGCTTATTTTTGACAAGTTGAGTTTTGGTTTTGACAATTGAATGAGTAGAATGAATGACTAGAAGTATGAAGGATTTTGATAGGTTTAGGGAAACAAATGCTAAGAAACTGCAAATTGCTCAGTTAACTTGATATAATTTAGGGATAGATTGATGTGTGCTCAAAAAATGGATAGATTTCATTTCTCACCAAATTGGGAGGAGGAAACTACAAATTGCCAGTTTACAGCTTTGTCAAACCACTATTCTATTACGTGGTTAGTAATCATTTTAGGTGTAGTCTCTACCCTTTACGATTTAGAATACGTGGTCTCATCATTTAGGTCCTTAAAAAATAATTTTAAGGCATAAGTGGAAGGGGGGGTAAACAAGAAGTTAAAACTGTGGAACGTGGAAAAAAAAAAAAAAAAAACTTTGCGCGACGTAGGTATACATGCGTCGTGCAAAACAGCTTTGCGCGACGAATACCTACGTCGCGCAAAGTGTTTTTTTTTTTTCCTTTTGCTTTTCTTTTGGGGTTCTTGCATTGCCTTTTTCTTTTGTGGTATCCACTTGTGTAAATGTTTTAAATTGACGATCGAATTAGGTCCTTGTATTCATATAGGATCCAAGAGTGTAGCTGTAAAAAATCATCAAAATCGGAGTTAAAATAACCGTTAAATTGTGATTTTTTCGTTTATAACCGTCGAAAAGTTTTGTCCCGTTACTTGATCTCTGAAGGTTTGTTTTTTGCCATTTTTGGCGTATGCGATCTTGAAGCATATACAAACAAGTTTGACGGTTGGATCGTTGAAACTAGTTTCGTACAATGCGTATCCCATTGAAACGATAGATTCCCTAACATTTAGATTTTATTTATACTTTCATCAAGTATAACATAAGATTTTGTGGTATCCACTTGTGTAAATATTTTGAATTGACGATCGAATCAGTTCCTTGTATTCATATAGGATCCATAAGTATAGCTGTAAAAAATCATCAAAATCGGAGTTAAAATAACCGTTAAATCGTGATTTGTTTTTTTATAACCGTCGAAAAGTTTTGTCCCGTTACTTGATGTCTGAAAGTTTGTTTTTTCCGATTTTTGGCGTATGTGATCTCGAAGCATATAAAAACAAGTTTGACGGTTGGATCGTTGAAATTAGTTTTGTACAATGCGTACCCCATTAAAACAATAGATTATCTAACACTTAGATTTTATTTATACTTTCATCAAGTATAACATAAGATTTTGTGGTATCCACTTATGTAAATATTTTAAATTGACGATCGAATATGTTCCTCATATTCATATAGGATCCAGAAGTGTAGCTTTAAAAAATCATCAAAATCGGAGTTAAAATAACCGTTAAATCATGATTTTTTTGTTTATAACCGTCGAAAAGTTTTGTCCCGTTACTTAACCTCTGAAGGTTTGTTTTTTGCCATTTTTGGCGTATACGATCTCGACGCATATACAAACAAGTTTGACGGTTGGATCATTGAAACTAGTTTCGTACAATGCGTATCTCATTAAAGTGATAGATTCCCTAACACTTGGATTTTATTTATACTTTCATCAAGTATAACATAAGATTTTGTGGTATCCACTTGTGTAAATATTTTAAATTGACGATCGAATCAGTTTCTTGTATTCATATAGAATCCAGGAGTGTAGCTGTAAAAAATCATCAAAATCGGAGTTAAAATAACCGTTAAATTGTGATTTTTTCGTTTATAACCGTCGAAAAGTTTTGTCCCGTTACTTGATCTCTGAAGGTTTTTTTTTTGCCATTTTTGGTGTATGTGATCTCGAAGCATATGCAAACAAGTTTGGCGGTTGGATCTTTGAAACTAGTTTCATACAATGCTTTTCCCATGAAGTTCAACGGTATATATATTTACTAAGTAGATTTTAATTTATTTATTTCGTACTTATAATACTTAAGAAATTGACTGATCTATATGAAAAAAAAATTATTGTGGGTTTTTGTTAGAAAATTATATTATTGTGGGGTTTATGTTAAAAAAATTTGAATTTGAAAGAAGGAAAGTCACATTTTCGGTAATTTTTATAATAATTTTTTTTTCCAAATAAATACTTTGCGTGACGCCTTAGTATGATCGTCGTGCAAAACCACTTTGCGCGACGTCGAATTATACACCTACGTCGCGCAAGGTGTGATAATTTTGGCGGTTTAATAGTGAAAAATAGGCGCTTTTTTCAATTTTTCCAAATTTTTCCACTATTGGAACCCAAACGACAGGCCTTCTTTATGAAGGCAGCTGAACCCCAAAATTTTCCTCTCTTCGAACCCTCATCCTTCTATTCGAACCCCAAATTCTGAAGGCAGCTGAACCCCAAATTTTGACAAATCTTGAACACAGAAATCCCAGAAATCTTGAACACAAAAATCCCAGAAATCCCTCTTTATCTCCCTCTCTCCTCTTCACAAATCTTGAACACAGAACCCAGAATCCCGTCCCCTTTCTTTTCCCGTAGACCCCAAATCTCCTTCTCTCCTCTTCACAAATCTTGAACCCCAAATCTTTCCACTTCACAATCTCGAACCCAAACATGTCTTTCCTCTTAACAAATCTTGAACCCAAACGACAGACCTTCAGCAAATCTAGAAGCCGACGCGAATCAAGTCCCAAAATCTCGGTAAGGGTTTCTGATTTTCTGATGCCAGGGTTATGAAAAAAGAGTGGTTTGTACAGTAGCTAAGTACATATAAGTATATATCCCTGCGTATGTGTTTGTATCATTTGTTTTGATTGCGATTCTTGGTTTTGCGATTAGGATTTTTGGAAGGAGGCTTCGATTCAATTATTGGAACAGATAGTATTTATCGAAACTTCAATGGGTCAGTAGAAGCTGGCTGCTTGCAAAGACAAGAACATCAGTATATATGCATTGGAATTTGTTGCACTGTAAGTAGCTTTATAGGCATTCTATGCCATTGCCAATACATCAGTTTATATAGCATCAAAATTGTTTCTTATTAACTACTTTTTTTTTGTCCTTTTTTTTGCCGAGGCTTTGTATCATGTGGACATCAATTGGTGAGTATCACTTCGATGTTGATATAGTTTATTTTGTTGCAGAGGATATGAAGAAGTGGAAAGGTACCTGATGGAATGGGAGTTTTGCTGCTTAAGACAAAGAATAGTAACTTAGTTATTTCATTTGCTTTTTAGCTGTTTCATTTGCTCTGTGCAATGCGTCTTAGTTTTTTCAACTCATAGATAGTTTAACCCATGATATGTCTTCACATTGTTCTTGGATATCATTAACTACTCCGTGCAAAAGGTGAAACTGAATATATACAACAATTTTCTATTTGTGCATCAAAAGATTACCGTGACTAATTTAAAGAAATTGTTGCAATTTGGTATCAATTCTGTTCAGTTGTTTGGAAGCATGACTATGTCTGCAAGAGATTTACTGAGGATCCAGATTGCATCATGTTCTTAATGAGGTTGAAAGAGGAGTTGCTCTTCATCTGACAATTGCATCGCATGTGAGTAATGTCTTCTATCACAATTTTTAAATTGTGTTTTCGTGTCTAAATTATTAAGAATTAAGTTCTACATAAGGGGATTAAGTGATTTAAAGACGTTGCATTTTAGAATAGGTTTTCTTAATTGACCCGTGGTCCAATTCTGCAAAGTGTTCCCAACTATACAAACCAAAAAATCTATGTTAGTATCTCTAATATTTTCTTCTCCATTGCAAAATTATGAGATTGGTTTGGAATTTGATTATTTCAATTTGTTTTTCTGGATTATATTTCAAGGTCAGTCGCTAAACTCTGTCCTTTTTTATTGGTTTTTGTTATTAGATTATTCTTTATTGCTTTGGATTTAAGCTATTGTTCAATGTCTTTTCATATGAGTTCTACTTTTTGCATCGTTCTTTTTTGTTATTAATGTTGGATTGTTGGCTTATAGATTTAGAGTGGGTTGCTTTAGATTTTACTTTGAGTGGCTTGCGAATTGATTGCTGGGCTTTAATTTAGAGCACAATCTAATCAAATGAAGGGCCAAGAGTTTCTATTTGAATGATGGTCCTAGATCATTTCATTCATTCCCGAAATGTTTCTGAATTTGAAGACTTAAAATCCAGACTAAAGAGTAGCGTAGCATTATCTTGGATTGCCTATCTTAGCATGATGATTTTAAATTACAAACAACTTTGAAATCTACATTTGGAGTGTATTTTCATGTACAGGACAAGGTGTGGATTAGATAGCAGGATCTGGTTGGAAGACAAGATTTTGTGAAAGAAAGGGTAAGAAAATGTTGATGAATTTTCTTTGTTGATCTGTGCATGTAAGAGCTTTTATTGATTATTTTGTTTTCTTTTGGCCATGTAAAATCTCTGTACATAGAATTCACAGGACAAGGTGCTAGGAAATGCTTAAACTGCTTGCGAATTATGCACTCTGGACTAGAATGAGGCAAAGGTTCCAAAATGTGTTGTACTGCTTCCAAAAGGCTTTCAATGAGGTACTTCCACTTACAAATTTGTTATTCTTGGAATTTGTAATCCTGCAGCAACGCGCGGGCATTACTAGCTAGTATATGCTATATATATATATATATATGCTATGTGGATATATCAGCAGAATTTCCACTGAAGTAGTGCTTCTGTTTGTTGAACTTTTATTCTCTTATCTTCTGTGAGCCCTTTTGTGACTTGTTTTTTAGCTGTTAGGGAAAAATATATATATATATATATATATATGCTATGTGGATATATCAGCAGAATTTCCACTGAAGTAGTGCTTCTGTTTGTTGAACTTTTATTCTCTTATCTTCTGAGACGGGTGCCTCTTCTTCCAGATCGAACACATCATTGATGGATGAAGTGACAACCTTAAGGGGTAAGCTTGCGATCCAGGAAGAGCAGATGAGGGCCCAGGGCGAGCAAATGAAGGAGCAGACCGATCAGATAAAAGCGCAGCTAAGGGCCCAGAGCGAGGAGGTGAGGACCTATGCTGAGACGGTGAGAGACCTTGTACGAGCCATACAGATGGCCGGCCTACAAGTCTCGCTACCAGCACCTCATCTTGATCCACCTTCGACCTCAGAGCCACCTCTACCTCTCGATACTCAGTAGCTTGATGTTTTAAACCTAGTTCACTTGTAGTTTTTTCTTTTTTGTTTGGACATCTTGTATGTATACATTTTTATATATTTTATAATTAAATACTTTTGCTTGGTTAATTAATTATTCTTTACAATTTAATTACAATATTTATCAAAAATTATAAAAAAAAATAGTTTTGACCAAAACATTAAAAAAAAAGAAAAAAAAAGGGTTTGCGCGACGTAGGTTGCGTCACGCAAGGCCACTTTGCACGACGTATAACCTGCGTTGTGCAAAGACACTTTTGCACGACGTAGGTCCTGCGTCGCGCAAGGCCACTTTGCACGACGTAGGTCCTACGTCGCGCAAAGTGGCCTTGCGCGACGCAGGACCTACGTCGTGCAAAGTGGCCTTGCGCGACGCAGTTTATACCTTCGTCGCGCAAACTCTAGCGTCACTGCCTTGGCGCGACGGGTTTTGCGCGACGAAGGTTACGTCGCGCAAACCTTTGGGCAACGATTTTGGACTTTGCACGACGAAGGTACCTACGTCGCGCAAAGTGTTTTTTCTACTAGTGACGGTTTCTAATTGTTTCATTTATCTTGAGGAGGACATGCCAGCCATCATCAGAGCCCCCCTTTGATGGTGTGCAGGTGGTGCCACTGCACATGGTCCCTAGTTCGGTAGGTCCTTTGGTTTACAATTTTACTTTACCTATATATAAAGTATATATATTTAATGCTCGTTTAAGAAGTGTTTTTAAATAGCTGAAAGCGTTTTTAGAGAAACTACTTTTGAAACAAATTCTTAGTAAAAATGCAAGTTTCCCCTGCAGAAGCACTTGAAGTGCTTCCTCAAACTTCTTGCAAGAAGCACTTAAGTGCTTTTGGAACACAAAAACATTTTTTTTTCTAAAAGTGCTTTTACTTATTTAAAAGCACTTCCCAAACGAGTCTTTAAATGTCGAATAATCAAGTTAAGCTCTTAGCCTAAGTGTTATCTCGCTTCTTATCTCTGTCCAACCGGATTCGATTACTTTTTTTGGTATTTAAAAGTAAAGAACTTCGAATCCAAAAACATAGAGGACGCGGATAGATAGTCACCACACCATGCATCGTTTTTATTTATTTTCTATTACGTTATATCAATTTATACACAATAATAAAAATATAAAATATAAAAGAAAATACAGCAATCAAAATTTTAGATTTTCTAAAGACTTCTATTTGAGTCTTGCACAAAATTTCTAAAATCTCAAGACCAGCCTTGACCATCATGGATAACTTCAAAAAGTTCAACGACCAGTTCACGGATCAATACTACGATCAGAGAGGTTATTCGAGGATGAAAAGATCCAGCAAATGAAAAGGTGTCTTATAATCTCCACTTATGCAAACATGTCCACTGTAAAGTGTCTACTTTTCACATTAGGCTTTATAACCGATAAACTTCCTTCTTCTGTCCAAAATTACTTTCACCTCTTACATATAAATTTTGCATATATTTATAATTCTGCTTTTCCAACCTCAACTGTAAATTGCAGAACTAAATTCCAACTTTAAGTTAGATGGGGACCAACAGTGATGTGAGACTTCATTAAAGCCTTGCTTTACTTCTTATTCGGGTCCCTTAACTTTGTCCTACCCTTTTTCTTTAGCTTCGTGAAGAGAACTTACATAGAATCAATTTGCCATCACGGTGTGACATATCAATTCAATAACAAAATATTATGTGTATATTTTCACATGACATTTTATTATTGCATGCAATGTGATGTCATATTGGATGAAATCGTTTCATGCAAGTTGCTATTCTAAAAATGGCTTGTTTGGTACCTAAGATTAGATTAGATTGGATTGGATTGGATTGAATTATAAGAGTCTAGGAATACTGAAGTAAGAATTGAAAGTGAAGGTGAAGTATTTTTCAGTTTGGGGGAGTATTTCTGGGCATTGAGATAGATAAATTCTCTTTACAAGTAATTCAAATGACCCTTCGTATGGTTTCTCTCCTTACATAATAGGACTTTGACACAATGCACGTTGTTTTTTATTGAATTTTTTGTGAAAGTTGAGTTTAATTAGCGTATTACCCTATCTCTATCTCACTCAATACATGAGCACAAATCTAGCTCACTCATCATGTAAACATCATATTGTCGGGTGATGAGATACACTGGCGAAGCCAGGTTAAGGGATGCCCTGGGCTGTAGCCCAGGTATAGCTTTCAGTGAAAAATAAAATTTTACATGTAATTTTAATTGATTTTCGAATGTAGCCCACTAAATATTTAGTCACTAATCCGAATTATCTAGGTTTAACTATATAAAATTATATAATACAGTTTGTAAACCATCTCTTTTTCTTACATCATTTTTCTCATCGCTTCTTGTACATGTACAAGTTTGGATTTGTTTAATTACAATTTTTTTTGGCTCACCTTATGAATTTTTTTTTAAGCTAGCTGGTACTATGAAAAATACGGTATCAAGTTTCTTTATTTATAAAGATTTAAATTTTTAAGCTAGCCCACCCGTTCCGCGCCATTGATGAGATATACGTCGAATCACATGTAAGACTCGCCCTATTCTGAGGTAAAGCGTAGTGGCTAGATTTACTTGCCAAGTTGCATTACTTTGAGAAATATGACTTGTCACTTTTCTTGTGCGGGAGGAGTACTGGTGTTTTGTATTTGTGTGAAAGAAATCGGGAAGGTGGCCAGACTATTAAAGGCATGGAGGAATGGGGGGCTCTGACATTTGCATGATCTGGTTACGTAGAACTTGATCTGTCCCTACTGCCCTAATGGACAAGTCTGAAGAGCATCGAATTCGGAACATGGAAAAGGTTGATTTTGGATGTCAAAGCACTTGTTTCCTCTCCTCTTTTTGCTTTTCTTCTTTTTGCCATTAACAATCACTTTGATGCTCAAACTTCTTTTGATTATCACAAACATGCTTTGCATGTGTAAGTGGAATGGAAGGAATTCGAATCAAATCATAGATCGAAAGTATGATTTATTTTCCTTTACATAAGATATCAATGTCGCGTGTAATTTCATATTATTTTTCATTTTTGCACTCATCAAGCATAGAAACAAGTACGGTTTATATTTTGATACAGATATTATCGTTAAATTCGAGATGACTGAAACTCTATAAAGAGTTCTCTTCAAAAGTCTCGCATTAGCTCTTCTCAAAAATAAAAAAAGAGAAGGAAAAGGTGCACACACGCAACCAGAGATAAAAATAGAAAAGGGAGAAAAGGGCGTGCATCTATAAAAAGAAGGGAATATTTGACTCAAATATTGGCGATCCAAGGCCCCAAATCTTGGCGCCAAAATCCAAGTCATTCTCCCTCTTCCCTCCCTCCCTTCTGGAGCACGTTATCCCCTGCTCTCGTCTGCAATCCCACCGTGGACCCCACCCATGTTAGTAGCGGTTCACCACCTTCGGAAACAATTTCTCAACGCAACAATCACCCCTCACTTTCACACACCTACCATAATACAGAAATTGACATGCATTGTGCTCGCTTTTGTGTTAAATTTTTTGTTAATTTTAAGTATTTATACCTCTTTTTATAGTCTTTTTTAAAGTCTTTCTATTTTTTATTCTATTGTTTTTACGGGCAATAAACACTTTTAAATTTTCAACCAACCATAAGAAAAACTTTAAGATATGAAAAAGAGAAATGCTAAGGAGACTCTCTTAAAATGAGATTTTTCATTAATTTTTTGTCACCTCATAGTTTAATATTAAACTTCGTTGCAACATTATGACATATTGTGTGAAAAACATGAGATAACAGGTAGTCTCATTTTTATAGAATCTCCTTAGCATTTCTCTGTTGAAAAACAGCTTTAACCCTACCATCTAATTTGTAAGATTTTAAAAAGGGATACTTTGGATGATGTTCCTAATTCTTAACATTCTTTGATTAAAACCTTAATAGTATTCATAGTTTGATCAAAGTCTCTTGACTTTGTACACCTCATTATATTACTATTAATATTAATATTTTTATAGTTTTGGCATTAATTGTTTGATATTTTATGTGATTTATAATTCTATAAATTTAAAATCCCTCATTATAATACTATTATAAACGGTTACAATTAAAAAATTCAAACATTTTGATTGAATAAATGGATAAAAACTATGTAAAAATAAGAAATAATAAATGGCAAAAGAATGTATCCATAGTGTTAAAAAAATTGGTACATGTCACATATAACAAAGTGATACATTAATAAAGAAGAATGAGTACATTATAAATAAATTAGGGTACAGATAAAAGATTAAAAAATTATGAGTACAATAAAATATAGGAGCTAAAAGAAATTAATACATGGGTACAAAATAAAACTAAAAAGAAAATACTACAAATTTAAAAAAAAATGTTGCAAATTAAAAGTGGGTACACACTAAAAATATAAATATATGATACAAAGTTTAGGCATAAAACATAAATATACCATATGTAATTTTTCTGTCATTGATTAAATATACAATGTCACGTGACGGTATACACATGGGTAGGTACAAACACAAATAAAACTTTAAAAAATATGGGCATAAAAAGAAACTAATATATGGGTACAAATTAAAAATAAAAAGAAAATTGGTACAAATTAAAAAATATTTGCAAATTAAAAATATGTACAAACTAAAAATAAAAATATATAATAAAAAATTTAGCCATAAATATAAATATACTAATTGTAACATTTTTAACACTAAAGGAATATATTTAAAAATAAAAATATTTTATTATTCAAATAATTAATGATGTTATTAATACCCAATGACCTTGATCAAAAATTGAAAATGAATAGGATTTTAATCAATGAAGTAACAAAAAGAATGATGTGAACCTAATTTTCCCTTTAAAAAAAATAATTCAGTTAGTTTTCCTATATCGTCGCGGTGTTACTTAAAAAAAATATTTTAAGTAACACCGCGACGATATAATTCAATTTTTAAAGTCTTTCTATTTTTTATTCTATTGTTTTTACGGGCAATAAACACTTTTAAATTTTCAACCAACCGTAAGAAAAACTTTAAGATATGGAAAAGAGAAATGCTAAGGAGACTTTCTCAAAATAAGACTTTCCATTAATTTTTTATCACCTCACAGCTTAATATTAAACTTCGTTGCAACGTTATGAAATATTATGTGAAAAATATGAGATAACAGATAGTCTCATTTTTATATAATCTCCTTAACATTTCTCTATTGAAAAACAGCTTTAACCCTACCATCTAATTTGTAAGATTTAAAAATAATAATTCAGTTAGTTTTCCTATTACCATCTAGTTTTGAATGCACATTAAATTTTTTAAGTAACACCGCGACGATATAACAAACGAGCAGTAAACATTTGTCCGTCTACGAAAGCGGTCAGCTACTTCCCCGGTCATCACCTCCCCGCACTGCTATTTATTTCTTTCTTTAATTATCTCCCTCTTTGCTTATGTCACAAGAGTTTCATCGGGTTCTCTATCTCTCTCTCTCTCTCTCTCTCTCTCTCTCTCTCTCTATATTTCTGTGAGTCCCGTCTCTGAAGTCTCTGACTGATCGGTATAAACAGGACATTAACTCTTCCCACATTTAAAGCGCAATCTTTCCTCTTCCCCTTTCCCTTTCACTGAGAATACAGAAAGAAAACCCAAATCCAAACCTCTTTTCCATCTCTCTCTCTCCTTTCATCTTTTCCCTCACTTTCCCGCTGGTTTCCATTTTATTCCCTGCCTCCTCCTCCGTTTTCATCACTCAAAAGGGCAGAAAAAAGAACCCATCTTTTTTTTATTCCACCCTTTATTCCCTGCTATATTTATCTCACCGATTCCGCTGCAATTTCCCAGAGAGAAATGGGATTTTCCGGGAAATCTCAGCCGGTGGATCACATGGGTTTCGATTCCGACCCTAAAAAATCATGGGTCGTCGCCGGAATCTCACTACGTGCGCCGTTAAAGCCGTTGTATACAAACCCGGTAGAGCAAGTTGACGGGGAAGAGTGCTCGACGACTCCCACGGCGGAAGAAGCCAGGATTCCGGCGAGGCTGACGTGTCCGCCTCCTCCCAGAAAACGTAAAGCTGCTGCTGCTTCGAAATGCAAATTTAATGGTGCTCGGGAGTTCTTCACTCCTCCAGATTTAGAAACCGTGTTTATACGACGCCATGTTGAAAGGGCCAACTGACTTTTGAAAGTTTCGAATTTAAGATGCACTTCTGGCTCCAATTTCTTTGCCTTTTTTTAGTTTTTGTTGCATTTTTTTTTTAGTCTGAAGTGATGGTCTTTAGGATCTTTGTATTCGGAAGGTAGCTAGGAGATCATTATGTATAGGGTAATTATTATAAATAAATAAAACTTCAGATCTTAGCTTAATTGCTTCATGAATTTTTGCTCTGTTTCTGCTCTGTGAGATTGCTGAAATTTCTTGCTTTTGCTCCTATTCTTTTTTTGGGCTTTTTACTCGGATCAAACTTGGTGCAAAAAGAAAGACGCAATGATTGATTAGCTGACCTAACTCACATCAACATTTAGTTTTTCCTAATCCTTGTCCAATTGTGATCTCTTTTGCTTTAATAATTCTCTGTTCATGATCATGCGTAGGACTGGCGAGTGACAAATTCCAAGTCGAATCTTGGCAAGCATCCAAAAAAGTCGTCAAACGCCGAATCTACTGGGCAAGAAATCCCTTTCAATGGATTACACGAAGTGGGACTGTTTTTAGACTTGCATGAAATGTAAGCGGTAAA
Organism: Malus fusca; assembly: GCA_035220775.1. Classification (NCBI taxonomy): domain Eukaryota; kingdom Viridiplantae; phylum Streptophyta; class Magnoliopsida; order Rosales; family Rosaceae; genus Malus; species Malus fusca. The sequence continues at coordinate 6,613,127 of CM069074.1, read as the reverse complement.
ATGACTGTATTTAAACCTATCACAAGTTTGTCTTAACTTGTTCACATTTCATCACTTCATTAATTTGAGACACCATAATCTCTTCCTTTCTCACGCTTTGCATCGCTATTTTACATAGAGTTAAATAATTGATTTGTAACACCATCATCTTAGCAAGCCCTTTTCCTGTTCGACTAGACTGACCGACTGAAGGAAGCCCCACAGAACCCCTTGAGCCATGGCCCCAGGCGGCTGAGAAAGCCTTTCATCTCTGCCATGATGCCATCATCGTATATGTTAAGACTTGAGAGTCTGGTCATAGTGTCCCACACGCCATGAGTGGTGACCCCCCACCCACCTCGGACTCATAGCTCAAGTCATGCCCAGATGAAAAAGGACAAATCACATGTGGGGTGGGAGGGGAGGATTTGGAATCCTATGTGAGTTTGAATAGCCTTATTTTGCACTTTCTTTCAAACTTAAGTTTTGGAGTACCAATAATTGAGGATCCCACTTATCTTTGCAGTTTGTAGTTTACTTTGATTAAAGTTTCCGTTTTGCAATAGACTATGGAATGTTATGGAAAACGCGAAGCTTGTTTATAGGAAACTTTAATGAAAAACTTTCAGTATTATTCACTTTAACGAAAAATCACATTTTTATACTAAAAAGTCAATCCAGGTACTATTCACTTTACCCTTTAATTTGTTTTTATCGTTAAAACTCAAAGTTTTCAAGTCATTTTCATTAGTTTTCATTTGTTTATATGCTCATGGCAGAGTTTATATATTATATATAATCTGGCTCGGTTTAGTTCGCTCTTAAAAATATGACGTGTTGAAAAAAACTCACTTTGAGTTCAATTTTTTTTTTTTGTTTAAAGTTTGTCTTCTCATACTTGTTAATTTCCTCAATTTTAGGTTGTAACAAGTACTTAAGAGCGAAACTCTAACACTATGTTTGTGCGAGAGAAATAAACTTGAAATTTTGGTAAAAGTTAGAATTTATAAATTGACATGCACCAGTTCCCTTGTTTGGATTCATAAACATAGAAATTTAGAATTTCCGCGTGGAAAAAAACTTGGAATTTGGGACCTCCAATTCCCAAGTTCAAATTCCATGTAAATAGGTGTCATTTCCCAATTTCTATGATTGAGAGTTTAAAAATAAAAAATTCCGTATTCAATTTCATTGTTCTTTTAGGTTAACCAAACAAGAAAATTTACAAATTCTAGAAAATAAAATCTTGTCATTTCAATTTCCGTTATTTTAAAATTCCTTAGTAATCTTAAATTTCTTCATCCAAACATAGTGTAAATGACCATTATCAACTCAATCAACGTTAACAAAAATTGGGCACAATAAGTTTTTCTCAACACGTCTAGTTTTTAAAGAGAAGACTTACATGACACGACTTCATTGCAACTATAACTTCTCGGTCTAATAATACAATGTCAGGTTTAACTTTTTTCTTCACTCAACATTGCATTATTGGATCAAAATATCATAGTAATTGTCAATTCATTTCATATAAATCATTCACATCTTCAATACGTCTTGCGTAGAGAATCTAATATATGAATATCCAAAAATTCTATAATACTTCAAAGTATAGGTCGGCCTTTTAGACTTTTACATTTTGACGATTATATTTTTGAATATAGACCTAACCGTTAAAAAACTTAAAATATCTTATACTTCGGAGTACCATAAAAAATCGGATGCATGATATATATCGAGAATATCCTATAAAAGAATAAGTGAAAATGGTGGTTCCGTTCAGTTCACCTGACCTAGATTTCTTGTGGTATATTAAACGAAGGTTCTTGGGATCGAGCAGTCTCTCGTACAATAAGGTTGCAACGCCTGGCCCGGACAGCAAATGGTAATATTTGCAGGTATCTAGGCATGCTATTGCTACTTTGCTAGGGTTCATTTCTTAATATTATTGGATAATTAGATTCCATATTATTTTGCTAATCCACATTATTGGAGATCACGTGGATGAGGCGATCAAGACTACGTATACAAATCCAAGTAACAAAAAAAAAAAGCATAAGAAATTGCAAATTTGCAAATAAACCTTCGGTTGTGTTTAGTTCTATGATTGAAAAACGACAAGGGAGCAAAGAGTTTTTAATCCGTGGTTATGCTAGAATATGTCATACCACCACCAAATACGGGTTTGGATTACCACATTATGCTTAGCTTAACCCACATAGTGATTAATAATTGGTAATACACTCAACTAATCACGATTTCACATAGTACAAATTTTCAGTCTAGTCACTCCAGTCTAATCATGATTTTCAATGAAATTTTCTCTTTTAGTGAATGCGTGAGTACTGTAACTAAAGAGAGATTCTCTTGTATAATCAAGATTCAGTTTTAATAGGATCATCGTTTAATAACAATTTGACACATGTTCAAAAAATACATTTATCCATCTAATAAACAATAGAGACGTTATAAATTGGTGATACTAAATAATGTCTCCTAACTAAAGCACCACCATATTAAAGATACGTTTGTGTTGTAATATACATGTGGATGCCCACATATTGAAAGGAGAAGAAAAAACAAGTTGCATTTTCATCCATTGAAGACTTTTGCTCCACACCGTTGAATGCTAATATCGCTATATATGTGAGACTAAGAGGGCCACTCGAGGCCATAAAATATTGAGCTACTTTAGTGAGATTATATACACTAAAAAAGGTGTTATTTTATTCTCTTATTATTTCAGATAATGAAATAAATTATTGCCGCAGTCATGACGACGTAAACATACTTGCTAAATCTCATAAATATTATATCTTATTTACTGTATATGCTGCTACACATATATTATCTATTTTACAACAATTTGCATGTTTTAAGTGTTTCCTCATACATGCAGATATATATATATAAAGTCTTTAAGGAAAGGGATTCTTTTTTTTTTATAAAAATAGGGATTAATTGTGGGGCCTATACCATGTCGAATTTTAACAATTCGAACCGTCTATTTTGAAAGTTGCACCTCATAGATCATCCTTGCAAAATATTAGTCAAATTGGAAATATTTAAGACATCTAATTGGGTTCAAAAAAATTAACGAATACTTTATTATATAAGAAACAATGAAATTTTATCATGATCATTAAATAGGCAAATGATCTCAGATTGAATTGAATTTTTGTAAGGATGATCTATGAATCGAGACTTACAATATAGACGGCTTGGATCGTTGAAGTTCGATGTAAAATGGACCCTACACTTAATCCCTATTTTTTGAAAAAAAAAAATGAGAATCCATTTACATAAAGGGCATATATATATATATATATATATCTCTCTCTCCAGGTGTCCACCACTCCATAAACATTGAACTGGAAAGCTCGAAATCTTGTGTTAATTTCTCGTGGGGGCAACATGTTACTATGAGCACTGAGCAGTGCAAGCAATCCTTTTCCTCGAACTTTACACCTAGTTTTGTGATGAACTGAAGTGTGATTAACATGCCACATTTTATCATTTACATATATAGAAAATTAGAAAGAAACTGATCAGCGATTGGGCGGCATGTGGGGGGCCATTTTACTGACAGTGGGAGGGTTCATGCTTCAAATATCTATGCAACCACTTTGGTAGTGGGGTTTTGGGAGCCACCACCATGCACCACCATACAAAATATGGAATGCTCGTGGCAGTACCTCCACCGCCAAGTTTGACTGTCTCCCCACGTCAATTCAAGTCTTTGGTCCGACTTTGAATATTATGAGTCAATACTTGTTACTATGTTGTTGGAGCTCAACCAAGTTTGAATCACCATTAAGTAGTAACAATACCCCACCTTCCACCAAAGGAAATTAAATCAGAAAGTGTCTAGATTTCTAGGCACAACGTTACAGTTTAATAATATTTTTTTTTATTTTCAAATACGAGGTTTTAAATTTAATTATCATGAATAGTGAGTTCAATATCTAGTTATGGCTTAATTATTTTTGTAATTTAGTCTAAATTTTGCCCTAATATCATAGTAAAGAAAAAGTGGCTTATTCAAACGAGAATATCTTGCATTGGTCATTCCAAACAAACACTAAGCGTGTTGTTGAACTTTCAAATTATTAGAGAGACTAAACCGTGATGAGTAGGAAAATAAAACACAAGTCTTCAATCTTTTGACTTTGTTCAATCGACTAAGTTTTAATCTAGTATTCCTCGCAATGATGGAAGAAGTCTCAAGTTCAATTTCTTCCTCTAATGCTATAAAAAGAAAATGGCAATAGTAAGAATTATCATTTTTTAACATTTGGTTGCAGAAATAATCATGTGTCGTTGTGTGGTCGTTATCAAATAATGATCATTTCTACAATCAAATGTCAAGAAATGATCATTCATGCTAATTGCCAAAAGAAAATTGTTCCAAAACAAAAATAAAACCCTAATTGGAAAAGTAGGATTAGGATAGTGGCTAAGTGGGCCGCCGTTGAATGAATTTTGCTTATTCCATGATGTCCATTTCAAACACTGTGGGCCTGCTTGAACTCAAGCCCAAACTCAAATACTCACCAACCCGCCAATCGTCAGAGTGCACTAAGGAGTGACCCATGATTAAAAAAAAAAATCGACTATGGGCCAATCCATAGATGCCCCAAAATAGTTGGGGTTAAGTCGAATTCCTACTGAAAATGTAAACCATTATTTGGTATTTTTGTTTGTATGAGAAAGTTGCAAGTAAATTAGAGTTGACCTCAAAATTTGGCTCTTTTTTTTTGTGAGGGGCAAAAGAATGCTGATGTTGTATGGTTCAAATTGTTCTTCGATTACCATGCCAGTTTGTTACGGGGACGACAGACCATGGGGCCGATGATATATGCATAACAGACCTAAGCAATTGTGGGCCATTGTTCTTCATAACCAAGAATCTCCGGATTCGAACCCTACACATCGAACAATTGACCTGTTCACGAGAGGAATTTTGGCATGACTGTCTGACTAGAACAACTCGAACACTCAGTGTGATCAACTTGATCACGGAGTTCCAATGCCCAATTTGCCGATTCACTAATTTTGAACGGCCAGATTCCGGTGCATCAAGAACACCTATCCATAGTTTCAAGCAGGTCGAAACTCTGAGAGATAAAATAGAGAGGACCCTAAACCCTAAACCCTTTTTCATATAAACAAGTCATCCACATCCACTACAATGTTAAAAAGCTAATAAGTAATTTGAACCAATTTACACTATCAAACTATTGCATTTGCATCCCTGCATTTACTATTTGCACTTTTTATCTTAAAATTCAACGATCTTTCTGTGAGCCCGGTGTTCCTTCCATGCGAAAAGTATCAAACTGATGATCCTACTACTACTGCACAGCACGATCATATCACGCAAAAAACGTATCGGTCTTCTACCTTCGAGAACTTGTACTCATGGCACAAATGTCAACCTTTGCGAGTGACCTCCAGTGTGGTACAGATTGAGGTGATATATCGCCTTGGACACCAACTCTCTCAACTCGGGATGTTGGGGGAGTGCACTGCGGTCGGCTCCTTCAAGGGCAGTCAACACCCTAGTCGGTTCCAAAGAGTTGGTATTGCCAGAGTGTAATGCAAGGTAGCAAAGGAGAACCAATCCGTGTAGCTGCGAGTGCTCGTTGCCCCTTGGCAGTTTCATCAGAGGCAGAATAGCATTGAACTCAATTATTGTCTTCGAATGCTCCATACGGAGAAAATTATCCGGACAAGCAAACTTCCCAAGTGAAATTGCTGCTTCCGTAGCCATGTCTAGATCTTTGTGACTAAGTTGAGTCACTAGCGGACCAATGACCCAGGTCTCTCGAGCAGGGAATGTCCTGGCCAACGAACCAATCGATTTAATGGCAGGTATTTGCAATGTTGGGCTATCCACCTCTTTGATCAGTCTCAAGAGCTGATCCACAACTGCCTTGGCAGCCGGCGAATTGGTCTTGAATGCAGCTCGTCGAAGGTCAGCATTGGATTCAGCTGCGGCTGATATCTCCGTTATAGTCATCAAACAGTTGTATTGCAACTCGCCCTGCTCCTTCTCCACCAACTTGGCCAAACAAAGCAGACCTTTGGTCTCAGTTATCCTCCTACTATTCAAAACACTGCCTCTAGCAAGCATCCACAACGCGGCGGCACAGCTAACTTTCAGCTGAAGCTTTACATGAGGCTTCTCATTCTCCCTCTCCTTCCTATAATGCCCACCTCGACTACTACCCTCCGAATAATAAGAATACGAAGAACTTGAATGCGTATTTGAATAATTACAGTCACCACTACTGCTACTGCTACTTCGTTTCGGTTTTGCTAATGTGCTCTTCTCCATTTCCTTACTAATCTGAATCAGAGAGTGAATGCTTTGCTTACCCAATTGATGATTATTCTGGTCCTCCCCGAACATCTCGAACGACAGCAGCGTCACCAGCGGCCTGATCACATTCTCTCTGGCAAAATCCTCCTGGGCAATGCTGTCATACTCCGCCATTCGCGCCACCAGGGTCGCCACCCGGCTCTGAACCCTCATCGGCGAGTCGCCCAGAACCTGCACAATAATGGGCACCCCAACCTCATTCACAATAGTCCTCACCTTCTCCTGATCACATGCCAGATTATACAGCGCCGTAGCCGCCGCAATTTGGGCATCCGGCGACGAGCCCTCTTTCAACAGTTTCAGCAGCGGCGAGACTCCGCCTTCGTCGACGATAATCTTCTTGTTCCTGTCGTTGTCATCCGCCAGCGAGGCGAGCTCGTTGGCGGCCTCGATACGATACGGCAGCTGACCCATTTGGACGGTGGCGATGAATGACCAGACCCACGAGAGAATCGGGTCGTTGCTGGCAATCGGGGCCAGGGAGAGTTCAATTCCGTTGTTGCCCACGGCGTCCGGGTCGAGTATGCTCAGCAGCCACTTCATGTCGCCGACGGAGGACTCGAGGAAGTTGAAGAGCTTCCGGAAGTCGGTGGCCCTCGTGATCGTAACGACACGTCGTAGGACGCTCCGGCGCTTGCACTTGCGCACCAGGGTTAGGGCCCGCTCCAAATTCTTCGACACCTCGGCGACGATGCACCGAATCGGACGCTCGTACAGAACCGGCGCCGACGTCGCGAACCGGACCACGGTTCGGAGATTTTGCGAGAGGCGATCCACCTGCTTCCCGACCTCGGAGCACTCCAGCTTGAACGACTTTGCCTCGTCGACGGCGGTCCGAACCCGCTCCGACAGCAGAATCGGGTACGACAATTCGTCCTCGATTCGCCTCTCCTCCGAAGCCATCGCCCACTTGGATTTCTACTGTGTTTTTATTTTTCTGAGGCCGAGTCAACTGAGTCGACGACGAGTCAGCGGACGAGTTAAAAAAGCGTGGGAAGTAAAAGGGTAAGGGTTTTTTGTCCGTTTTATTCCCCTCGGCATGTTTGCGTGCGGGTTTGCTGACTCTGCTCTGTACCGATGAAATTCTTTTTCTTTTTCCTTGGTGGGAGTGTAAATCCACTCCCCGGAAAGGCGCGTGGATTGGAAATTCGGGGTGAGCCGAGTCAGTTAGTCTTTTCTGTAACCGTTGTTTACAACTTTACATCGCTTTCTACTTTTCATGTTTTAATAGTTGGAGTGGGGAGTTCAGTAAACGCGGAGTTTGGAGCGTGGAGTAGGGGATCTTTTCAACTGTTACTCTTCCATTTCTCCTCATGTTGAATTCATTCTTTGAAGCGAGCCAACTATGTCAATAAAAAATATATACGTGGCGATGGGTTAATTGAAGGCCATACTTTCTGCAGTCAAATTCATTTAATAATGTTTTATTTTATTTGATGCAATATATAATAAATATTGTTGTGTGTTCCAGTATTTGATTAGATTTTTTCTGAAAGCCAACCTTATATATTTCGAGCACCAAATTATGTATTCAAAGGGCAACAAATACGAAGTTGAATCATATTATTACTAGCATCTTGTTATTTAGCTCTCCTCTCTCCCTTAGTGTAGATAATATCGTTTGTTAAAAAAAACAGGACGACAAAGAAGTTTATGATTAGCGGAGAATCGTCTACCTTAAAAATAATTGGGTGCTCATAACCACGCCACATTATATTAAAATAGAATATGGATTTTTTTTTTGTATTTAAACAAATGATATTATCTACACTAGAGGGTGAGGGAGTGAGCCATAATAATGTGGTTAAGACCTCTCACTTACAAATAAAGAAGAATACCACTAGACTGTAGTACTAAATGACAAATATATGAACCGCTTAAATAGCCATTATTTGAATACGGATGGGTACGTAGAATCTCTTCGCTTGATTCGTAGGTACGTCGTCCTTTCAGAGCTTAGCGAGTAACCCGTTCTGAATAGGTTTTGCAGCCATCCCATTGTCCTTGAGGTCCGAATCGCATGTGCTCGGAGGGACATCAACCGCGCGGCTGCATTACAAATAATAAGGTCAATCAGAATCGTGAACCTTTTATCAAATCTATGTGCACTTTGGAGGTAGCAGCTCAGAAGTATCAAAGGTGCAAATTCATGCAAATCTATGTGCCTTTGATTCCATTAAGTACTGATTTCAAGTTTTACACTATCGATAGTAGGGCTGGTTTCGATTTGGTAACCAAACTGAAAATGCCAAACAAAAAAATGGATTCGAAATTTCAGTTAATTAAAAAACCAAATCCAAAATGAACCGAAATTTTCGGTAAACCGAAAAATTGGATTGGTTTTTGTTTGTTAGGCCAAATTTTTTGGGCCCTCCCAATTTTAGCCCATATTTAAGTGACCATTTGGTGTAATTTTTATGTGAGTTTTGAGGATTTGGATTTGAGTATGAAATTTTATGCAACTTCAAAATTTAAATGGCACACTAAGTTGAGTTCAAGTTGAAAGTTGAAACAGAAAGCAACTAGTTAATGAGTCGAGAGGGAGAGGGAATGAGTTGAGGGGGAGATATAGAGAATGAGTCGAGAGGAAAGAGGGAGAATGATTGAATGAATTTGTCTTTATCAACCAATGGTCTCAATAAAATACACTAATATATTATATATTTTTAATAATAATAAATTTTGGTTCGGTTTGGTAAAACCAAACTGAAAAGTTCCAATAATTTCGGTTTCAATTAATTCGGTTTTGGTATGCGGTTCATAAAATTCCAGCCCTAGTCGATAGCATCATATGTTGAATAAAACCGTCCTAGGAAAGAGGTATAATGTAACAAAATATAAAGACAAGTCAACAATTACGAAGAAGTTGAACAAAAACAATAAATTGCGTACCATGAGTGTAAAACCAGTCTTCCAGTCGAGGAATGTGTGTCACTCCAAATACATACCTGTAACATTTGGACATCAATCAGATCATAGAAGTCTTAAGCGAACAAACACTGGAATTCGAATCACAGCAAGACAAGGCTATTTGGTCCCTCGAATCGCTTGCAATAGCTATCGATATAAATAACGAAAGTGCTGATGCACGGGTACATATAAGTCTGGGTGCAATAGTTGTACCATACGTTCGGGTTTCTCCTGGTTGCAGTGCACCTACGCTTAGTATTCCTGTAAGTTTCACCTCAGCTTCAATATGCCCATCCTACAGAACGAGAAAGTTGATAAGCATCACCATCGCTTTATTTTCTCATCTCGAACGACAAAATCATAACCAAAAGAAAGGGAGCAGGCCAGGGTAGGTCAACTGGAGAAGAAGCACACAGATCGTCTAACTTCTGCTAAACTCGCTCTCCAATCCTGATGCTTCCATAAGATTCCGTGATCCTCCTCATGCAAGCAAACACAATTTTCAATTGTTTCAGCACCTGCGGTGAAATTTGTTATGTTCGCATCAAAGTACTTGATATAGCCTAAACAATCGCAACCTCCGGCCTCGACTACCGTCAATATACGCGACGGAATGGATAACCAAGCCTTCCTTGGAGGTAAAACCAACGCGGAAATTCCACTGCCAACCGGAAATAAAAAGAAAATACGAATCAATATGACATGCTGATGTGAGACAATCCAATGGTGCAGTTCCAAAAAATAATCAAGAATATTCTGCCATAATTACTTGACGAAAAACCTAACACAAGTATAACGTACAGTGGAAGAAAATCAAACTAAAGGTATGAATGCGAGACGCCATTATTTTATGTTATTTTGTTTTAATTAAGCTGATTAGTGAAATGGGCTTTCAGCCTTTTCTTTACGATGTATCTGGGCTGGGCCTATTTTTATGTTCACTGGTGTGCCTTGCTAAATGCTCAAATGAGGTTCCAGCTCAACCATGATCACACAAACTAATGGATTGGCCCCAAATGACCCAGGAGGATCCCGAGGATCATTTTTGTGAGGATTATAGGGATCATTCAATTACATCCGTTTATCGTATATCGCGCAGTCAGAAATCATTGTAAATATTTTTATTTAAAATTGAATATAAACAATACCTGACAAAAACTGGCCGTACGATATACGATAAACGAAGGTAATTAGAGGATCCGACGAGGATCCTCTCTCCCAAATGACATGAAAAATTATGGACGTTACAATTATTGTACATTTAGAATTGGCCAAATAGGATAAATGATCCTTGTGGTTATAAGGTATTCGGAAGATAGCCCCTTGTGCTAACAAAATTCGGATTTAAAGCCTTGTGGTGTACTTCGTTAGCAAATTTAGTCCAAAAATGATTTTTTCGTTAACTATCTGTTAATATATAGGTAAAATTGTACTTTGATTTAACCTTCTGGATTTCTGGGTTTCTATCAAGACTTCACCTTTTTAGAGAGAGAATCGAGAAAATGGCCAATGGGGTAGGGAGAGAAAGTGGGTTGGTGCTGTTTAGCGACGATGAGCTGAGAGAGATGAGCGGGGTGAATAGAGGGTCGGACCATATCGAGGTCACGTGTGGCTGCACCAGCCACAGATACGATGATGCAATCGGGAGGCTTAGGGTTTTCGTCAATGGTGACCTCGAAGTCACCTGCGAGTGCACCCCTGGCTGTCAGGAAGGTCTGTCTCTCTGCCGTCTTGATCTTTCTCACTTTGTTGCTTTTTGGGAAAAAGGGTTTTTATTTTTAATGATTGTTGTTTGCGTTTTGAGCTTCTTTGAGTTCATCGTGGACTGGGTTTTGACGTTGATGGCTGCAGTCTGTCAGTTCCTTTCCGGTCTGCCTAATCTGTTGGGTTTGTATTTGATGACGACGAGCGTTTGCTTTTGCTTTGCAAGTTGTTCACTGTATTTTTGCTGGGTATACAGTTGAGGTGTATGTTGTTTTGTCTCACTGAATGCCTTCTCCTTGCTGGGTATACAGTAGCTATATGTTTGCCTACTCTTCATATGGTGGAGTCATGATGGTTTCTGGCTTGTTTGTGGAGTAAAGAGCTTTTCTTTAAGTTGGTGTGTTAAGAATGAAACCTGCATTGCCAGTTTCGTGGCTAAATTGCACCAACCCACTTTCTCTGTCTACCCCATTCGCCATTTTCTTGATTCTCTCTCTAAAAAGGTGAAGTCTTGATAGAAACCCATAAATCCCAGAAGGTTAAATCAAAGTAAAATTTTACCCATGTATTAACAAATAGTTAATAGAAAAATCATTTTTTGACTAAATTTGCTAACGGAGTACACCACAGGGGTTTAAATCCGAGTTTTTTTAGCACATAGGCTATCTTCCAAATACCTTATGACCATATGGATCATTTATCCGATTTGGCCTTTAGAATTTAAGACACACCTTAGATCCACAAGATGAACAAACTTCTAAGCGCGGACGATTGAATCATGTGACTGTGTTAATACATACAAAAACAACCGACTTCTCATAAAACAACCGACTTCTCATACTTTGATCTCATCCCTATATAATATTATATTATTGAATTAGAATATCATAAACAATATTTAAATTTTCTTCGATACGATTGATATTTTCATGAAGATATAAAAAAATCAGAGAAATATATGAAAATAGAAGGTGAAGTCTTAACTTTATCTCATATCAGATAAACTCTTAAGTTTGGGTTAAAACTTAAAATCGACAGATATTGTCGATATTTCTTACGCATCTTTTAAATATTGGAGAAACTCGTATTTTGTCAAAATCAATGTTTTACAATCCTAAAGTTTCTTTTTTTTCAATTATCATTATTTATATCGAAAACAACTGATATCGATATTTCGATGCATCCATCGATATTTCTACAAATTTTCATATCAATATTTTAAATACTAATCATAAATGACGCTAAAATGTTTCGTACAAGTCATTTTACATGACCACGTAAGTATATCATTGATTGTCAGCTGCTTTTAAAAATACAAACAGCCATGATATGTGCATCGGTTGACTAGTAGCTTCTGTTCTAACAAGACTGACAAATTATCCGGTGAGGTGCAAGGACACTGGAGAAAGTGGCCACTCATAATCTGGCAGCCAAATCGATCAAATCAAAAGAAAGCTGTGGAATTAACTCCGTGTTGTCTACCCGCCCACATGGTTCCAAATTAGTTAACGGGGATAAACAAACAAGACAGTCTCCTACTGCCGGCACACGTCAATTTTAACCACGTCAACCCAAAAAACATCATCTAATGGTCTTCGAGAGCTGAAATTTTGAAAGGGGGAGAGTGCTTTTTTTGACAATATTTTTCGTTTCTACATGGTCTTTTGTAATTTTGGTAAGGTTTTAAAAGATATTAGGCGCTACTCGGATGACGAATTAGAGTTTAACGTTTAGGTAGGTGGAATAGACGAATTTAAGTAAATTTATTATTATATATATATGTATAAATACCTATTTATACTTAAAAAAAAACACATAATTGTATTATGATACACATAAATTGAAAAATATAAAATGACATATAGATTATAAAGTATTAGAACATATTGAAAACACGGGAAAGAAGCATATAATAAGTGCTCATCCAAATATTCAACAAGTGTCTTACATTTTATAATTGACAAAATAAAATATAAAATGAAAGTTAAAAATTACTTGACGAAAAACCTAACACAAGTATAACATACAGTGGAAGAAAATCAAACTAAAGGTATGAATGCGAGAAGCCTTTATTTTATGTTAGTTTGTTTTAATTAAGCTGATTAGTGAAATGGGCTTTCAGCCTTTTCTTTATGATGTATCTGGGCTGGGCCTATTTTTATGTTCACTAGTGTGCCTTGTTGACTGCTCAAATGAGGTTCCAGCTCAACCCTGATCACACAAACTTAATAAATAAATAAATAAATAAATAAAAGCAAATGATAGCGTACGTGTAACGTGCTTGTCCATAATTGATTTGGATTGGCCCTAAACGACCCAAGATATCCTCTTTGTGAGGATTCTAGGGATCATTCAATTACATCCATTTATCGTACATCTTGTGGTCAGAAATCATTGTAAATTTTTTTAATTTAAAATTGAATATAAACAGTACCTGATAAAAACCGGTTGCACGATGTACGATAAACATATGTGATTAGAGGATCCAGTGAGGATCCTCTCTCTCAAATGACATGAAAAATTATGGACGTTACAATTATTGTACATTTAGAATTTAAGACACACCTTAGATCCACAAGATGAACAAACTTCTAAGTGCGGACGATTGAATCCTGTGACTGTGTTATACATAAAAAAAACAACCGACTTCTCATACTTTGATCTCATCCCTGTATAATATTATATTATTGAATTAGAATATCATAAACAATATTTAAAATTTCTTCGATACGATTGATATTTTCATGAAGATATAAAAAAATCAAAGAAATATATGAAAATAGAAGGTGAAGTCTAAACTTCATCTCATATCAGATAAACTCTTAAGTTTGGGTTAAAACTTAAAATTGACATATATTGTCGATATTTCTTACGCATCTGTTAAATATCGGAGAAACTCTTATATTGTCCAAATCAATGTTTTACAATCCTAAAGTTTTTTTTTTTAAATTATCATTATTTCCATCGAAAACAACTGATATCGATATTTCAATGAATCCATCTATATTTCTACAAATTTTCGATATTTTAAATACTAATCATAAATAACGCTAAAATGTTTCGGACAAGTCATTTTACATGACCACGTAAGTATATCATTGATTGTCAGCCGCTTTTAAAAATACAAACAACAATGATATGTAAATCGGTTGACCAGTAGCTTCTGTTCTAACAAGACTGACAAATTATCCGGTGAGGTGCAAGGACATCGGAGAAAGTGGCCACTCATAATCTGGCAGCCAAATCGATCAAATCAAAAGAAAGCTGTGGAATTAGCTCCGTGTTGTCTACCCACCCACATGGTTCCAAATTAGTTAACGGGGACAAACAAACAAGAGTCCTACTGCCGGCACACGTCAATTTTAACCAGTTCAACCAAAAAAAACATCATCTAATGGTCTTCGAGAGCTGAAATTTTGAAAGGGGGAGAGTGGTTTTTTTTTACAATATTTTTCGTTTCTTCATGGTCTTTTGTGCTTTTGGTAAGGTGGAGGTGGATTGTATGCCCTCTCATTTCCATACTTTCCCTATACCCTCTTGTTTTGTGTGGTCACGGTTAAGCTACGTCAACATTTTATATTAATATTTTATAAAAATAATAAAACAAAAGTAATAGGAATATAAAATGTTGACGTGGTTTAACCGTGACCACACAAACAGGAGGAGATGAGGAGAGTATGGAAATGGGAGGGCAGACAATCCACCTCCTTAAAAGATATTAGGCGCTAGTCGGATGGCGAATTAGGGTTTAGCGTTTAGGCAGGACGTAGGCGAACTAGACGAATTTAAGTAAATTTATTATTATATATATGTGTGTGTGTGTATATATATATATATATATATACCTATTTATACTTAAAAACACATAATTGTATTATGATACTGTTGACCCTAAAAACTACCAAGCCTACGTGGCGCGCATGCCGAGTAATTAATAAGCTAACTACGTCATTCGGTTGTGTGCGGGGCGTGCCAACTCGTCGGCCGAGCTCGGCCGAGGAGTAAAATTTGTTGATGTTGCGTTGGGTGCGCTGCTGACTTCTTGATCTTGCGATTGTGGTCGAGGAAGGAACACGTCTCGGCCTTCGGGTTCTAGAGCCTGAAGACAAGGCTGCTAACTTAGCGAAGTTCAATATCAAATTCGGCTTTCAATGTGCCGAATGTAATAACTCGTAACACCTCACTTTGCCGAGAAGGCTGATGAGATGACCTCGACCAACAAGGATTCGGAAATCCTTCTCGACTGAGACTTGGATAGATAACCAACCGTCCTCGCCGTAGTGCTGTTGATGCCAACGGAAGATGCTGCAAGACCGGCTGATTCTACGGTGACAGAGCTATCTATGCCGACTTAAGATATCACTGGTTGCTTTCACAGTGCTGTTGATGCCAACGGAAGATGTGTCAGCAAAAAAAGAAAATAAAAATCTCAAAGTTGTTGAGAGAGTTTGCGCAGGACAGTTGTGTGTTGAATTAGAGGTCCTTCCACGCTGCACAACGCCTTGTATTTATAGCAGTGACGTATTTACTAGCCAACCCATGCAATTCCGGCCCAAAGCAAAACACTCCTCCGAGATAATTATCATAGAAGCCTTTGTCATCATCTTGATATCTTGAAATAGTTGGCGACTGCAATTTTCCTTGTATTGAGACTAGATACACTAGTCTCCTGATAAGACTCGTTCTTAGAATCGTAGTCAACTTCAACTTCCTAGGCACAACGCTCCATATCTTATCACCCATTCAGCGGATCATCTTCGATTCTAAATGTACGAATTGCATGGAAAATGGTCTCTCAATTCCCTACGTACATGCACGAATCCAATCCTTTTATCTCCAAACCCACGTGCACCACTTGGAATGTGTGTAACATCAGGATTACCACTTGGTCAAAATCATCACCAATCTTGTTTATCAAATCCCACTTTCAGCTTTATCCCATTCTGATGATGATCAACAAATCCCTCTATTATCCAAAATACAATATGCATTCATGGTTTCAGCTACGGAATATGAATTCAATCCTTATCCTCCTTTATCCCAAATCAATTGGATCGACCAATGTTAGGTTTAAATAATTTCATATATTACTAAGAGATAGTATTGTAATTAAAATCACAATATTATTTCTTAATAATAATTGAAATTATTTCAACTATTTTGTCGTTCAACGATCTAAAATTCTGCTCATCCAACGGCCTCGGTTGCTCGGGCCGATGGTGTAAAATCGGGTCCAAACATTGCCCCCCAGTTTCCTTGAGCTTCGGCCCGTAAGCCGAATGGTTAGGGAAACTAGCACAGTCAAAGAAATATACACTAGTAAAAAAAACACTTTGCGCGACGCAGGTCCTTCGTCGCGCAAAGTCAAAAACAGTCGCGCAAACATTAGCGCAACGAACCTTCGTCGCGCGCCAACCGTCGCAGCAAGGCAGTGACATAAGGGTTTGCGCGACGAAGAAATAACCTACGTCGCGCAAACCTACTTTGCGCGACGCATGCCCTACGTCGCGCAAAACTACTTTGCGCGACGTAGGGCTGCGTCGCGCAAAGTAGGTTTGCGCGACAAATAAGCAACATACGTCGCGCAAAGTAGTTTTGCACGACGTAGGACCTGCGTCGCGCAAAGCCACTTTGCGCGATGTATGGTACTTCTTCGTAGCGCAAACCCTTTTTTTTTTTTTTTTTATTTACTTTTTAATAAATATTATAATTAAATTCTAAACAATAATTAATAAACCAAGAATAAATATTTAATTATAAAATATATGAAAATGTACATATAAGATGTCCGAACAAAAAAGAAAAATCTACAACAAGTAGTCTTCTAGGTTTGATGCTTAATGTTTTCTTCTATTACAAATTCTCTCCAGGTAAGATTAATTGGTTAAACTGAATTATCAATTAAAATGTACTTTTATTGATAATTTCAGGGTGTAAC
This sequence comes from Malus fusca, assembly GCA_035220775.1. Lineage (NCBI taxonomy): Eukaryota > Viridiplantae > Streptophyta > Magnoliopsida > Rosales > Rosaceae > Malus > Malus fusca. Next base: position 6,596,211 of record CM069074.1, on the reverse strand, counting down.
ACGATCATCGACATGCCATGCATGAGTTAATTCAGCTTTAAGCTCATGCAATCGAGAAACATATTCCTGGCCCGTGATGACCTTGCCCCCCTCTTCTGCAAATTTTTCTGGATCTTCCAGTTCCTCCAAATGCAAACTTATCGAAGATTTCTCATGTGCTGTAAATTCATCAGTAAAACAAATCAAAGTGACTATCATAGCTGCTCTAGTTGGGCAACAAAAATACTTGTGAAAAGAATACTTGTTCCAAAAACTTATAGGAACAAAGCAAAGGAGGCTGACATATTTTTCCTGCCTTTAGTCATGTAGGACATCTGTAAGTAATCAGAAAAAGGAAAATAAAAAGTTAGAAGATAGGTTACAGCTTTCTGTAAGAAACTTAAGGAAGTAAATAACTTTCAATGAAGGTTCAGAAAAAGATATGTCCATGAGCAACGTTGTTAATTACAAAATTTGAAAAATTAAAATAAATTGGCATTCAATTGATAGATTGAAGACATACTTAGTAGATCCATCCCCAACAAGCGGCAGAAAGCCATATTTTTTCGCAAAAAAGGCCCAGCGATTCAAAATCCGATCCGCAGTACCAACCATCACAGCAGGTCTCAAAATGGTGGCCTATTGATGAAAGTGAATGTTAGACACTGCTCTTTAAATAAGCATGCCAACATACAAGAAGGAAAGGAAATAACTCTACCTCAGGCAATTCACTTAAAGCAGCTTCCTCTGCAGCAGCTTTAGTCCTTTAGGAATCTGGAGGGAGACGAGGAAGATGCCCCCAAGCAAGAAACTTGAATAAATCTCATGATAACCCTATGTTCTTTGGAAATCTGCAGAAATATAGAGATTAAAAAGAAGACCAATATGTGTCTAACAACAAAACCTGAATAAATGACATCCAACTTTTATATCTCCACCAATTGGATATTGAACAGAATTTCAGATCCCGAAAGACAATTCTATCTATCTTGAAAGAAAAGTCCAATTGCAAGCATGCTAAATAGCTGCATCGCAGACTGCAACTTGTGCGTAGAAGTGTATGATACACAACAAACTATCGTAACTGTGGCAAAATAATCTTGATAAACACTTTTTTACTATTTTTGTTAAGGATGATGCTTTGGGAACCAACTTTTAAGAGAAGTAGATGGCAGTAGGATCAGAAGCAGCACAGGAACGAAAATAATGTCATGAATGTCAATGCAGGATACCTACCGTTGCCAGTTGTTGCGCCATGGAGTGATTCACTTCCTCAAAGCTAAAGTTTCTTGTCTCATAATCCCTCCCTGCCAAGCTACAAAGTGTTCCTTCATTGAATCCAAAGATTAAAGTATCTTTAATATATAAAGTCACGACTCAAGAATGCATACCAATGAGATTGATAACCAAGCTACAAAGTGTTCCTTCATCTCGCGGATTGTATTTCATTGGTACAATCTGAGTAAGTGAAATGTGAGAACATCAGAAACATAATAATTGAAGAATGGAGCAAAATTAGTTCCCCAGTCAAGAAGGAACATTAACTAAGAAACAGCACATATTACCCTACATGTCCCAAATTCCCCATTAACTTGAGGTGACGATGGGAGTCCTCAGAACCACGAAAAGGAACTAACACCTGACTTCCCGTTTTGGCTGGAAGAGAAGTAAAGAATCAGCACCAGCATGCTTGACAGATACTACAAACACTTAAGGGATGTTTGGTATTCTTCTTGAATCTGATTTTTGAAAACCATAAATTATCCTCAAGGTAAATGCCAAACAACCCATTATACTTCTGTCATTTTTTCAAGGATAAAATACAAAATCACATTTCCCCATATCAAGTTCAGTCCAACAATCACCTACTAGAAATGTTCTCAATCATAACAATCACAGTCTGAAACAATGCATACATGCAATTCAATGGAATTCCAATTAAAAGCATTTATTGACAGTTAGCTCACCAAGTTGTTGCACAAGATAACGCCCAAGGAACCCCGTAGATTCATAAAACATTTTTGTTTTCTCAAGAATTCAGCTGGTTATTAGCTTCTTAAAAGTTGCATTCCATCTCCAATGACAACTTTACTTACTGAGAAAAATATAAGAAATCTATCCTACCCTAATGGGCTCATATAGTTCATACTTTCAATAAAAGAAATAACTTCGACAAAAGGTTTACTTTTCCTACATTTTCCCGGAAAACTAACGGAGCAACAACAATTAAACATTCTAACTCTTTCAATAATATTCAATGTAGTACACAGAGACGATATCCGATACAGAAATTCTTCCAAACGCTTATCACACCCAGAGATTCATGATGTCAAATTTACCAAAGTTTACTTGGTTTTTCATTCACACTCACAACGCACAACACCATCAACATCTTAATATTCGATTTAACACTAAAACCCTAAAATTCCTAACCCCAAAATTCGATTTAACACTAAAACCCCCAATTTCTAATTTAATTTTCCAGATTGAATCTAATTACAATACCAAAATCTTCAAGTTAAGGCATTAAAGCCTGATTCTGACCTTAGAAAGAAGAAAAATAAAGAATTAAGAAAAGATAGATACCTGGGTCAATCTTCAGCGTGCTACTGCCTATTGGCTGGGTGCAGTCGGGATGGATGGAAAGAAGATGAGGAGAGAGACCGAGTGAGAGAGAGGGAGAGAGACCGAGTGAAAGAGAGGGAGAGAGGGCGAGATGAGAGAGAGGGAGAGAGAGGGAAGAGAGAGACCGAATGAGAGAGAGGGAAGATAGATGCAGGTCCATATTTTTACAAATGCCTATTTTTTGAACAATTGGGAAAGTTTAAAAGAACAGCCTCCTGTAAACAATTGCCCCGCCAAAATTTTAACAATGGCGCGACGCAAGTGCACATCTTGACGTCGCGCAAAAAGTTTTTGCGCAACGACCACATTGTGGCGTCGCGCAAGGTACTTTTTTTATAAAAAAAAATTACTATAAAATTTACTAAAAATGTAATTTTACTTTCTTCAAATTCAATTTTTTTACATAAAACCCACAATAATATATTTATTCTAACAAAAACCCGACCCGAACTACAATAATAAATTTAAAACTACTTAATAAATATGCATATCATTCAATTTCTTAAGTGTTACACGTACAAAATAAATAAATTTAAAGCTACTTAATAAATATATATATAATATATATATACCATTAAACTTTATTGGATATGCATTGTACGAAACTAGTTTCAACGATCCAACCATCAAACTTGTTTGTATATATTTCGAGATCGCATACGCCAAAAATCACAAAAAACAAACATTCAGAGATCAAGTAACGGGACAAAAATTTTCGATGGTTATAAACGAAAAATCATGATTTAACGGTTATTTTAACTCTGATTTTGATTATTTTTTACATCTACACTTCTTGACCCTATATGAATACAATGAACTAATTCGATCGTCAATTTAAAACATTTACACAAGTGGATACCACAAAATCTTACGTTATACTTAATGAAAGTATAAATAAACTCTTAAGTGTTAGTGAATCTATTGTTTTGATGGGATACACATTCTACCAAACTAATTTCAACGATCCAACCGTCAAACTTGTTTGTATATGCTTCAAGATCACATACGCCAAAAATCGCAAAAAACAAACATTCAGAGATCAAGTAACGAGACACAAAATTTTGACGGTTATAAACGAAAAATCACGATTTAACGGTTATTTTAACTCTGATTTTGATTATTTTTTACATCTACACTCATTGACCCTATGTGAATACAATGAATTAATTCGATCATCTATTTAAAACATTTACACTAGTGGATACCACAAAATCTTATGTATACTTAATGAAAGTATAAATAAATTCTTAAGTGTTAGTGAATCTATTGTTTTGATAGGATACGCATTCTATCAAACTAATTTCAACGATCCAACCGTCAAACTTGTTTGTATATGCTTCAAGATCACATACGCCAAAAATCGCAAAAAACAAACATTCAAAGATCAAGTAACGGGACAAAAAATTTCGACGTTTATAAACGAAAAATCATGATTTAACGGTTATTTTAACTCCGATTTTGATTATTTTTTACATCTACACTTCTTGACCCTATATGAATACAATGAACTAATTCGATCGTCAATTTAAAACATTTACACAAGTGGGTACCACAAAATCTTATGTTATACTTAATGAAAGTATAAATAAACTCTTAAGTGTTAGTGAATCTATTGTTTTGATGGGATACACATTCTACCAAACTAATTTCAACGATCCAACCGTCAAACTTGTTTGTATATGCTTCAAGATCACATACGCCAAAAATCGCAAAAAACAAACATTCAGATATCAAGTAACGAGACAAAAAATTTCGACGGTTATAAACGAAAAATCACGATTTAACGGTTATTTTAACTCTGATTTTGATTATTTTTTACATCTACACTCATTGACCCTATGTGAATACAATGAATTAATTCGATCGTCTATTTAAAACATTTACACTAGTGGATACCACAAAATCTTATGTTATACTTAATGAAAGTATAAATAAATTATTAAGTGTTAGTGAATCTATTGTTTTGATAGGATACGCATTCTACCAAACTAATTTCAACGATCCAACCGTCAAACTTGTTTGTATATGCTTCGAGATCGCATACGCCAAAAATCGCAAAAAACAAACATTCAGAGATCAAGTAACGGGACAACTTTTCGATGGTTATAAACGAAAAATCATGATTTAACGGTTATTTTAACTCCGATTTTGATTATTTTTTACATTTACACTCCTTGATCCTATATGAATATAATGAACTAATTCGATCGTCAATTTAAAACATTTACACTAGTTATACTTAATGAAAGTATAAATAAACTCTTAAGTGTTAGTGAATCTATTGTTTTGATGGGATACGCATTCTACCAAACTAATTTCAACGATCCAACCGTCAAACTTGTTTGTATATACTTCGAGATCGCATACGCCAAAAATCACAAAAAACAAACATTCAGAGATCAAGTAATATGACAAAACGTTTCGACGGTTATTAACGAAAAATCAAAATTTAACGGTTATTTTAACTCTGATTTTGATGATTTTTTACAGCTACACTCTTTAACCCTATATGAATACAATGAACTAATTCGATCATCAATTTAAAACATTTACACAAGTGGATACCACAAAAGAAAAAGGCAATGCAAGAACCCAAAAAAAAAAAAAAAAAAGACTTTGCGCGACGTAGGTGCCATTGCGTCGCGCCAAATAGCTTTGCACGACACAAGTGCACGTACGTCGCGCAAAGTTGGCAAAACAGCGGTAAAACATTCTTTGTTTGGCGCCAAGATCTTGCGCGACACACAAAACGTCGCGCAAACATCATTTGCGCGACGCCACTTTGCACGACGAAGACTGGCGTCGCGCAAAGCTGTTTTGCGCGACGCATGAACTTATGCGTCGCGCAAACAGCCTTTGAGCGACGCCAGTCTTCGTCGCGCAAAGTGGCGTCGCGCAAATGATGTTTGCGCGACATTTTGTGTTTTGCGTCGCGCAAACATACTTTGCGCCGCGCAAACATACTTTGCGCGACGAAACGTGCTCCGTCGCGCAAGATTCCGTCGCGCAAACATGTTTTTCTACTAGTGATATGGTCGAGGAAGCCACTCCATAGCCTGACACGTCTTGACAAAGACCTCGGCGAGCTGGCCGAGAAAAACCAAATAGGGTCAAAATCCCGAGGATTCTCGCCCACTGCCGCTCATGGTACTCATGACATAATATATATACATATATTTATATATATTCGGCCAAACCCCCTGTATTCGGCCAACTATATATATTATACTTTTCTCGATTAAGACTAAGCAACATCACTCAAAGATTTTATATATGTGGGACGCCGAATTTGATTCCAACAATATATATAGAGCTTAAGCTAGCATATATTATAATATGATATTAGGCAGGTGGTGGTGTCTGTGCATGCCGACAACATCCCGGATGGCAATTGTCCAAGAGGATGATCCGGTGGTGGTGCATGACGGCGACATCCCTCCCATCGTCAGCTTCCGCGGCTTCTCCCGCCAGTTCTACAAAGAAACCAAAAAGCTATGGTACCTTGCTGGCCCAGCCATCTTCACTTCCCTTAGCCAATATTCCATAGGCGCCATCACACAGATCTTCGCCGGCCATGTGGGCACCTTAGAGCTTGCCACCGTATCTGTCGAAAACTCTGTCATAGCCGGTTTCTCTTTCGGTTGTATGGTTCGTACCCTCACCATGCATCCATTATACCATATTCAACATATATACATTTATCTGGAATTGTTATTAACACTTGAAAATTTTTATTTTATATTTATTGGCATTCAAAAAAAAATTATTTTACACTTCATACTTTCTATGATTAAAAAGTAAAATACACTTGTAGAGTGTAGAATGAGATTTTTAAAATGCTAATAACAATTCTCATATTTCTTCTATTTGTTGAATATATACTTATAAAATACTAGTCACATACCAAATATGATAAATTTACAATATAACGTTAGGATATTGCTAAGGAGACCAAAATTTTAAACTAAATTTCCAAACCAAATTTGATGTTACCAATAAAAAAACAAACGCGTTAATCAATAGTTGAGTAGTAATCTAATCATCAACTACCATTCATTTGGTTTTAAAGGTCTCCCTACCATTACCGTCGTGTAAAATTATCTTAAGTTTGCATCTATTTTTTTTATTAAAAAACATATTGACTTGTATATTGAAATTTTATTGAAGTATGGCATGGGGAGTGCGCTTGAGACGTTGTGCGGGCAAGCGTTCGGAGCAGGGCAGATGGACATGTTAGGAATCTACATGCAGAGGTCGTGGGTGATCCTTAACGCCACCGCCATACTGCTCTCCTTTCTTTACATTTTTGCAGAGCAACTACTCAAAATGATAGGGCAGCCCGATGACATATCGAAGGCGGCAGGACAGTTCGCGATATGGATGATACCACAACTGTTCGCCTACGCCATGAACTTCCCGCTAGCCAAGTTCTTGCAGTCGCAGAGCAAGATCATGGTCATGGCAGCGATATCCGCAGTGGCTTTGGTCTTGCACACGTTGTTCAGCTGGCTTTTGACGCTCAAACTCGGGTGGGGACTGGTGGGCGCCGCCGTCGTGCTCAACACGTCCTGGTGGTTCATAGTTTTGGCTCAGTTGGTTTATATATTTTCTGGGACATGTGGTCGAGCTTGGGCTGGGTTCTCGTGGAAGGCCTTTCATAATCTTTGGGATTTTGTTAAGTTGTCTATGGCTTCTGGAATCATGCTCTGGTAGACTAGCTAAATTCAATTCTAAATTATTTTTGACAATTATTTCAAAATGCTGAGATATATTAATTTTTCATAAAAAATAAAGGAGATATGATCAAAATTGTTCATATTATAAATCACTATGTAAAGATTATTTCTACAAAAAATCAATTAAAACCGAAGTTGTTTAGTCAATCAATTATAGCAAATAAATAGACGGTTCGTAATAATTTGTTATTATAAGGGTGATTCAAATTTAAATGCAAAAAATATGCATTGCTCTAACTAACTTGATTATACTTACATCTGCAGATCTCATATAAAGTTGTTAGTCAAAGGTTGAGATCATGATTGACGTAGCATTATGGCTTAAGCTATACGTGTTTAGTGTCAAATTGACCTTTGTCTCTTTGGTATTACATTGAATATAGAATCTCTATATATATATAAAGGAATATATCAAAAACACTGAATATAGATTCTTGTCCAATTGCTCTTTTTGTTTTGTAAAGAAATGTTATTTCCATTATTTGTATGCAAAATATTATTTCCAAAGTTAAATGCTCTTTCAGGAATAATGTAAAGCTTTTGCACAAATTTTATTCATGATACTATATTCAGGGCCGGCCCTCAGTATTTAGGGGCCCTGTGCAAGACATGGAGACCCTTCAATTTTTTTTAATGTTATTTTCTTTTTTCTTTTCTTTTTTTTTTTGAATTTTTTTTATCTATAAAACTAATATATTACAAGTTACTGCAATGAAAATAAGTTGTTTGATTGGCCAGTTTTTTTTTACTTACCTTCAAAGGTCCTAAGTTCGATACATGTTGAATGCGTTTTTGTTATCTCCTTTTTAAGTTTGCAAATTTGCAAAAGCTTAAAAAAAATAGTAAACAATGTCATTGGGATTCAAACCCAGCACATGGGCTACAAGGTATAAGAGCTAAACCGATAGCGCTAAAACCACATATATGATTGTCATTTGCCTCTAATTTATTTTATCTGCATTTGTATACATGTAATGAAAATTTGGGGACCCTTCCGAATCGGGGGCCCTGTGCGGTGGCACCTTTTGCACACCCTCAGGGCCGGCTCTGACTATATTATATATGTAATCAACCCTAAAAGTAATAATTTGTGGTATTCAAGGGTTTTACAAATTGAATAAGCTCATTTGATTTTATTTTGTTAAATCTTGTGCAGTTTGGAATTTTGGTACTTTATGGCACTAGTTCTTTTTGCTGGGTATCTGAAGAATGCGAGGGTTTCTGTGGATGGCATGTCCATATGGTGAGTAGTTTCTTCTTCTGCTATTTTGTTACGCATTCGGGTTAGTTTTAAGACACATTGGCAAGCCTTGTTTGCATGGCATATAGGGTAAAAATATAGAAATCTTGAACTATGTTTTGAAACTTTTGAGATAACACCAACTCCAAAAATTCCGAGAACTCCAAAGATTTTGATTAATTCACTATTAGAAAGAAATTTTGTTTCAGAAATTTAACAGATTAGAATCGGAGATCATGCTCTCGATTCCATCAGTTTGAAATCACCCCGTACTGAAACTCTTAGAAATAGATCATGGATCAACCACCAGCAAAAAATCCCAATTAGGACCTGCATATTGTAAGCATTATGTAAATTCTTTAAGCAAGTGCATATTCTAGAAAATGAGAGATCTAAAGAAGTTATGAATCCAAATCCTCTTTCCCTAGCCCAATCAGTGAGTCGTGAGCGCTAAAAAGTTATATTGGCTCAACCGAAATGTGGTGAAACGTACTTGGTGCATAAACATATTTCTTTTTTGTTTTAATATTTCTTCAGGTTTTTTTTTTGGCCAAATGTTTCATTTTGGTATATACGTTGTTCATTATCTTAAATTTCAGTTAGACGGGCCATGGGCCCACTCCAATAACACGGATATTGTCCCAACTTGGCCACCTGCTCAATCCGTCAGGTGTGGGGTTTTAATACAAAAAAATTCAATGTTAGTTAGAGTGGGGTAATTCTATTTAAAGGGCTTGTTCTCAAGCCTTCTGGCCGATGTGGGACAGAGGAATTCTAGCACTCCCCCACACGTGAGACCCCATTTTATGGGTCACACGTGAAGTTCCACACATCGGCAACCACGTGGAGCCAAGCCGGAGCTCACCCATTCGAGCGGGGCCAATGAAGGGGACCCACCCGTTTATGTGGCATTACAGGCCCGTCTCCTGACTCTGATATCATCTTAAATTTCAGGTAGACGGGCCATGGGCCCACTCCAATAACACCGATATTGTCCCCCCTTGGTCACCTACTCAATCCGTCATGTGTGTGGTTTTAATACAAAATGCATCGATGTTAGTTAGAGTGGGTAATTCTATTTAAAGGGCTTATTCTCAAGCCTTCTGGACGATGTGGGACAGAGGAATTCTAACACATTAATTATGCAGTTTGAACATATTCGGATGGACGTTCATGGCAGCTCTTGGCATGACCACAGCTATAAGGTCAGTCGTTCAGTCCCACATTCATACTAATACATATCAAACCGATCTTCCTAACTTCAAAAAAAACATAAAATATCTTAATATGAAATGCAATCTTTATCACTTTGTAGTGTGAGAGTGTCTAATGAACTAGGCGCAGCTCACCCAAGAACGGCAAAGTTCTCGTTAGTAGTGGCCGTGGTGACTTCGTTTTTTATTGGCGTTGCTCTCTCACTCGCACTCATCATCACCCGGGACATATATCCGTCTTTGTTTTCAAGCGATCTGGTGGTGAAAGCTCTCGTGAAGCATCTCACCCCATTGCTGGCGACCTGCATTGTTATAAACAGCATTCAACCAGTTCTCTCCGGGGTCGCCATTGGAGCAGGATGGCAAGCTGTAGTGGGTTATGTGAACATAGTATGCTACTATGTATTTGGGGTTCCCTTGGGCCTAATCATGGGTTACAAGCTTCACGGGGGTGTTAAGGTGAGTTTCCGCAAACTGACCTAACCAACAGCTGCTTCCATTCTAGTTTTTATATTTCAAGTGGTAAAGTAAATATATATTGATAATTTCCAGGGTATTTGGACTGGAATGCTGTTGGGGACAGTCCTTCAAACTTGTATCCTTTTTTCGATGATTTGTAAAACCAACTGGAACAAAGAGGTAACTATGGAGGTTGATCGAATATTCTGGTCTGTCCAGTAATAAAAACATAAGTTGAGAGTAATTTGTAATTATATTGCAGGCATCCATAGCTGAAGACAGGATAAGGAAATGGGGAGGGCAAATAGAATCGAAAGAGAACAGAGGAGGCTATACAGATTCACAAAACAACAACGGTGGTCATAAAGATTTGGAAAAGAACGGAGACCATACAGATTCGAAAGGAAACGGCATAGAAAATTGAAGTTAAAAGATCAAACAACATTCAGAAATTGATAAAGATCACACGCAATCATGAAGGAAAGACAAGAGAGTCATTCCCAGAGATTGAGTTATAAATAAAAGGGGTTTTTTAACTTTCAGCCTTCAAGGAGATTAAAATTCAATAAAAATCTGTTGGTAGATTGAATATTGATTTTAGTCCTCTAATGTGTATTTAATTCAAATTTATATTATATTTTTGTTTTAATATTTAATAGATATCTTATTTAATGTCTTAATGGTGTGTTTACATAACCGCAATGAAAATATGAGGAATTGAATTGAGGAGGAGTTGGAATAAGGAGAAGTCAGAATCAGATTCATCTTTAAACTGTTTACTTAAAATGTTCTGGAATTGAAATATAAATGACACTAATTTTATAAAATTGTTTACTAATTCAACAGAATCGGAATATAAACTAGTATGATTACTCAAATGCCCTTATCCCAAATCAAATATTTTATATAATTTTTTTAATAAAATTTGATATAATATATAATAGTAAGAAAAAAAATTAAATTGCTTTGTTATTTCATAGACAGATTAAAATGCTTTTGTTTATTTATTTTTATAAATTTAAGTATTTACTTTAATATTTAAATTTTCTTGCTCAAATTGTAGTTTCTTCTCTTCGGCATATGCATAGAGTTGTGCATAATGTGAATGTGGGCATAATAGGAAGAAAAAATGCATTCCTGATTCCTTCACCCTCCTGGAGGCTGGAATTCAAATACCTCATCTATCCAGGGAATCCCACTCCTCCAATTTCAGGTGGGGTCCACCACATTATTGATTCCCCAGTATTTAGTAAACACCAGAGTAATCCGTAATCGGAATTTAATTCCCTTTTTTTAGTCACATTACCCTTACATAAATGCGCTCTAAAATTTAAATTTATTATTATACACATTTTAATTCATTAATTTAATTTTACTTCTTCTAATTAGTGTACTTAAACTTCCGTATCATGATATATTTTACTAAATTAGTGTACCGAAATGTCTGTAGCTAAATATATTGTAGTGAATTAGTGGCACATAAGACAATATGCAAAAACATAAGTGTACCGAAAAATTCAGTACCTAAATATATGATACTAAATTAGTGTACCAAAATATCGGTACCTAAATATATTATACTAAACTAGTGTACCGAAATGTCTGTACCTAAACATAATATACTAATCTAGTGTACCGAAATATTCGTACCTAAATATATTGTAATAAATTAGTGACACATAAGAAAATATGCAAAAACATAAGTGTACCGAAAAATCTGTACGAAAATATTTTCTTATATAAAATACTTACCATATTAAGAATTGAAATTTATAATATTTTCATAAAATTATAAATAAAAAAGAGAGACATTCAATACATATGTTGACATTAAATAGAGTCTATGAACTAAAATAAATTTTTAATCTTGTATAAGACATTTTACTAAACTTCATCTTATTGAAAGATTAAAATTTAGTTTTCTATAAATAAAATCGAGTTATGTATATGCCTATGCCAGCCTCATACAGTATAAAGAAAGATTGAACTCAAAGAGTGTTTGGATGCCAGGTGGCATTCTTCTATTGGTCCGTCAATAGTAGATACTTTTACTTGTATTTTCCTTACTGTGGGTCAATCATTTGTGAAATTTGTGAAATTTGTAACCTTAGTTAGTTGTTAGTTGGGTTATTGTAAATCGTGGTTAGTTGTTTGTCGTCAATCGGTTGGATGAGCTGAGAGATAAGCTTTAGAGCAACTCCATCCATGGAGCCATCCCCCCTGGCAATCCACTATTGAATCCACCATTTTGAACAGTAACTGCCTTTAATGAATAGTAACTGCCATTAATGAACAGTAATTGCCATTTGAATCTCCACCCTTGGAGCCCTCCCCCTGGCAATAGGCAATAAAATATTAGTTTTTTTTGTTTGTTTAAATAATACAAAATAAAATTATTTGTAATTTCGGATAAGATTTTTTAAATCGTTCTCGTTGCGCCACGTGTCATTTTATAAAAAAAACAATTATTTAGTGATGGATTTCGATAAGATTTTTATCCAATGTCATCGTGCCACGTGTCGTTATCTTTTGAGAATCTTTGACGATATATTTCGATCAGATTTTAACTCGTTCAAAATTACGCCACGTGTCATTATCCGAAAAGATAATTATTGGAGATCGATTTCGATAAGATTTTTATCCAATACGATCGTGCCACGTGTCATTATCTTTTCAGAATCTTTGAGGATAGATTTCGATCAGATTTTTAACGAATGACGGCATGCCACGTGGCATTATCTACAATCCAATCCTTTCTGAATCGTCCATATAATCCACCATCCATCCTCACAAATCTCACACCAATTTTCTCAATATCTCTATCTCATTATTCATAGTTTCTGCTTCTTCTTCACCACCCATCATTACAATGTCTTCTTCTTCATCAAGGATGATGTGGGAAATCGATCAGCAAGAGGAAGAATTGTTTAACCAATCTGAAGGAATGTTCAACATTCAGATAGCCGAAAATGAGATGGAAGAGGATGAGGAGCGTAGAAGGAGAGATGACGAAACAAAGATGGCCAGAGCCTCACATTCCCGTCGAGTCATCCAGACTGTTGCTCAGATATGCAGGCCCAACCGTTCAAGAAACCTTGATAGAAGCAGGCAACGACGGGGTGAAAAGCTGTTGGACGATTACTTTGTCTATAACAGTGCATTTCCTGATACGTACTTCAGACGTCGTTTTAGAATGGAACGACATTTGTTCAACAGAATCATGACTGATGTTTGCAACCATGATTCTTACTTTGTGCAAAAGAAGGATGCTTGTGGTATTATGGGTCTCCTGCCTGAGCAAAAAATCACTGCTGCATTGCAGATGCTTGCGTATGGAGCATCTGCAGACCAAGTGGATGAGATAACGAGGATGGGGAAATCAACCATTCTTGAGGCCCTGATGAGGTTTTGCGGAGCAGTCGAATCTTTGTACACCGCATAGTACCTCCGAAAACCTACTCACAGGGACTTGCAAAGGCTTCTGAAGAAGGGCGAGATGCGAGGTTTTCCTGGGATGATAGGAAGCATCGATTGTAGGCACTGGACGTGGAAAAATTGTCCAAGTGCATGGCAAGGCGCATATGGGGACAGAAAAGGATCAAAATCTATCATTTTGGAGGCAGTGGCATCTTTTGATACATGGATATGGCACGCTTTTTTCGGGGTTTCGGGGGCTCAAAATGATCTCAACGTCCTTGCCCAATCCCCAGTGCTCAACGACGTCCTGCAAGGAAAGGCACCAAAAGTCACGTACGTCGTCAACAGATGTAGGTACGACGGGGCATACTACCTAGCTGACGGCATTTACCCACGGTGGGAAACATTTGTCAAAACAGTGCCACGTCCGCGAAGTACAAAGGAAAAACACTTTGCAAGCTGTCAAGAGGGGTGCAGGAAGGATGTGAAACGTTGTTTTGGTATCCTTCAAGCTCGTTGGGCGATCGTCAGGGGTGCTGCCAGAATGTTCGATGTAGAGTCACTTCGATCCATCATGATGACGTGCGTCATTCTTCACAACATGATTGTGGAAGATGAGTTCGATTATGATGCGGTTGATGAATATGAGCCAGAGCCAGACACGATGAACAATTCAAGAATACGGATATATTGTGCGCATGATGCCACCGAAGAACCCGTGCAACACGAGCCATTAGAAAGGGATGGACGTTACAATGAAAGGGTCATTCAACGATATACTGCACTTCAAAGGTCATCTATGCACAATGATCGGCAAATTGACTTGATAGAGCACCAGTGGGCATTGAAACAAGTTGAAGATACTTAAGTTTATTTAGTATGTTTGTTTGTATTTGGTGTGTTTATGTAATTTTATTTGGTGTGTTTTTTGTAGTGAGTTTTTTATTATTTCGTATGTTTATGTAATTTTATTTGGTGTGAATTATTTGGTATGTTTATGTAATTTTATTTGGTGTGTTTTTTGTAGTGAGTTTGTTATTATTTCGTATGTTTATGTAATTTTATTTGGTGTGTTTATGTAAATCCAATTGGTGAGTTTTTTAGTTTTATTTGGTGTGTTTTATAATTACGTCATTATACGTGAACAATTTGATGAATAAAGATTCTATTATTAGGATAAATATATTACGAAATTAAATACATGTACTCTCACTTTAAATAAAGTACTAACTTCAATAAAATGGAAACAACATAAATAATAAATTACAACCCAAAGTGATTGGAAAACTATGGGCTCCGATTACAAAAGTACCCTATTCATCACCACTTAACCAATATGTGGGGCTAGGATCATCTTGTCTTGTTGTGATAGGACCATCTTGTCTTGATCTTGCTTCTCTTGCACGCCTCATTTGCACCACATCCACTTTTTCCGACTGCCAAAAATATTTAGAATTTGGAGATATCCCTTCTAAACGTGTGTTCATAATGTCACGATCTCGTTGTGCAATTCTTTCTTCTCTAAGTAACTCCCTTTCTTGCCTAAGTAGCTCTCTTTCCCTCTGTTCAGCTTGAAATGCTTGTTGAATAGCTGCAGCTTTTGCCTCATCTCTAGCCTTTTCAGCCTCATATTTCGCCAATTCCCGTGCCAACGTCAATTCACCTTGACGATCAAGTTCTTGCATGTACTTTCCATAATCATTCTTGGAAGCACTCTCTTTCCTCTTTGAAGCATTCTTACCTAGAGGCCTAATTGGATAACGGGTCGACCTCGACGCTTGTTCAGGAATGGGCGTTTCAGGCACTTCTTCTCCATCTTCTTCATCAACATGGAAGCCATGATCGGGTGTAGAGTGTGGAGGGGTGCTGTGTACAAAGGTGCTGTGTAGAGGGGTGTTGTTCATGCATATTTCTGGACCAACAGGCACAACTTTGAATTTAGGACAATCTTTAACAATATTCAAACATTCCCACCGGTGGAATGATTTGTTTCTTGATTTGATTTTGGCAGCATACCATGCTTGTGCTTGAAGTTGCTACAAATGAATAATAATGAAATTATTAGGTAACAAATAAATAATACAAACAAATAATTATAATGAAATTATTAGGTAACAAATAAATAATACAAACAAATGAATAATAATGAAATTATTAGGTAACAAATAAATAATACAAACAAATAATAATAATGAAATTATTATTAGGTAACAAATAAATAATACAAACAAATAATTATAATGAAATTATTAGGTAACAAATAAATAATACAAACAAATGAATAATAATGAAATTATTAGGTAACAAATAAATAATACAAACAAATAATAATAATGAAATTATTATTAGGTAACAAATAAATAATTCAAACAAATAATAATAATGAAATTATTAGGTAACAAATAAATAATACAAACAAATAATAATAATGAAATTATTAGGTAACAAATAAATAATACAAACAAATCATTATAATATATTCTTACCTCATCCGCATAATTTGCCCCACTTCGAACATTAATACTAGCTTGTGTCAAGGCATCTCTCCACGTACTAAAGGAATGGCAAAGTATTTTCCAACGACTGGACATCGAATCTTTGGTTCTTTTCCCACCTATTGGCTCAAGAAATTTGGTATGAATTAAACTCCACATTTCTCGCAACTGCATCTCATTACCCGTAAGGGAATTATGAGTAACTTCAACCCAGCTAGTGCACAACGCAACATCTTCAAGAAGCGACCAATTCGTACCTGCATCAGTAGTCATTTTGTGGAAAAAAATTGGATTGAAACTTTGAGAGAAAGATAGGAATTTGATTGAAAGTAGTTGAGAAAATATGAAATTGTGGTGTAAGGTAGATGGAGAAGAAGTGGTATTTATAGAAAAGTAAAAACAAATTTTTTTTCAGATTTTTTGCAATTTTTTCGGATTTTTTACAATTTGGTTTACAATTTTTATTCAAAAAATTAATCTCTGCCGTTGGATTTTAAAAAAATTGAATTCCAACACTCCAGATTGTGTCACGTGTCACAACGGTAACTTTTCTTAATTTTAAAACTATTTTTTCTTTTATTTTTGAATTTATAAAGCAGATTAATATCAACCGTTGATCTCAGATCGAACGGTTGATATAAAATTAGCTTTTTTTTTTATTACCGTTGCAAATCGAACGGTTCTTATTGAAGAACCGTTCGGATCAAACGGACCGTGGGAAGCCACGTGGCTTCCCAACGGTAACTGGGATGCTGAGCGCGCGGGCCCTCCCCCCTGAAATCCTTTCAGGCAACGCGCCCCCACTCGCGAGTGAGGGGCACGCGCCTGACACAAAAAAATAAAAAATAAAGGCCGAACCCAGCCCTTGCGTCAGCGTGACGTCACAAGGCTCGGGGACCAAGCCTGTCAATTTTTCACGGGCCTGCAACTCGGGCTCCCACCCTCACTCGGGCCTTTCACCGCTGGACCTCCTCCCACCGGCCCTCAGGCCCTTTCCTGGAGCCTGTCCCCCGAGCAACAAAGATGGCTGGAGTTGCTCTTATAGCTATCCATTGTAACTTTGCTCATTAGTGAAAGAATTTGCATCTATTTTTCTTGTTCAATAAAAGTTGAAGTTTCTTGTAATTAGAGTCAAGGTTGATTTAGGTCTTATCAAGAATGAGGGCTACATATGGGGAAAGGTTGTGATTATGTGAATCCTATATGGCAATGGAAGTCGACAATGAAAACATATAAAGAAGAATACCACTAGACTGTAGTACTAAGTGGCAAATCTATGAATCGCTTAAATAGCCACTATTTGAATACAGATGGGTACGTAGAATCTCTTCCCTTGATTCGTAGGTACGTCGTCATTTCAGAGCTTAGCAAGTAACCCGTTCTGAATAGGTTTTGCAGCCATCCCATTGTCCTTGAGGTCCAAATCGCATGTGCTCGGAGGGACATCAACCGCGCGGCTGCATTACAAATAATAAGGTCAATCAGAATCATGAACATTTTATCAAATGTATGTGCACTTTGGAGGTAGCAGCTCAGAAGTGTCAGAGGTGCAATTTCATGCAAATATATATGCCTTTGATCCCATTAAGTACCGATTTCAAGTTTTACACTATCGATAGTAGGGCTGCTTTCGGTTTGGTAGCCAAACTGAAAATGCCAAACAAAAAACCGAATCGAAATTTCAGTTAACTAAAAAACCAAACCCAAAATGAACCGAAATATTGGATTGGTTTTTGTTTGTTAGGTCAAATTTTTTGGGCTCTCCCAATTTTAGCCCATATTTAAGTGACCATTGGAAATTTTTATGTAACTTCAAAATTCAAATGGCACAATAAGTTGAGTTCAAGTTGAAAGTTGAAACAGAAAGCAACTAGTTAATGAATCGAGAGGGAGAGGGAATGAGTCGAGGGGGAGATATAGAGAATGAGTCGAGAGGAAAGAGGAAGAATGACTGAATGAATTTGTCTTTATCAACCAATGGTCTCAATAAAATACACTAATATATTATATATTTTTAATAATAATAAATTTTGGTTCTGTTTGGTAAAACCAAACTGAAAAGTTCGATAATTGTCGATTCCAGTAATTTCGGTTTTGGTATGCGGTTCATAAAATTCCAGCCCTAGTCGACAGCATCATATGTTGAATAAAACTGTCCTAGGAAAGAGGTATAGGGGTGGTTTGGGAGTGAGGTGCTTAAAAAAAAGTACCCATGAAAAAAAGCTGTGAGGGTTTTAGGTGTTTGGTAAACTGAAAAAAAAAGGGGCTTATTTTGGAAGCTGCTGTGAGAATAAGCTGAAATCAAAGGAAAAAGCTGAAGCTGCTATTTGCAGCTTTGGAAAACTGGTTTTTTTTCAAAGCACACGGAGCTACAGTGCTCCTTTAATGAAAAGACTCACTATCAGACTGCTTTTTTTTTTTCCAAAAGCACTTTTACAAAAAAGTTTACCAAACACTCTGCTGATTTATTTCACAGCCGCTTATTCTCACAGCAGCGTTTTTTCAAAGCACAACAATACCAAACCAGCCCATAATTTAACAAAATATAAAGACAAGTCAACAATTACGAAGAAGTTGAACAAAAACAATAAATTGCGTACCATGAGAGTAAAACCAGTCTTCCAGTCGAGGAGTGTGTGTCACTCCAAATACATACCTATAACATTTGGACATCAATCAGATCATAGAAGTCTTAAGCGAACAAACACTGGAATTCTAATCACAGCAAGACAAGGCTATTTGGTCCCTCGAATCGCTTGCAATAGCTATCGATATCTATATTTTATATATTCTAAAACCCAGTCGAACGGTACTGTTCATCATGGGAGAGAGCGCACTGTTTACCAACAGTGAAAGGGCGGAACTGCCCTTGGTTTCTTCTCTGATCTTCGTACTGTTCACACTTTGATACAGTGGAAAGTCTATTTTGTCCTTCCCGGCCTCTCGTCAGCTTTGGTAGTTGTTGGACAAAAAAATAAGATTAAAAAATGTCAGTGGTTCCCATCTGTCCCCCCCTCTCTCATCTCTCATCTCTCATCCCTCACGTCTCTCTCTCTCTCCTCATTTTCATTCTTTTCCGCCTGCATTTCTTTCTTTCTCAAACTCAAACCTTCTTTTTTCTCATCTCATCAGCTTTTGGTAGTTGGTGGGCAAAAATATAAGATTAAAAAATGTCAGGGCTCTCTCATCTCTCATCCCTCACGTCTCTCTCTCTCCCCATTTTCATTCTTTTCCGCCTGACCTTTCTTTCTCTCTCAAGATCAAGCATCGACGGCCCTTGGATCGACATCTACATTAAGGGACTTCAAAACGCATCTCCTACACGCAACAAGCACATGTATACGACGCGCCTTGAAGTGGGGGCATTTGTAGACATCGAAATTTCGATAAATAAATGTTGACCGATAAATCAAAGTTTCAACGCTCATGTATTACATAAATTTTACACGTAGCGTGTGTCTAAACAAAAATCGAAATAAGTCGGGAAAGTCATCAAATAGGACACGTGTCAACACCTAGCAGAAACAACTTATTTCATCTGAGATATTATAATCAAAATTAGGCCTTGGAAAATTCTATAAATACAAGCCCATTTCATTCATTTGGGGAACCAAAATCATTAGGCAAAATTCTTGAAGCTCTGAAGCTCTGAAACTCGGAAGCTCTCAAGCATCCAGGTTCCCGAAGAATCAAGAAAGCTCTCTTCGTTCTTCGTTCTTCGTTCATCGTTCATCCTAAGATCAAGCCCCAACGGCCCTTTGGATCAACAACATCAACAAATCCGCTCATCCGCTGTTCATCAAGCCCAAAGCCCCGACGACCCTTGAAGAAAGCGTTCATCGTTCATCACTGTTCTTCGAGATCAAGCCCAAAAGCCCTCGAAGATCCGTTCAAGCCCAAAAGCTCTCGAAGATCCGTTCGTCACTATTCTTCGAGTTCAAGCCCAAAAGCCCTCGGAAATCCGTTCATCACTGTTATTCAAGATCAAGCCCAAAAGCCCTTGAAGATCCGTCAATCACCATTCTTCAAGATCAAGCCCAAAAGCCCCTTGAAGATTCGTTCATCCTCGTTCATCCAAGATCAAGCCTCGACGGCCCTTGGATCAATTGCACATCCCACAAATCAACACCTTACGGAGATCGAATCAGAGGATCAAATTTGAGAGAGATTGTACCCCAGAATCATCAAATACATAATATTTGTTTGTGCACGTTGTTCTTGTCTCTTTCGTTTCAGGAATTTTCCGTGTTCACAAATTGGCACGCCCAGTGGGACAATCTCTACCTCTCATCTCTTTCTCCGTTCAAGAAATTCAAGCACACTTCCAAAATCAATGGCATCAAGCAAAGGACAAGCCGTTCTCACAAAGGGAAGAAGCCTGAGCACTTCCGCCATGAACAGAGCATCCATTGGCGCCACAACCGCTCCTCAACATGCCACTTCAAAGTTGGTGCCACTAAAGGAGCAATGGGAGCATCAAAAGCGCGAGTCCGTCATCAACCTGACCTCGCTGGGGGCACCGAAACATGCTGCTGAGGCACACAAGATGACATCCCAAAGCAACCAAAGATATTCTTCGTCAGCACCCTGGACGTTTGAAGAAAAACTGCGTCCATTGGTTGCACAAGTCATGACCATTGGCGTCACCTCCATCGAAGAACAACTGGCTCAAATGAATGAAGCGATTGCAAGGCTAACACAGACTGTGGAAGAAAAAGACTTGCAAATCGCTACACTCGTCAGCCGACTGGAAGCGCAAGACGGCGAGAAACCCGACCCAGAGAATGATTCACTAAAGAGAAGAGATGATGAAGAAGATGAGCCTCAGGTGGAGAAAAACGATGCGAAGCCGGAGCCAGACCAAGCAGCGGCACTCATGGGATCTCTTTCTATCCAGCAGCTGCAGGAGATGATCACCAACACCATCAAGGCACAGTACGAAGGGAGCTCGCATACCTTCTTGTTCTACTCGAAGCCCTACTCCAAGAAGATTGATGCTCTGAAGATGCCAAGGGGTTATCAACCACCAAAGTTCATGCAGTTTGATGGAAAAGGAAACCCAAAGCAGCACGTTGCACATTTCGTCGAAACTTGCAACAACGCAGGGACCGAAGGGGACTACCTCGCCAAGCAGTTTGTGCGCTCGCTGAAAGGAAACGCATTTGAGTGGTACACGGACCTAGAGCCTGAGTCCATCAACAGCTGGGAGCAATTGGAGCGGGAATTCCTCAACCGCTTCTATAGCACCCGCCGTACTGTGAGCATGCTAGAGCTGACAAGCACAAAGCAATGGAAGGACGAGCCAGTCATTGACTACATCAACAGATGGCGCACTCTAAGCCTCGACTGTAAAGACAGGCTCTCGGAAACCTCTTCAATCGAGATGTGCATCCAAGGCATGCAATGGGGTTTGCAATACATCCTTCAAGGCATTAAACCACGGACCTTCGAGGAATTGGCCACTCGCGCCCATGACATGGAGTTGAGCATCGCCCATCATGGGAAGAAAGAACCGATCGCCGACTACAAGAACGACAAAGTTCTTGGGACAAAGGTGGAAAAGGCTGCATGGAAACCCACCAAGGAAGCGATGACGGTCAACACAGCTCCCGTCAAAGTCTTTACACGAGGCAAGGCGATTCAAACCGAAGCTTTTCGTGATCAAGAGATGCGTAGACGCACTTTGAAGGAGCTTGAAGAGAAAGCTTATCCATTCCCCGACTCTGATGTGGCTGCCATGTTAGAAGACTTGTTGGAAAATAAGGTGATCGGTTTGCCTGAATGTAAACGGCCAGAAGAGATGAATCGTACCGATAGTCCAAGGTACTGTAAATTCCACCGTTTCATCAGTCATCCAACGGAAAAATGCTTCGTGCTGAAAGATCTCATCATGAAGCTGGCTCAGAAAGGAATCATCGAGCTAGATCTTGACGATGTGGTGAAGTCAAACTATACCACCTTCACTTCTGGCTCTTCCGACTCAAAGTTTTCACCTCAACCGCTGGGGGCATCCTCCAAGACAAGCAAAGTCGAAGGATGGACTCAAGTCACTCCTAAGAAATTGCACAAGAAGCATACGTCTCCTCCACAAGTCCGCCAATCGGAAAGGGGGCAAAGCAGCTCTTGTCAACCTTCAAAGCAACCTGAACGTGTTGAAGATGATGAAATTTCGACACATAGATCGTCCATCCCCATCACGATGCGCGACTTCTTTCCTGAAGACTTCTTCAATCACTCAGTCAAGGCTCCTTGCTATGAAGATTGCGAGGAACGACTCTCCCAGATCGCTTGACGAACCAACATTGCTCCTTGTCCGCACGAGCATAAAAGGCGACACCAAAGCTCATTATCTGCAAGAGCCTAAACTGCAAGACACAACGCTCCTCGCCTGCACGAGCCTAAACTGCATGGCACAACGCTCCTGGTCCGCACGAGCATAAAAGGCGACACCAACGCTCATCGCTTGCACGAGCCTAAACTGCATGGCACAATGCTCCTTGTTCGCACGAGCCTAAACTGCACGAACCAATGCTCCTTGTTCGCACGAGCCTAAACTGCACGAACCAAATGCTCCTTGTCTGCACGAGTTGAAACTGCAAACGACACCAATGCTCCTTGCCTGCATGAGCTGAAACTGCAACACGGCACCAAATGCTCCTTGTCTGCACGAGCTGAAACTGCAAACGACACCAATGCTCCTTGTTCGCACGAGCCTAAACTGCACGAACCAAATGCTCCTTGTCTGCACTAGTTAAAACTGCAAACGGCACAAAAAGAAAATACCAAAAAATATGTATGTATTTGAACTACGTTACGACTTGATCTCTTCTTTGGAGGGGTACGTAGGCAGCTTGAATATTCAAAATTTCGAGTTCAGTCACATCAAAATATAAATAAATGTTTTATTAAAGAAAGTCAATTTTATTAAAAAAAAATGATGAATACATATGTTTATGTATTTACAAAAAAAAAAGAAAAACAAAAAAAAAAGAAAAAAAGAAAAAGGTTTGTACAATATATATAATCTGCAATTGCTTCGGCCCAGCACGGTTCGCACCATCAACAAGGCCACCAAACGTTGGGCCCAACTCCTGTGGCCCAGTTCTTCATCTCCAGCTCGTTGATGCAGCCGGATTCCACTAGCCCAAATCCCAAGCCCGACTCTCAGAACCCAATCCACTCAACTTGCAGCTTGCCTCAGGCCTATCCCTTCAAAACATGGGTCACATCCCATTCTTCTAGCCCAAGTTCCTCGTCAAACATCTTCACTAAAAGGAAGACCTCAAGTTGCAATTCGACAGATCTCTACCGTCCGTCTCCCACCATGGGTCATACGCCCTCGAAACCATCGTGGATCTCTCTCTCTCCTCTATCTGTCTTGTAGTCTCTTTCTTTTTCTGCTTCCACGAGAGGCGGAGAGGTCACGGAGTTGTCGGAGATTTGCAAATTGAGCAAGAGCATGTCGGACACCACCGTCACCTCACCAGAGACGATGACGAAGAGGTTCGTCAACAGGTCGCCGGTGAAATTTCGTCAAAACCAAGACTCTTCAATGGGTTAAAGGAGAAACCGGATCGTTGGGTAATTTGATGTGTTATTTGGAAGCTGTCCATACTGTTCAGAACCAGTTGCGGTGAAAATCAACAGCGTCAAGAGCAGGGTGAAAAATCAAAAGCACGAGTACGCTCCTGAAATCTTCCGGCTCCCGCCCGACAATCCGAACTGGACAATCCAGGTCATCCAGAACCTCTACCCCGCCCTCAGCAGAGGTATGAACGTCGTTTCTGCTCAAGACCCGTTACACCAGAACTCTGATTCGGGTCCGGGTCGGGTCGTGATCAGTGCGTTTGGGTTCCACGACGTGGTGATTGAGACCCCTGTTCACTCCGTTCAGCCTTCCGATTTGTCAGCGAGACAGAAGGCAAGAGAAGATACAAATATTAGATTATAGACAGAAAAAAACTGATCACTTTCCTCCCTCCTTCGACGAGCCACCGTCGCCTCTGCAATTGCACCGACGACCCATGTCGAGATGCTCGAGAGCCTGCCCTCATCCTTATCCTCCTCATCTCAGATCCGAGACCGATGCGTCGTTCAACCTTCTTTTGGCTCTCAAATCTCATATTCCATCAAGTTTATTCACCTCCGAGTTCTGCATGTCACATCTCTTTGCATGTTTGTGTTCTGTGGTAAGAGACAAGCAAGTGGTTTCAGTTGTGTTTGTGTTCGTGCATGTTTGTGTTCTCTATGCATGCATCGACGTCCTCCTCCATGACGGAGTTGAGGCCATGAATATCGAATCGTCGGCGACGACCGCAGCAACAACAGCTGGGTCCTCGTGACGGTAGCAGCGACGACTGGTTCGCTTGAACGTCCCCACCTGCCTACTACAGCTGCTGCTGCTTAAGCTCTGTGCAGGATCCAGGGGTCACCCTCTGCATGGCACAACAACATCTCGGCTCGTCCTTAGGCAACGGTGTGTCCTCATCTTCGCAGGAAAACAGCAACGACAGTGCAATGGTTGTGTCGTCGCTGTGCAATGACGGCGGTGCAGGGCAACAAGAATGCAGTGGCGGTGCAATGGTTGTGTAGTGGCAGTGGCAAACAGCAACGACCAAGAACTTCAATAACCGCCGTCAAACGACTAGCCGGTCATGAAGCCTCGACTGCAGCTCTCCGTCGTCTTCATCCGCTCCCTGCAAATTCCTTTACCCATCACCTAAATTTATACAGAAAAATATATATTAAAAAATGGGGATGGTGGAGCAAAGTGGTGCTGCCACCATGTGAAAAAAAAAGGTGCATCAGGCACCATGTGCAAAAAAAAAAATATAAAATAAATAATATAATAATATATAAAGGGATGGTGCATCTGGCACCATGTGCCAGCAAAAAGAAAAAAAGGTGGGTGTGTGTATATGGTGGGTATGTATTATATATATGTACGTGGCGCCAAAAGCATTGTATAAAAAAAAAAGAAAAAAAAAAGAAAGGGTTATGGTGCGGTATGATTATGGTGGCCATCATCTAGTTGGTGGTGGTGGTGTGAGCACCACAGAAAGCAAAAAAAATAAAAAATAAAAAAAATAAAAAATAAAAAAATAAATATATTAAAAATAAATAAATAAATAAATAAAAAAATAATGCATTGAGAGAAATAGAAGTCCATTTTATTTATTTTTTCTGGAAATTTTACATAAATTTGCATTATACATACCTAAAAAAAAAAAAAAAAAAAAGTCAAATCAAATTTACAGGAGAGGATCTTCACACAGGATGATTAGGTGGCGCCTCATCACTCGGCGGAGCTCCAGAAAGACGAAGCACCAGAGATTGATTATCTGGAGCTTCAACACTTGGTGAAGCGCCAGAAGACGAAGGCAGAAGTTGCCGCTGGAGTAACGCTACAAACCTCTGATGATCACTCTGAATCCGAACTTCGGACTCCTGCAGCTGGTCAAGCTTCCTCTTCATGCTTGTTGAGTAATTAGTTGCGAGCATGTGCAACTCTTTATTCTCGTGCCTAAGCACTCTGACCTCTTGCCGAAGACTGGCCACCTCAGCCATCAACGACTCAACCTGACGAGATCGAGCAAGAAGGCGTTGGCCCATGTTTGAAACTGAGCCTGCACATCGGACGCTGTAGGCCAGAGAGTCCTGAACAGCCAGCTCGTCGGACCGCCTGGAAAGTATCCTAGTGTCTCTAGGAGTGAGAAGATTTCGGGCCAACACCGAAGCGGTTGTATCGTTCATCATCATAGAATCCCCAACTGTAAGAGGACCATTGGGAGATATGAAGGACGGCTGCCAAATGTTGCTTGGAGAAGATATGTCACTATCTTCCCCGACATTCAAGTTAAGATGACGGTCAGAAGGGCAAGACATATTTGAAGATGTGAAGAAAAAAGAAGAGGTCGAACTGATCAAGATTAAAAAAAAAGTACTCGGAGGGAGTGTTTACAGGAGGGAGCTCAAGTGTGTTGTGGAACAAAATTAGCACCTCTATAAAAAGAAGAAATCAAAGAGGCGCTCCTCAGAAGTCGAAGAGGCAAATCTCACAAATCAAAGAGCCGGGTTCCTTTCTCAAAAGACGGACTCCGTCTCAAAAGTCGGACGCCGTTCTCAAAAGTCGGGCGCCTCTCTCAAAAGACGGAGCGGTCAGGAATCACGAGGCGAACAGTTTTTCCAGAATTGTCGTCTCTCGTCACGCGCGCTGTCAGCTTTGCGCAAATTACGGGTAGTTTTTTTCAGAAAGCGCGTAACCTGTACTGTTCATCCATCCACCGGCTGCCGACAGGGGTAAAGGAACAGTTTCGGTTGTGAAGAATTATTCATATAAACGTCTACCTTCGCCATCCATTGCAAAGGCAAACCCTCTCAGCACTTCTTCATCTCCGAGAATGCCTTTCCAACAAACCCTCTCGAGTCACTCTGTTTTTCTCATCCCTTGGGGTACCTCTGCAAACAAATGACACCAAAGCAAAAGTATCTCATATCACCAGGGTAGAAAGCAAGAGTATCTCATATCATGCTTTCTCCCTGTCTTTTCTTTCGTCCTTGTTATTACCTGCAAAGACAAGGATAAAGAAAGCAGTATGCCGGAACCTCCACTCAAACTCGGGTAAGGAACCGACTGCTTGAAACCCTTCCCTGATTGCCTACCTAGCACTGCTCTCGAGTACTCGTCTTCCACTGCTACTGTACTTCCAAAGAAGCTGCCACATCTGCCTGGAGAACAGATAAGGCAAGTGAAAATGATACCTTGAAGCATGTGGAGACAACGTGCAAAAGAAACAAGCAGAGAAGAATGCAGCCTGCACAGTCAACTCAGCAGAAGGAGTCCGAGTTGAGGAACTCGAGAAGATGCCACATTCTGCCAAAAGAATAGATAATGCAAGTGAAAATGATACCTTGAAGCATGTGGAGACAAGGTGCTACTTCATCTTCAAGATCAAGTCTCATTTTCCTTGCTAAGAAGTTCCCCAGCCCAGTTCAAGAATAAACCTGTGGAAATATACTTCTTCAAAAGCAAAAGTACCTCATATCATCAGAGTCAAAGGCAAAGATATCTCATGGCATGCTTTTCCTTTACCCTTGTTCTTGCCTACGAGACAAGGAGAAAGAAAGCAATCGGTCGACACTTGGACAGATTGAACAAAGAAACAGACCATCACCTCTACCTCGTGCCTACCTGCCGTGCAGAAGAAACAAGCAGAGAAGAATGCTGCCTGCACACTCAATCAACCCAGCAGAAGGAGTCTGAGTTGAAACCAAGAACTCGAGAAGCTGCCACATCTGCCTGAAGAACAAATAAGGAAATGCGGCATGCACAATCAACTCAGCAGAAGGAGTCCGAGTTGAAGAATTAGAGAGAAGAAAGAGTCTGAGTTGAAGAACTCGAGAAGCTTCAACAACATTTTGAGGGCACCTTCGCCAAAGAACAAAGCCTCGCCGTACAAAGCCATCAAATCACCAGCACAAGGAACTCTCCTCTTCTTTGCTCGGAACTCCAAACCCAGTTCAAGAATAAGCCTGTGGAAAGTCAAACAATTGGAGGAAACCAAAAAATCCTCCAACCCAGTTCAAGATCAAAGCTGTGGAAAATCAACAAGCGCAACAAAATACGTGCCGATTCATCCACTACCAAAGCCAAATATCATCTACCACATGAAGCTCCTTGTGGTCCAATTTCAACCTTCAAGATTAAGCCTCGACGGCCCTTGAAGAAATTTCAAACAAAGTTCAAGAACAAGCCTCAACGGCCCTTGAAGAAATTTCAAACAAAGTTCAAGAACAAGCATCAACGGCCCTTGAAGAAAACTTTCAGCCCAATTCAAGATCAAGCCTCAACGGCACTTGAAGAAATCTCAAGCCCAATTCAAGATCAAGCCTCAACGGCCCTTGAAGAAATTTCCAGTCCAATTCAAGATCAAGCATCGACGGCCCTTGGATCGACATCTACATTAAGGGACTTCAAAACGCATATCCTACACGCAACAAGCACATGTATACGACGCGCCTTGAAGTGGGGGCATTTGTAGACATCGAAATTTCGATAAATAAATGTTGACCGATAAATCAAAGTTTCAACGCTCATGTATTACATAAATTTTACACGTAGCGTGTGTCTAAACAAAAATCGAAATAAGTCGGGAAAGTCATCAAATAGGACACGTGTCAACACCTAGCAGAAACAACTTATTTCATCTGGGATATTATATTCAAAATTAGGCATTGGAAAATTCTATAAATACAAGCCCATTTCATTCATTTGGGGAACCAAAATCATTAGGCAAAATTCTTGAAGCTCTGAAGCTCTGAAACTCGGAAGCTCTCAAGCATCCAGGTTCCCGAAGAATCAAGAAAGCTCTCTTCGTTCTTCGTTCATCGTTCATCCTAAGATCAAGCCCCAACGGCCCTTTGGATCAACAACATCAACAAATCCGCTCATCCGCTGTTCATCAAGCCCAAAGCCCCGACGACCCTTGAAGAAAGCGTTCATCGTTCATCACTGTTCTTCGAGATCAAGCCCAAAAGCCCTCGAAGATCCGTTCAAGCCCAAAAGCTCTCGAAGATCCGTTCGTCACTGTTCTTCGAGTTCAAGCCCAAAAGCCCTCGGAAATCCGTTCATCACTGTTCTTCAAGATCAAGCCCAAAAGCCCTTGAAGATCCGTCAATCACCATTCTTCAAGATCAAGCCCAAAAGCCCCTTGAAGATCCGTTCATCCTCGTTCATCCAAGATCAAGCCTCGACGGCCCTTGGATCAATTGCACATCCCACAAATCAACACCTTACGGAGATCGAATCAGAGGATCAAATTTGAGAGAGATTGTAACCCAGAATCATCAAATACATAATATTTGTTTGTGCACGTTGTTCTTGTCTCTTTCGTTTCAGGAATTTTCCGTGTTCACAATTATATTGCACGAATTTGAGCTGAATTTTACTGGGTTTGTATTTGTTTTTGGAATCGGTCTCCAACAATCTTCGTGATCTTCACTTTTTTTCTTTTTAAAGTAAAATTTTATTTTCTTCTTTTCTTGATGGATATGCTTTTGTTTGTAGGTTGATCATGTTGTTTCATTTTGTGAAACAGTGTAGCCTTTGTCAATCAAATGCTTTGCTGAAACATCCAATAAGAAGAATAAAATAACTATGGTAAGAAGCAACCTAATTTTAGAAATTTTATGTGATTCAGTTTTTAAATTATAATCTTCTAAAAGCCTTTTGTAGATTGCAGAGCCATTGGAGAGAGGACTTGCTGAGGACATTGAGAATGTATATAAGCTACAGTGTTCGTTTCTGCAATGCAGGTTGAGTATGATTTCCTAGATTTGATTTCCTAGATTTGAATCTTGGGTTTGACAATGTCTTTTCTGTAAGTTATATAAACTTAGACAGCTTTGTAAAAATATTTGCTCCATTTTCTACATGTTTATCTTAGTCTTTGGTTATTTATATGTTAAAAATATAGTCTATATTTATATTTTCGCTCCTGCAACAACGTACGGGTAAAATTTACTAGTATATACTAAAGCCCAGTTCCAAAATCACTGTTCATCATGTGAGAGGGGTTACTGTTCACCAACGGTGTTCTCCCAATTTTGTCCTTTCTTGGTTTTGTTTATTTTGTTTCTGCCACTGACTTTTTGGATCCACGCGTTGTTTCTCTCCTGTTTCGATTTCTTTGGATAGTAATATCTCCATCATTCAACCGACATCTCTCTAATAAACAATCAAAAACATCAACTTTCAAAAGCAAAAGCTGCTCTTTCCCTTTTTTTTTAAATTTTTTATATTATTTTCTATCGCCGAGTGATGATGCTGAAGCAC
Organism: Malus fusca; assembly: GCA_035220775.1. Taxonomy (NCBI): domain Eukaryota; kingdom Viridiplantae; phylum Streptophyta; class Magnoliopsida; order Rosales; family Rosaceae; genus Malus; species Malus fusca. Next base: position 6,566,212 of record CM069074.1, on the reverse strand, counting down.
CATTCCATAGTCCTTTGTTTTATTATATATTATTTCATTTCTGTCAAAATCTCAGTTGGTGCCTCTCTCTGGCGCTACTCCTGATTTAGACGTGTTGGTAGATGTACACGTGTTCGTAATCTTGAAGAAGTAGAAGGACGGAAAAGCCGACCTTTTTCCATTTGCTTCCAGAAACAACGAGCTCTCTCTCGCAGCAAACCACAAGCTCTATTTCGGAGAAACTACGAAACATCTCGACTTCTCTCTCAGAGCCCAGCTCGAGTCCTCTGATAAAAAGGAGAAATGCTGATGGAAAATTTTCTCCGATACTTGATTTTCTTGGTTTGTTTCTACTGATCTTTTGTTTCTTGGGCTGATTGCACTTCTTTTTCGTTATTTTTGGTGCAGATATGAAGATGATTTGTGAAGATGCTATGATTTCATGGTAAGTTTCTTTGAACGGATTTGAGAATTTGGGACCGTTTGGGTGTTTTGAAGGTTTTTATTTTTTTATTGACAAAAAAAATGGTTAACAGTTGATTGTATTTTAATTTTTATTCAATTCAGGTACTCATGTTCAGTTTTTGGATTTGCTTTGAAGGAATTTCTAGGGTTTCTTGGTGAGTTCTTCAGAGATGTGAGACGGGTGGTCTTCTTTTGTTTAAATTTGGTGCTTTTGTAGTTTGGGATTTGTAAATGAATTGAAATTTATTGTTTTATGATTTGGTTCTCTTTTTATTTTCAAGAAACGGTGGTTTCCAGATGGTCATGGTCCAATTATCAGCCTCCCTTTCAAACACTCAGATGAGTTCATTGGCAGATTTGAAGCCCCCCCCCAGGAAGGGAATGTTTCACTTCTCCGCGGAATCCCTAGCCAAACTCAAAGCAAAGGCCAATGCGGAGTCTGGCACCACCAAAATCTCTTCCTTCCAGTCTTTATCTGCCCTTCTCTGGCGCTCCATTACTCGAGCGCATTGTCAACCACCTAATCAAGGAACCAGCTGCAGGCATGGTCTACAAGGAAGCATATGCAACTATAAATCAGCTCTGGTTGTAATCGTCCCAGGGAATGGTATAATTTTCCATCTTATATTATACGTGAATGGAACCAGCTGAAGGTCGAAGTAAGCATGTTTAATGGCTCCGTTTGACAAATATGCCTACTAACTGTTTGATAAAATGACTGTTATTATGGTCCTTAAAATGATTGTTAAGCATATAGTTTTCAGTGATCGACAATACCTATATATGCATTGGATTTGTATACCAGTTTCACTTGGTTGGAGGTCTTGAAAGAGTCCTCCATTTAATGAATCCAAAATGTGTAATTCCTTTGGGGAGCGTTTGATAACCATTTGGTTTTCATTTTTCAGTTTTTGCTTAGATTTATTTCTGGACATGTCCAATAAGTTCACTTTAGTATATAGAGATCTATATATTACAATTTAGTATAATTGATGTATTATCTTCTTTTTAGGTTCTTCAAGCATTTAACTTCTTGGAATATCATTTTTGGAAAATGCTGGAGTAGTATATTTTATAGTGTGGCCTAACTTTGTTTTCATTGAAGTGAGATATACAGGAGGGAACTGGTGGACCTCCGAAGGGAAACGTGGTGGGAATTCCTTAATACACTCTTCTCTGTCTCAGAAGCTGTGGTTTATATACAGGTATTGGTGTTGTCTTAGCTGTATCACTGTTTTAAACAGCCGACTCATTTTGTTGCTATTATTTTTCAGATTTTACTCATGTAGATACTGACTCTTCATTCTTTCAGACAGTTGACAGATTGGATGATGGAACCATATGAGCAAAACTTGATCCACTTGCTTAGAAAAGGGCTCCATAAGGCAATATGCTCTGCGTCAAATTTACAGAGCTTTTCCATTGATTTTTTTTAACTCTTGACATGATTTCAGGATGTTGGAAGAGCCCTCTTCCAGGCACATGTTGAGAGTCATTAAAGGTTAATAGATTGCTATATTTATTATTTGTGTTCTCTTCTTTCTTTTCATCTAAGTGAATATTTCCCACCGCTACTGTCTGAGTAGCTAAAAGTTGAGTGCTGGCCCTTTGAGGATATGAAATCAAAATTTAGATTAAAACTTTGCAGTATATTAGCCCTTGATTATGTGATTTTTGGATCTATTATTGTGATATTTTTTTGAAAATAATAGGCCACTTAAAACATCAGTAGTATGCCTAATATCTAAACTTATAAAGCTCCTTTTTATATAGGAAACAAATATATCCCATATTTTAGATATGAAGGACAAATTTCTCAATTGGGTAATAAATTTGAAGCGGTTCCTTTGACGATACTGATATAATGGATTAAATATTTGTGATTGCATATATATCCAACATCCTTATTCAAAACAAATTGTGTTAAACAGATAATGATAGTCAACACAATTGTAGCTTTCGGTATTTTCAGTATGTTTTGATTTACCATTCATCTATGTACAATACTTTCGCAATCAATAACTATTCCCAAGTACCATACACACTATCAATTCATAAATGATAGTCAACTCCTTGAAATCTTCTTGCTATGGATACTTATGGTTGGATTTTAGATGAGGACTCTTCTTCTCTGTACGCACGCTCCTCTTTCTTCATTCTTACCATTTTTTCTTCTGTAGTTTGTAATATTTTTTTTATATGCCTGCATACCAATGAGAACGTGATCCCGAATGGCTCCAATCGACTCTTCCAAGTGACAAGAAGGATCTGATTATTGGGATTTCTTAGTAGGTAATAATATTTTAATCTTAATTTATAATTGTGTTGGAAGTAAAAGATCAGATTTTTATTAATGGGTTTTGAATTTTGATTGTGATCCAATCCGCGTATTGTTACGTAAATTCGAGCTTAATGAGATTATATGCTTTGGTTGCATCTTCTAATGGCATACAATTGTTTTGGTTTTACAATTGCACCCTTAAGTTTGTAGATTACAATTGTTTTCATTTTACAGTAGGCTTTTATCTTCTATACTCTTGACCAGAAATATCAGATTGTATATATATATCTATTCAATTCATCAAGTTCATATTTTAATTTCACATTTGTTGGTTTCATTTCACATTTGTTGGGTGATACGATTACAAAGGCACTATGGGAATCTCATGCACACTATTATGGTTGGACTTTCTCACTCTCTCACACCTTTTTCTTGAATGTTGATCAGGTTTTAAGTATTGTTACCCAATTATTCCATTTTTGGTCATTTTCTCAATCAAATTTTTTTACAGGAAAATTCAGTTTATATTGATCAATAAACAAAAACCAGTTAATGTCAGTGAGGTGTCTTTCTGTTTGTACATTATCTCACTTAGTTTGGGACTTGATGCCAAGTTTCCATTTATGAGTTTAAAAAATTTCAGTGCCAGATTAGATGGTTGTTTCTGTTTAGTATCTTCTTTTTTTTTTTTTTTTTTTTTTTTTGAATTGGATAAAAGGTTTATCAGATGACATTTTAGGGGGGGAAATTATTGGTTATGGGTGTCCTACAAGTCTTCTTTATATGTGTAGCCACCAGAGCAGCAATACTAGAGAAAGCAACCGAGAGGTCAATTCGACCAAGACATCGTAACAGAAAACTTACAAACCCGAAACTAACAGAACACCACAACCAAAAGTCAACACTGGAGACGCCAAACCGAGAAATGGTTACCAGATCCGATACACCATCACAAATCCCTGCAAATATAAATAAACATAGGAACACATGGATAGAAGGTGAGGCTAAGGGGGTATATAAAATACCCTTACTTTGGTCGGAACCGCAGAACACTTGGCCTCGAGGGGATGCCGACATGCCGGTTGGGGGGAGGGAAGTGAGCAAGGGAGATGGATCTGGCAACCATTTTCGATGTGGCGCACACAGGTCGGAGCCCAGGAAGGGGTGCGGGTGGAGTATGAGGAGAGGAGGTAGAGAGGAAAGGTCGGGGGAGAACAAGTTCAGGGTTTGGAAAGGGACGGCAGGAAAAGAGGGAGGGTGGAGAAAGAACGAAGGACGCCCAAGAAAGGGCATGAAGCCCGGAACTGAGACAAGCTCAGGGAAGAACTGAGACAAGCTCAGAGAAGGAAGGAGACCAAGCTCCCAAAACCAAAACAGATCTGAAAGGAAAACTGAAAAAAGCGAAGAGAGAATGATGGGAGGGGTTGCCACCGGCACCCAAGCCAAAGGCTAGGGCCGGCGGCTAGGGTGCGCCTAAGATTGCGATTTCAGAGCTCAGAGAGAGAGAACCCTACTTTTTTGACATATTTGATCTAATGCCAAGAATTAAACCAAATGTTGAAACGTCTTTATTCTTGCTACTGTATGTGTGGTTAATGTACAATTTTGTGGTGCAGTTCAGTACCACCAAGTTGCTTCACCTTTATGGCTATTTGTCGGTAAATGGTGTTGGAATCAATACCGAATGGGGATTGTTGAGGGCGAGCATCTCAGAGGATACTGGTGAAAAAACTTCTATACAGTTTTTTTTTTCTTTTCATTTTTCTACTTCCACAAGTGTGGTTGTTTAATACATAGAAAATTTATTATTTGTAGTATTATTTATTAATTGTAAGACAGTTATCTTCAAGTATCAATTGCTCTTCTTTGACTATAGTACAACAAGGATTGGTTAATTGATAACTTAATTGAAATATAGTCTTCCCATGTGCTCACCCGATTTATGTACATGCAAAGGCTATAGATTTTGCTATAGTTGGAAATTTGACAACATGAAATGTTTTGTGCGTAGTTTAGAATTTAGTTTGAGAGGTGGTGGTGGAACATGGAATGTTTCTTCATTGTATAGTGCTTTATGTATTCTTTGTGTTGATACAATTAAATTGCTCTCTAAATCAGTTTTGATAAATGCTTGCCATACGCTCGAAATGCTTGAAAAAAAAAAGTGAAGAGTACTACAGAAGGAGGCTGTTGCAAAGAGGGAAACAATAGCTGCCTAGAACTACTATATCTTTGTGGGTCGTGGCCATCTAATTTGAACTAATACTACCCACTTTGTAAAGGGATGTGATATACACACCCTTTTTTACTTCTTTCACACCCTTTTAATTTTCGGCCGTCGGATCGGATGAATTGAAGCAGATCAAAGGACATAAATTAACAAGGGTATGGAAGAAGTAAAAATGGATGTGTGGATAGCACACCCCTTTTGTAAAATATATCAAGAGCTGCAAAAGGGTAACAATAGCTACCGAGAGCTACTATATTTTTATTAATTAAGGGTCGCAACTTACTTTGGCATTTGTAACCCTCAATTTATGACTCAAACATTGGTTATTGAAAGAATGAAGTTTCGTAAGTTTTCATACAATTTTCAATCCCGCAGCAATGCGCGGGTATAAATTTCTAGTAAACAACGAAAGTGCTGATGCACGGGTACATATAAGTCCGGGTGCAATAGTTGTACCATACGTTCGGGTTTCTCCTGGTTGCAGTGCACCTACGCTTAGTATAAGTTTCACCTCAGCTTCAATATGCCCATCCTACAGAAAGAGAAAGTTGATAAGCATCACCATCGCTTTATTTTCTCATCTCGAGCGACAAAATCATAACCAAAAGAAAGGGAGCAGGCCAGGGTAGGTCAACTGGAGAAGAAGCACACAGATCGTCTAACTTCTGCTAAACTCGTTCTCCAATCCTGATGCTTCCATAAGATTCCGTGATCCTCCTCATGCAAGCAAACACAATTTTCAAATGTTTAAACACCTGCGGTGAAATTTGTTAAGTTCGCATCAAAGTACTTGATATAGCCTAAACAATCGCAATCAGCCTTTTCTTTATGATGTATCTGGGCTGGGCCTATTTTTATGTTCACTAGTGTGCCTTGCTAAATGCTCAAATAAGGTTCCAGCTTAACTCTGATCACACAAACTTACAAAAAAAAAAAAAAAAAGCAAATGACAACGTACATGTAACGTGCGTGTCCATAATTGATTTGGATTGGCCCCAAATGACCCAGGAGGATCCCGATGATCCTCTTTGTGAGGATTATACAAGAGGGTTTTTATTTTTAATGCATGTTGTTTGCTTTTTGAGCTTCTTTGAGTTCGTCGTGGACTGGGTTTTGATGTTGATGGCTGCAGTCTGTCAGTGCCTTTCCGGTCTGCCTAATCTGTTGGGTTTGTATTTGATGACGACGAGCGTTTGCTTTTGCTTTGCAAGTTGTTCACTGTATTTTTGCTAGGTATACAGTTGAGGTGTATGTTGTTTTGTCTCACTGAATGCCTTCTCCTTGTTGGGTATACAGTAGCTATATGTTTGCCTACTCTTCATATGGTGGAGTCCAGATGGTTTCTGGCTTGTTTGTGGAGTAAAGAGCTTTTCTTTAAGTTGGTGTGTTAAGAATGAAACCTACATTGCCAGTTTCGTGGCTAAACTGCACCAACCCACTTTCTCTGTCTACCCCATTCGCCATTTTCTCGATTCTCTCTCTAAAAAGGTGAAGTCTTAATAAAAACCCATAAATCCCAGAAGGTTAAATCAAAATAAAATTTTACCCATGTATTAACAGATAGTTAATAGAAAAATCATTTTTGCTAACGGAGTACACCACATGGGTTTAAATCCGAGTTTTTTTAGCACAGAGGCTATCTTCCGAATACCTTATGGTCACATGGATCATTTATTTGATTTGGCCTTTAGAATTTAAGACACACCTTAGATCCACAAGATGAACAAACTTCTAAGCACGGACGATTGAATCATGTGACTGTGTTAATACATACAAAAACAACCGACTTCTCATACTTTGATCTCATCCCTATATAATATTATATTATTGAATTAGAATATCATAAACAATATTTAAAATTTCTTCGATACGATTGATATTTTCATGAAGATATAAAAAAAATCAGAGAAATATATGAAAATAGAAGGTGAAGTCTTAACTTTATCTCATATCAGATAAACTCTTAAGTTTGGGTTAAAACTTAAAATCGACATATATTGTTGATATTTCTTACGCATCTTTTAAATATTAGAGAAACTCGTATTTTGTCAAAATCAATGTTTTACAATCCTAAAGTTTTTTTAAAAATTATCATTATTTCTATCGAAAACAACTGATATCGGTATTTCAATGCATCCATCGATATTTCTACAAATTTTCATATCAATATTTTAAATACTAATCATAAATGACGCTAAAATGTTTCGTACAAGTCATTTTACATGACCACGTAAGTATATCATTGATTGTCAGCTGCTTTTAAAAATACAAACAGCCATGATTAGGGATGGGCAACGATTATGGCGGGCGGGTAACCGCGGTTATTTAGCCATAACCGTTTATGCTCATACCCACATAACCGTTTAGCCGTTGGGTAACCGTTTATAAACGGTTATACTCATACCCATAACCGTTTATAAACGGTTAACCATACCCATAACCGCATACCCATTTAACCGTAACCGTTTAATACCCGTTTACCCATTTATCCTTTTTAACCCGTTCATCTTTTTTATTTTTTTATTTTACCATTACCCCTTTTTCACCCGTCTACATGTTTTTTAACAACTTGAAAATTAAAAAAATTGTCATAATTTTTTTTTTTGACAATTTAACACCGTTATAGATACATTCATCATACATTTCCATATTTTAATTTTTTAAGTCCTTATACCATTCTAATAATTGAAATAACAGTTTACGGACGATATTTTTAACTGTTACCAATGAAGGTAAAAATAATATTTGCTAAGTATTATTGGGTTACAAAAATTGTTTAGAAGACATTTTTGTCAAAGCATTTATGTCAATTTCACGGTTGCCTGCAAGAAATTTAAATTAATTTGACAAATTCCTTGATGATAAGAATCATTATTCCGGTAGTAGTGTTATTGAGAGAATGACCAATGAATTCCTTGCTAATTTATTGGGTGCTAAGTATTATTGGATCGAGAACATGGTTTGTGTTAGTTTTACATATATATAAAATAAATGGGTAAACGGTTACCCGTTTATAACCGCGGTTAGTACCCATAACCGTCCATTTAAATTTCGCGGGTAAATAGTTATATCTATAACCGTTTATTTATCTAAACGGTTACTCATAACCGTAACCGTTTAATTTAAATGGACGAGTAACCGCGGTTACCCATAACCAATGAGTATTTGCCCATCCCTAGCCATGATATGGACATCGGTTGACTAGTAGCTTCTGTTCTAACAAGACTGACAAATTATCCGGTGAGGTGCAAGGACATTGGAGAAAGTGGCCACTCATAATCTGGCAGCCAAATCGATCAAATCAAAAGAAAGCTGTGGAATTAACTCCGTGTTGTCTACCCGCCCACATGGTTCCAAATTAGTTAACGGGGATAAACAAACAAGACAGTCCTACTGCCGGCACACGTCAATTTTAACCACGTCAACCAAAAAAACATCATCTAATGGTCTTCGAGAGCTGAAATTTTGAAAGGGGGAGAGTGATTTTTTTGACAACATTTTTCGTTTCTTCATGGTCTTTTGTAATTTTGGTAAGGTTTTAAAAGGTATTAGGTATTAGTCGGATGACGAATTAGAGTTTAATGTTTAGGCAGGACGTATGTGGAATGGACGAATTTAAGTAAATTTATTACTATATATATGTATAAATACCTATTTATACTTAAAAAAACACATAATTGTATTACGATACACATAAATTGTAAAATAAAATGACATATAGATTATAAAATATTAGAATATATTGAAAACACGGAGAATAAGCATATAATAAGTGATCATCCAAATATCCAACAAGTGTCTTACATTTTTTAATTGATAAAAGAAAATATAAAATGAAAGTTAAAAATTACTTGACGAAAAACCTAACACAAGGATAACGTACAGTGGAAGAAAATCAAACTAAAGGTATGAATGCGAGAAGCCTTTATTTTATGTTATTTTGTTTTAATTAAGCCGATTAGTGAAATGGGCTTTTAGCCTTTTCTTTATGATGTATCTGGGCTGGGCCTATTTTTATGTTCACTAGTGTGCCTTGCTGAATGCTCAAATGAGGTTCCAGCTCAACTTTGATCACACAAACTTAATAAATAAATAAATAAATAAAAGCAAATGACAGCGTACGTGTAACGTGCTTGTCCATAATTGATTTGGATTGGCCCCAAATGACCCAGGAGATCCTCTTTGTGAGGATTCTGGGGATCATTCAATTACATCTATTTATCGTACATCTTGCGGTCAGAAATCATTGTAAATTTTTTTATTTAAAATTGAATATAAACAGTACCTGATAAAAATCGGCTGCACGATGTACGATAAACAGCTGTGATTAAAGGATCCGGTGAGGATCCTCTCTCCCAAATGACATGAAAAATTATGGACGTTACAATTATTGTACATTTAGAATTTAAGACACACCTTAGATCCACAAGATGAACAAACTTCTAAGTGCGGACGATTGAATCATGTGACTATGTTAATACATAAAAAAACAACCGACTTCTCATACTTTGATCTCATCCCTGTATAATATTATATTATTGAATTAGAATATCATAAACAATATTTAAAATTTCTTCGATACGATTGATATTTTCATGAAGATATAAAAAAATCAAAGAAATATAGGAAAATAGAAGGTGAAGTCTAAACTTCATCTCATATCAGATAAACTCATAAGTTTGGGTTAAAACTTAAAATTGACATATATTGTTTATATTTCCTACGCATCTGTTAAATATCGGAGAAACTCTTATATTGTTCAAATCAATGTTTTACAATCCTATAGTTTTTTTTTTTAAAATTATCATTATTTCCATCGAAAACAACTGATATCGATATTTCAATGAATCCATCTATATTTCTACAAATTTTCACATCGATATTTTAAATACTAATCATGAATGACGCTAAAATGTTTCGTACAAGTCATTTTACATGACCACGTGATCACTCATATATTTCATGCATTTATACCATCCATTTCTAAAGTCTTTGTGATGTTTTTGTGTTAAAATGGTTGCATTTTACCTTACCTTGTGTTAGTGTGCAGTTAAATTTGCCTTAGGATCAATTTCAAGCAAAAAGGAGAAAAGGAAATAATAAAAACAAACAAAAGAATTGAAAATGAGGCTTGTCTTCCACTTGTGGCCTTAGTGACTTGGAAAAGAGCTGCCTTTTGGTTAAAGGCAAGGAAAACACACGGAATTGGAGGTGGGGAAGACAGAGAGGACACGGCAAAGAGTGAATGGAGCAGCAGAAAAGCAGGAAAAGAGAGAGCAAAAGAGGAGGAGCACACACGGAAGTGAGAAAGAAAATATGGTAGAAAAGAGGAGATCATGGGGTACCCACTATGAAGTGGAGTTTGGTTGGTCTTCCACTTGTAGCTTTGGTTGGTTTTGGCAATGATGGCCTTTTGTTGAAGGCAATAACGAGGGAAAAACGGAGGAAAGGCAGAGGAAAAAAGTGAAGAGCAATTGAAAGGCAGAGGGGAGGAAGTCAGGAGCAGAGGAGAGCAAAGGAACGGAGAGCTCGTCTTGTAAAAAAGGGTGTCTTCTTTCTTTGTTTTTTCATGGATAATTTCTTATGTATTAATACAAGTATGTGTAACTAATTTCCTTTCGCTAGAGTGAGGCCATGAGCCGCAACATGATTACGTAGATTTCTCTTTCAATTGCTTAAGTGTTGTTACATGCTTGCTTTGATATTTTCAATCTCTAAATTAAACTATCTATGTGTCTTGATTATTGATCACCATTAGGATGCTTAGAAAAGTCATTGGATGCAATTTTGAACGAATGTCACGTTAAAATTGGTTATGCTTCTTGTGATTGAGGATTGTAATTTCTCCTAAGGTAAACATCATACTCTTAAGGATTACATGGTTTAACAAAATGATTTTCATCAAGATTAATGAATCATTCATGTTTATATTTAATCCAAATGTCATGGATAAATTGCATGTAGTGGTATGCGTTTTAACTTGAATGTCACAAGTAAAACATACACAAGGAAAACCCAACCTTCAAAGCATATATGTTTTTTATTACTTAAGCAATTGGAAGAGTTACGTAGGAGTGTTGTTGGTAAAGGTTGAACTCTAGCATATTGTCAATCTATTTTTCTTCAATCATTTATTTTATCTTGAATTTCCTCATTTACTTGTTTTGTTTAGTTGAATCATTATTTCTATAAGCCATTTCCCTTTTTAAATGTTTGTTTAAGTCACGTACAATAGTATTTAGTTTTGTTGAATTAGTGTAGTTCTTAGAGTTAACTAAGTTAAATACACAAAAGCTCATAAATTGTTTATACCAGTCCCAGAGGAAATTGACCTTGCTTGAGCCATTCTATACTACAACACTTATTCTCTTGCAAGAATTTTCTATGGTTTAAACCTTTGTTTTACAAGTGGTAAAAATCACCATCACCACGTAAGTATATCATTGATTGTCAGCCGCTTTAAAAAAAACAAACAGCAATGATATGTACATCGGTTGACTAGTAGCTTCTGTTCTAACAAGACTGACAAATTATCCGGTGAGGTGCAAGGACATTGGAGAAAGTGGCCACTCATAATCTGGCAGCCAAATCGATCAAATCAAAAGAAAGCTGTGGAATTAGCTTCGTGTTGTCTACCCACCCACATGGTTTCAAATTAGTTAACGGGGACAAACAAACAAGAGAGTCCTACTGCCGGCACACGTCAATTTTAACCAGTTCAACCAGAAAAACATCATTTAATGGTCTTCGAGAGCTGAAATTTTGAAAGGGGGAGAGTGATTTTTTTGACAATATTTTTCGTTTCTGCATGGTCTTTTGTGATTTTGGTAAGGTGGAGGTGGATTGTCTGTCCTCCCATTTCCATACTCTTCTCATGTCATTTTGTTCTGTGTGGTCACGATTAAGCCACGTCAATATTTTATATTAATTTTTTATAAAAATAATAAAACAAAAAGCAATAGGAATATAAAATGTTGACGTGGCTTAACCGTGACCACACAAATAGGAAGGGATGGGGAGAGTATGGAAATGGGAAGGCAGACAATCCACCTCCTTAAAAGATGTTAGGCGCTAGTCGGATGGCGAATTAGGGTACGGACTAGGCGAATTTAAGTAAATTTATTATTATATATGTGTGTGTGTGTGTGTGTGTGTGTGTGTGTGTGTGTGTGTGTGTGTGTGTGTATATACACCTAGTTATACTTAAAAAACACATAATTGTATTATGATACACATAAATTGCAAAATAAAATGACATATAGATTATAAAGTATTAGAACATATTGAAAACATGGAGAAGAAGCATATAATGAGTGTTCATCCAAATATCCAACAAGTGTCTTATATTTTATAATTGACGAAATAAAATATAAATGAAAGTTAAATTTTTTTGTCGAACTGATAGTCACGACCTAGGCAAGTTTAAGCGGGTTAGGCGGGCTAGGTGGGTGCCCATACGGGCTAGGCAGACGTCTAAGCGGATCTAGTCACACTTTCTTAATTTCAAACGCTTAAGGACTAATCGAAACGGTGGCCAGCTGTTTAGCACTTAAGCGAAACCTAGACCACGGTAGACATGATTTTTAGAAGAACGGGGTCATACAAACAAATAGATTGCTTTCAAAACCACTTGGCCCTGACATATTTTCAAATTTCAACAGAGCATCTGATCTTCTTCGCACTACATGCTCCACAAATGCAAATAGAATGACAGTATATGATTCCGTCTAACCATAAGGGCTGACAGAGAGAATATGATTCCCCAGCAGCATATAGCATTTCTATTACATTGGCCGATCAATGCCAGAACTAGTCATAATTTAATTGTTCCAAACCCTACTTCTTGTTGTTCTATATAACAGAGATACACTCACCCACAAATGCAGTTAAGTACCAAACTTAATTACAAACAAATGTATATTTGGTTATCTCATTTACGAGAGTCAAACTCTAACATTGTCTAACCAATTAAAAACACTACCGGGCTTAACTAAATCTAGTTGTTTGTGGTTGTTGATTTTACCTTACTATGACCATCTGGGCTATATTTGAGGGAGAAGCTTCCAAGTCTCAAGGAAGGAGAGGAGTCATGAATTTATGTGTGGGAGGGCCAACATAGAAACAAAAAACAAATCATTAACCTTAAAAATGTATGGTAAAAATTTGAAAGACAGAAAATGATTATATTTTTAATCATGTAACAAAATAAAGATTGCATCTGATATTAACCAAAGTTTGGAGGTAGATATGTGGCACCAATTTTTTTACACAATTTTTAACACACATTTGGAGTTCATTCCGTAATATATTTAATGATTGGAACCGTCCATTTTTTAGAACATCATTCATAGATCATCCTAAAATTAGACAAATCCAAAACCATTTAGACATTTTGTAGTGAAGAAAATAGGCGGATACAACTTTACAAAGAAACAATAAACACTTAATCCAATGGTCATATAATTTTAGATTTGAATGATTTTTGGTAGATATGGTCTTGGAGGAAAGACCTAAAAGGTAGACAGTCTAGATCGTTGAAATACAATACTAACTGGCCCCCCAAATATATGGGTAAAAAATATTATATAAAAAAGCAATGCGACAAATCCGCCTCCAAAAATTTTTGTTGTAAACATCTTTCACAAACTCATATCTTATGCAAACGAAAAAAAACCTTCATATTGGATAAAACACAAGAAAGAAAATATATAAGCAATGAATTCCAATTCTTTCATACAGGCAAATAAGTTAGTTCAAAGTCACGTTTCTAATGCCCACAAGCGCCTGTATTGTATAGAGATGTAAACCAAATACGAAGAGTACATATCCCCAACCTTTTATATCTTGTGGGAGGGCCACAAGTATTATTCTTCTACGAAATCATTTCCTAAAACTTACGGTTTAGCTTTGGCTCCGCCAGTGATTAAGACTAAGCAACATCACTCAAAGATTTTATATATGTGGGACGCCGAATTTGATTCCAACAATATATATAGAGCTTAAGCTAGCATATATTATAATATGATATTAGGCAGGCGGTGGTGTCTGTGCATGCCGACAACATCCCGGATGGCAATTGTCCAAGAGGATGATCCGGTGGTGGTGCATGCCGGCGACATCCCTCCCATCGTCAGCTTCCGCGGCTTCTCCCGCCAGTTCTACAAAGAAACCAAAAAGCTATGGTACCTTGCTGGCCCAGCCATCTTCACTTCCCTTAGCCAATATTCCATAGGTGCCATCACACAGATCTTCGCCGGCCATGTGGGCACCTTAGAGCTTGCCACCGTATCTGTCGAAAACTCTGTCATAGCCGGTTTCTCTTTCGGTTTTATGGTTCGTACCCTCACCATGCATCCATTATACCATAATCAACATATATACATTTATTTGGAATTGTTATTAACACTTCAAAAAATATATTTTATATTTATTGGCATTCAAAAAAAATTATTTTACACTTCATACTTTCTATGATTAAAAAGTAAAATACACTTGTAGAGTGTAGAATGAGATTTTTAAAATGCTAATAACAATTCTCATATTCCTTCTATTTTGTTGAATATATACTTATAAAATACTAGTCACATACCAAATATGATAAATTTACAATATAACGTTAGGATACTGCTAAGGAGACCAATTTTTTAAACTAAATTTCTAAACCAAATTTGATGTCACCAATAAAAAAACAAACACGTTAATCAATAGTTGAGTAGTAATATAATCATCAACTACCATTCATTTGGTTTTAAAGGTCTCCCTACCATTACCGTCGTGTAAAATTATCTTAAGTTTGCATCTATTTTTTTTATTAAAAAACATATTGACTTGTATATTGAAATTTTATTGAAGTATGGCATGGGGAGTGCGCTTGAGACGTTGTGCGGGCAAGCGTTCGGAGCAGGGCAGCTGGACATGTTAGGAATCTACATGCAGAGGTCGTGGGTGATCCTCAACGCCACCGCCGTACTGCTCTCCTTTCTTTACATTTTTGCAGAGCAACTACTCAAAATGATAGGGCAGCCCGATGACATATCGAAGGCGGCGGGACAGTTCGCGATATGGATGATACCACAACTGTTCGCCTACGCCATGAACTTCCCGCTAGCCAAGTTCTTGCAGTCGCAGAGCAAGATCATGGTCATGGCAGCGATATCCGCAGTGGCTTTGGTCTTGCACACGTTGTTCAGCTGGCTTTTGACGCTCAAACTCGGGTGGGGACTGGTGGGCGCCGCCGTCGTGCTCAACACGTCCTGGTGGTTCATAGTTTTGGCTCAGTTGGTTTATATATTTTCTGGGACATGTGGTCGAGCTTGGGCTGGGTTCTCGTGGAAGGCCTTTCATAATCTTTGGGGTTTTGTTAAGTTGTCTATGGCTTCTGGAATCATGCTCTGGTAGACTAGCTAAATTCAATTCTAAATTATTTTTGACAATTATTTCAAAATGCTGAGATATATTAATTTTTCATAAAAAATAAAGGAGATATGATCAAAATTGTTCATTATATACTCACTATGTAAAGATTATTTCTACAAAAAATCAATTAAAACCGAAGTTGTTTAGTCAATCAATTATAGCAAATAAATAGACGGTTCATAATAAGTTTGTTATTATGAGGGTGATTCAAATTTAAATGCAAAAAATATGCACTGCTCTAACTAACTTGATTATACTTACATCTGCAAATCTCATATAAAGTTGTTAGTCAAAGGTTGAGATCATGATTGACGTAACATTATGGCTTAAGCTATACGTGTTTAGTGTCAAATTGACCTTTGTCTTTTTGGTATTACATTGAATAGAGAATATATATATATATATATATATATATATAAAGGAATATATAAAAAACATTGCTTATAGATTCTTGTCCAATTGCTCTTTTTGTTTGGTAAAGAAATGTTATTTCCATTATTTGTATGCAAAATATTATTTCCAAAGTTAAATGCTCTTTCAGGAATAATGTAAAGCTTTTGCACAAATTTTATTCATGATACTATATTATATATGTAATCAACCCTAAAAGTAATAATTTGTGGTATAATTTATAGGGGTGTGATATCCACACACCCCATTTTACTTCTCACACATTTTTTTAATTTTCGGCCGTCGGATCAGATGAATTGAAGAAAATCAACGGACAGAAATTATCAAGGGGTGTATGAGAAGTAAAATGGAGTGTGTGGATAGCACACCCCTAATTTATATTCAAGGGTTTTACAAATTGAATAAGCTCATTTGATTTTATTTTGTTAAATCTTGTGCAGTTTGGAATGTTGGTACTTTATGGCACTAGTTCTTTTTGCTGGGTATCTGAAGAATGCGAGGGTTTCTGTGGATGGCATGTCCATATGGTGAGTAGTTTCTTCTTCTGCTATTTTGTTACGCATTCGGGTTAGTTTTAAGACACATTGGCAAGCCTTGTTTGCATGGCATATATGGTAAAATATATAGAAATCTTGAACTATGTTTTGAAACTTTTGAGATAACACCAACTCCAAAAATTCCGAGAACTCCAAAGATTTTGATTAATTCACAATTAGAAAGAAATTTTGTTTCAGAAATTTAACAGATTAGAATCGGAGATCATGCTCTCGATTCCATCAGTTTGAAATCACCCCGTACTGAAACTCTTAGAAATAGATCATGGATCAACCACCAGCAAAAAATCCCAATTAGGACCTGCATATTGTAAGCATTATGTAAATTCTTTAAGCAAGTGCATATTCTAGAAAATGAGAGATCTAAAGAAGTTATGAATCCAAATCCTCTTTCCCTAGCCCAATCAGTGAGTCGTGAGCGCTAAAAAGTTAAATTGGCTCAACCGAAATGTGGTGAAACGTACTTGGTGCATAAACATATTTCTTTTTTGTTTTAATATTTCTTCAGGGTTTTTTTTTTTTTTGGCCAAATGTATACGTTGTTCATTATCTTAAATTTCAGATAGACGGGCCATGAGCCCACTCCAACAACATCGATATTATCCCCACTTGGTCACCTGCTCAATCCGTCAGGTGTGGGGCTTTAATACAAAAGTCTCCCCTAAATCCGTAAGGTGTGGGGTTTTAATACAAAAAGTCTCGGTGTTAGTTAGAGTGAGGTAATTCTATTTAAAGGACTTGTTCTCAAGCCTTTTGGCCGATGTGGGATAGAAGAATTCTAACACTTCCCCACACGTGAGACCCCATTTTATGGGTCACACGTGAAGTTCCACACATCGGCAACCATGTGAAGCCAAGTCGGGGCTCACCCATTCGAGCGGGGAATGGGGACCCACCCATTCACATGGCATCTCTTGGCTTACGTGGAGCCAAGTTAGGGCTCACCCATTCACGCAGGGTCAAAGGGGACTCACTCGTTCATGTGGCAGTACGGGCCCGTCCCCTGGCTTTGATATCATCTTAAATTTCAGGTAGACGGGCCATGGGCCCACTCCAACAACACCGATAATGTCCCCACTTGGCCACTTGCTCAATCCGTCATGTGTGGGGTTTTAATACAAAAAGCATCAGTGTTAGTTAGAGTGGGTAATTCTATTTAAAGGGCTTATTCTCAAGCCTTCTGGATGATGTGGGACAGAGGAATTCTAACACATTAATTATGCAGTTTGAACATATTCGGATGGACGTTCATGGCAGCTCTTGGCATGACCACAGCTATAAGGTCAGTCGTTCAGTCCCACATCCATACTAATACATATCAAACCGATCTTGCTAACTTTAAAAAAAAAAACATAAAAAATCTTAATATGAAATGCAATCTTTATCACTTTGTAGTGTGAGAGTGTCTAATGAACTAGGCGCAGCTCACCCAAGAACGGCAAAGTTCTCGTTAGTAGTGGCCGTGGTGACTTCGTTTTTTATTGGCGTTGCTCTCTCACTAGCACTCATCATCACCCGGGACATATATCCGTCTTTGTTTTCAAGCGATCTGGCGGTGAAAGCTCTCGTGAAGCATCTCACCCCATTGCTGGCGACCTGCATTGTTATAAACAGCATTCAACCAGTTCTCTCCGGCGTTGCCATTGGAGCAGGATGGCAAGCTGTAGTGGGTTATGTGAACATAGTATGCTACTATGTATTTGGGGTTCCCTTGGGCCTAATCATGGGTTACAAGCTTCACGGGGGTGTTAAGGTGAGTTTTCGCAAACTGACCTAACCAACAGCTGCTTCCATTCTAGTTTTTATATTTCAAGTGATAAAGTAAATATATATTGATAATTTCCAGGGTATTTGGACTGGAATGCTGTTGGGGACAGTCTTTCAAACTTGTATCCTTTTTTCGATGATTTGTAAAACCAGCTGGAACAAAGAGGTAACTATGGAGGTTGAACGAATATTCTGGTCTGTCCAGTAATAAAAACATAAGTTGAGAGTAATTTATAATTGTATTGCAGGCATCCATAGCTGAAGACAGGATAAGGAAATGGGGAGGGCAAATAGAATCGAAAGAGAACAGAGGAGGCTATACAGATTCACAAAACAACAACGGTGGTCATAAAGATTTGGAAAAGAACGGAGACCATACAGATTCGAAAGGAAACGGCATAGAAAATTGAAGTTAAAAGATCAAACAACATTCAGAAATTGATAAAGATCACTCGCAATCATGAAGGAAAGACAAGAGAGTCATTCCCAGAGATTGAGTTATAAATAAAAGGGGTTTTTGAACTTTAATCCTTCAAGGAGATTAAAATTCAATAAAAATCTGTTATTAGATTGAATATTGATTTTAGTCCTCTAATGTGTATTTAATTCAAATTTATATTATATTTTTGCTTTAATATTTAATAGATATCTTATTTAATGTCATTACATTAATGGCACGTTTACGTAACCGCAATGAAAATATGAGGAATTGAATTGAGGAGGAGTTGGAATAAGGAGAAGTCAGAATCATATTCCTCTTTAAGCTGTTTACTTAAATGTTCTGGAATTGAAATAGAAATGACACTAATTTCATAAAATTGTTTACTAATTCAACAGAATCAGAATATAAACTAGTATGATTACTCAAATGCCCTTATCCCAAATCAAATATTTTATATATATTTTTTAATAAAATTTGATATAATATATAATAGTGAGAAAACAAATTAAATTGCTTTTTTATTTCATAGACAGATTAAAATGCTTTTGTTTATTTATTTTTATAAATTTAAGTATTTACTTTAATATTTAAATTTTCTTGCTCAAATTGTAGTTTCTCTCTTCGGCATATGCATAGAGTTGTGCATAATCTGAATGTGGGCATAATAGGAAGAAAAAATGCATTCATGATTCCTTCACCCTCCTAGAGGCTGGAATTCAAATACCTCATCTATCCAGGGAATCCCACTCCTCCAATTTCAGGTGGGGTCCACCACACTATTGATTCCCCAGTATTTAGTAAACACCAGAGCAATCCGTAATCAGAATTTAATTCCCTTTTTTGAGTCACATTACCCTTACATAAATGCGCTCTAAAATTTAAATTTATTATTATACACATTTTAATTCATTAATTTAATTTTAGTTCTAATTAGTGTACTTAAACTTCCGTATCATAATATATTTTACTAAATTAGTGTACCGAAATGTCTGTAACTAAATATATTGTAGTGAATTAGTGGCACATAAGACAATATGCAAAAACATAAGTGTACCGAAATATTCAGTACCTAAATATATGATATTAAACTAGTGTACCAAAATATCAGTACCTAAATATATTATACTAAACTAGTGTACCGAAATGTCTGTACCTAAACATAATATACTAACTTAGTGTACCAAAATATTCGTACCTAAATATATTGTAATGAATTGGTGACACATAAGAAAATATGCAAAAACATAAGTGTACCGAAAAATCTGTACGAAAATATTTTCTTATATAAAATACTTACCATATTAAGAATTGAAATTTATAATATTTTCATAAAATTATAAATAAAAAAGAGAGACATTCAATACATACGCTAACATTAAATAGAGTCTATGAACTAAAATAAATTTTTAATCTTGTATAAGACATTTTACTAAACTTCATCTTATTGAAAGATTAAAATTTAGTTTTCTATACATAAAATCGAGTTATGTATATGCCTATGCCAGCCTCATACAGTATAAAGAAAGATTGAACTCAAAGAGTGTTTGGATGCCAGGTGGCATTCTTCTATTGGTCCGTCAATAGTAGATACTTTTACTTGTAT
This sequence comes from Malus fusca, assembly GCA_035220775.1. Classification (NCBI taxonomy): domain Eukaryota; kingdom Viridiplantae; phylum Streptophyta; class Magnoliopsida; order Rosales; family Rosaceae; genus Malus; species Malus fusca. The sequence goes on along the minus strand of CM069074.1, from coordinate 6,546,064 downwards.
TTTCCTTACTGTGGGTCAATCATTTGTGAAATTTGTGAAATTTGTAACCTTAGTTAGTTGTTAGTTGGGTTATTGTAAATCGTGGTTAGTTGTTTGTCGTCAATCGGTTGGATGAGCTGAGAGATAAGCTTTATAGCTATCCATTGTAACTTTGCTCATTAGTGAAAGAATTTGCATCTATTTTTCTTGTTCAATAAAGGTTGAAGTTTCTTGTAATTAGAGTCAAGGTTGATTTTGGTCTTATCAAGAAGGAGGGCTACATATGGGGAAAGGTTGTGATTCTGTGAATCCTATATGGCAATGGAAGTCGACAATGAAAACAGTTGATAAATGAAATCTTATGTTAATATTCTTTATAGTTTTATGTCTTTGGATGAACTGGGGCTCCAATATGGCGATAGCCCAACCATAGCATGTGTTTCGTCCATATGAAATTGTGTAATTAGGACTAGGGACTTAATCCAAAAAAAAAAACGAAATAATAATTTCGGTAAAGGGAAAATTAATAGAAAATCGAACTGCTTTTTTCGGTTAACGAAAATTCGAGAAAGCTAAAACAGTTTCGGTATTCAGTCGGTTTTGGTTAACCAATTTTTGCATATTCCTTGTCGGATGTCGCCAGTCCACCACCAATTTAAGCAAAATCCGACAGAAAATGGATGCAGTGACGGATATAATAAGCGACAGCATTGCCTGCGTCAGGAAATGAATTTTCCGACAGAAAATACTCTAAAACCGACAGGATATATATTTATTATAAATAAATAAAAGAATTATTGTCGGATAAAACCGACAGAAAATATGCCAGTAATTAATTTATTATAAAATCATGGTTGTCAGATTAAACCGACAGATAATATGTTAATAATAAAAAAAAATTTATTTCTGCATTTTCCATATCCCCTGCATTCACCATTCGAAACCTCGCCGAAGCTCGATCTTGGAAACCTGTTGTGGGATTTTGAAGAGAGCGAGAGAGAGAGAAAATATCAGAAGAAATGAAGCAAGATGGGGGAACCAAAAGGGGGAAGAAGAAGAATAAGCAACACACAAACCCACAAAAATTAACATAAAATCCAACACAAACTGAAACAAATACAACACAAGAAAAAACGTTTCATTCTCTTACAAGCTGTGCTGGGGTTGCAGTGGAACCAACAAAATGGTTCAAAATCAAAAGCGAACCAAACCCATATCCAATCCATCTTGGTAGATAGGATTCATCCAGCCCAGGTATTCCTGCCCAAAACCCATCAATCCATCACAATCGAAATCTCAGTCCAGAGAAAGAGAGAGAAAGAGAGCGAGAGAGTTACCGAGTGTGAAGCGGAGGACGGAGAGGTTGAGTTACCCCCAAATTTTAATTTATTTTTCAACCCCATAGCACAACTAAAACCTCAGAAACTTACTTAAGTAAAGAGAAGTGGAAATGAGGGGAGAATGCGTCTCGAACTCGTTGAAGTTCGTCTGTTTTCCCTTGCCGGATTCTGAAAACGAAGGACAAAGAGCAGGCATGTATGTTTCACCTGGTTTTCCAGTTAAAACACACATGCAAAGAAGTATTTAGTTACATAGAATCGGTCTCAGGTGAGTCTGTGCACCACCAGTTACAAACTCGTCCGGATTTGGTCGGATTTCCTCGTTGGAATTTGGAAAGCATACACAGAGAGACGCATGGGTTAAACCTTCGAACCCCAACTAAAATTCAGTCACCAATCACCACGAAAACAAGTAAAGAATGTAAATTTGTAGGTTTGAGTTTATAAGCCTCACCTGAGTCTCGAAATGGGAACTCGGAGCTCTCGAGCTTGACCTCTTCGTCACTGATCACATATGCAAGGGTACCAGCAAAATACCCAAAGCATGAGGATGTAGAAAATGGTGGTGGTGGCTTGGTTTCGTGCATAGAGAAGTGGAGATGGTGATGGTGGTTCTCGGTGACAGAGAGAGAGAGAGAGAATGAGCGAGTTCAAGAGAGGGAGAGAGTTTACAAAGAGAGATAATGTTTCCAGAATGAGGAAAACAGAGGGACCGAGAGTGGGTTAATCCCACTTCGAAAATCTAAATGAAAATTACAAAATCTAAACAGAGGGACCGAGTGTGGGAATAAAAAAAAATTCATTACTGTCGGCTAAAACCGACAGAAAGTTTTTTTTAAATATAAACCGACGGAAAATTTTCATTCATGTCGGTTAAAACCGACAGTACAAAAAATGCCGGCAAAATTCCCCCCAAAATTCCCTCCCAAAATTTTAAATTCCCCCCAAAATTTTGTTACTATTTTAAAAAATAAAATAGTAATTGTTTGGTTTAATAAATAAATAAATAAATAAATGTATTTAAGTAGAATAAGTTTTAAAAAAATAAATAATTATTTTTTTTTTCGTCGAAAATAAATAATTGTTTGGTTTAATAGATAACTATTAACTACATCTTGTAAACTTTTTTTTTTGTCATGTTCATTGTTAATTTGGATAATCCAATTAAAATATTCCAAACAAAAATGAACATTTTGCTGTTATTTACTAATTGTGTGTATCTTGTAAACGTTTTTTATATTTTGCCATGTTCTTTGTTAAATTGGATATCTTTTGTTAATTATTTTTATATTCGTTTATTGAAAATGAGAGTGTGATTGATTATTATTTTTATTTATTTTGAGCGTGAGATTGATTATAAACATACATACTATTTTGTTTTGTCTAATATATATATACTGATATACTACAAAATGTATAATAATTCTACATAAAATATTTACCAAATATTATTGAATTGCATATACAAAAGCACATAGATTGGTGTACAAATATCCGAAACTTATAAATTTTAAATTATGATGATGATCTGAAAATTTCAAAAAAAAAAATTTGTTTGGAAATCACCCTACTGTTCCCATACAACAACAACAAAATGAAATATTATATTACTAAAATTAATCAATTATATAAATAATAGAATGCCACTCAATTTTGCTACACTCCTCAATTTTGAAGTGATACACATTGTACGAAACTTTTTTCAATGATTTAACCGTCAAACTTGTTTGTACACACTCTGAGATCACTTACGTAAAAAATAAAAAAAAACAAACGTTCAGAGATTAGGTAACGGAACAAAAGTTTTCGACGGTTATAAACGAAAAATCACAATTTAACGGTTATTTTAGCTCCGGTTTTGATGATTTTTTTTACAGCTACACTCCTCGACCTTATAAGAATGCAATGAACGAATTTGATCTTCAATTTAAAATATTTACACTAGTTGAAACCACAAAATCTTATTTTATACTTAATAGAAGTATAATATTAACTCTAAGTGTTGGTTTAATCTACCGTTTTGATTTGATACGCATTCTATGAAACGTTTTTCAACAATCCAACTGTCAAACTTGTTTGTACACACTCCAAGATCACATACGTAAAAAAATCGTAAAAAACAAACATTCAGAGATTAGGTAACGGAACAAAAGTTTTCGATGGTTATAAATGAAAAATCACAATTTAACGGTTATTTTAGCTCCGATATTGATGATTTTTTTGCAGCTACACTCCTCGATCCTATAAGAATGCAATGAATGAATTCGATCTTCAATTTAAAATATTTACACTAGTGGATAAATCATATTTTAAACTTAATGGAAGTATAACATTAACTCTTAAGTGTTTGTTAAATCTATCAATTTGATAGGATATGCATTCTATGAAACTAGTTTCAACGATCCAACCGTCAAATATGTTTGTATATACTCCGAGATCGCATACCTAAAAAATCACAAAAAACAAACACTCAGAGATTAGGTAACAGAACAAAAGTTTTCGACAGTTATAAACGAAAAATCACAATTTAACGGTTAATTTACCTCCGATTTTGATGATTTTTTTACAGCTACACTCCTCGACCCTATAATAATATATTGAACAAATTTGATCTTCAATTTAAAATATTTACACTAGTGGATAATTTTTTATACTTAATGGAAGTATAACATTAACTCTTAAGTGTTTGTTAAATCTATCAATTTGATAGGATATGCATTCTACGAAACTAGTTTCAACGATCCAACAGTCAAATATGTTTGTATATACTCCGAGATCGCATACCTAAAAAATCACAAAAAACAAACATTTAGAGATTGGGTAACAGAACAAAAGTTTTCGACGGTTATACACGAAAAATCATAATTTAACGGTTATTTTAGCTCCAATTTTGATGATTTTTTACAACTACACTCCTCGAACCTATAAGAATGCATTGAACAAATTCGATCTTCAATTTAAAATATTTACACTAGTGGATAATTTTTTATACTTAATGGAAGTATAACATTAACTCTTAAGTGTTTGTTAAATATATCAATATGATAGGATATGCATTCTATGAAACTAGTTTCAACGATCCAACCGTCAAATATGTTTGTATATACTCTAAGATCGCATACCTAAAAAATCACAAAAAACAAACATTCAGAGACTAGGTAACAAAACAAAAGTTTTCGACGGTTATAAACGAAAAATCACAATTTAACGATTATTTTAGCTCCGATTTTGATGATTTTTTACAGCTACACTCCTCGACCCTATAAGAATGCATTGAACAAATTCGATCTTCAATTTAAAATATTTACACTAATGGATAATTTTTTATATTTAATGGAAGTATAACATTAACTCTTAAGTGTTTGTTAAATCTATCAATTTGATAGGATATGCATTCTATGAAACTAGTTTCAACGATCCAACAGTCAAATATGTTTGTATATACTCCGATATAGCATGTGTAAAAAGTCTCAAAAAAAAAACATTCAGAGATTAGGTAACGGGACCGTGAGTGAAAAAAAAAATATTTAAACCATTTGTTTATTTATTTTTAATCAGTATAACATTTTAAATAATATAATAGTCAATTTATGTCGGTTATAACCATCAGAATAATAAAATAATAACCGCCAGAAACTAAAATGATAAAATAGTCAATTTCTGTCGGTTATAACAGCCACCATTAACTTAAAAACCGCCATAATATGTTAAAAATATTTAAAAAAAAAGAATTCAAAAATACTGAGGGTTAAATCCGCCAGGAATTTCTGTCGGATATATCCGATAGAAAGTAACTTTAATCCGACAGTAAATAAATTATGTGTCAGATATCTTTTATCCGTCAGAATGGCTTATTAACCGCCAGGATCGTCCGACACCTAAAGCTAATATTGTAGTAGTGTCAACTCCGTCGTAGCACGATATTGTCTGATTTGGGCCTTGACCACGCCTTCACGATTTTGTTTCTAGGAACTCACACGAGAACTTCCCAGCGGGTCACCCATCTTGGGATTGCTCTCGCGCGAACTCGCTTAACTTCGGAGTTCCAATGAAATTCGAAGCCAGTGAGTTCCCAAAAGGCCTTGTGCTAGGTAGAGATGAGAATATACATATAAGGCTTACATGATCCACTCCCCTGGGCGATGTGGGATGTAACAAAACGTCAGTTCTAGTCTGAAGCAGGTGGTGTCACACCCCGATCCCGAAGTACGTCCAGGATCGACACGTGACGTCACCAAATACCCGTATCTCTAACATACCCCGCCTCCAAGAAATGACAAAACACAACTTAAGATCCAACTGCGAAATAATTCTTCATAGACTTTATGGCTGCATCTAACATCCTCGTTAGACTGTCTACGTACCCTAAATAGGGATCAAACCATTCGTAGTTCATTATTCACTACATTAGAACATTCATCACATAACTCGTTATGTCCCAACAATATACCACAATGCATATCATGCAATATTTCAAAGAACAAACGACGAAGCACAATCGTACTCTCTAGCCATATTTATCGACAAGTCTAATCATAACAATAACAATGATATCTAACAAAAGCCATAATTCAGTTCTCATCCAAGTGATCCAATGATGTACGCATTCAACAAGAGTAATCAACCATGAGATAAATAATATAACATTCCATGATGTTAAATACAATCAATCTATGTCATATTTCCCCTACTTGGATTCCTAAGCATTGTTCTTAGTTACTAACACCCATTGCAGCCAAATTCTGTTTCACAAATGTAAGATATTACTAAATGCATGACATGAATTTTAATCCTAGTTAAAGTACTTCGAATTACTAATGTAACAGTATCCAAATTCAATGCCTTTTTGGTTGATCTAAAATAAATAATTGTAAATACACATGAATAGGAATAATTTTGGACCATTAGTAATGATGTGTTTCAGTAGGTATAAAAATGCACCAAAACAATAAAATAATTGAGCTTATAATTATATCATAGCTTTACTCAAATTTATCTTATCAGCCAAGGGATGGAATCATATAGTGCACACTTATCAGCCAAAGGATGGAATCATATAGTGCACACCTATATAATATACATTGTTTCTGACTTTAAAGAAATGCTTTGATCGATAAAGTTGGAACTACACAACAGTTGCAGAAAAAAAAACAGTCTTAGTCAACCAAGATTAAGCCCGATTTTGAACACCCATAACTATACCAAATGATGCAAACTTACATGAGATTCGAAGCTTGTTTTGAGTACATTAAAAGCATATAAGATTTGTAGGAAACGAGGTTCTGAGTTGAAAGTTATGCAAGATACATAATAGATCCCCGAAACTGGAAATCCAGTATTTGCTATTGTCTGGCAACTTCAGGACTCAAATTTGTTTTTGTGTACAATTTGATGACCAAATGATCTCATAGTTAATTAATTTTTTGTAGAGATAATTTTTATGTAGTGATTTATAACATGAATGATTCGGATTATAAGCATGAGGTTCCGTAAATTGGTTACATAGTGAATTGAGGAGGAACTCCTCATTCATTGAGGAGCCAAGTTAATTCCAAAATAAAGTTAACTTAATTTTGTGAATAATGGCAAGTGAGGAAAAATATATTCTATACTAAATTTATCTATGTTATGAGGAGGGTGATTCGAATTTAAGTGCAAGAGAAAAAACACTACTATTAACTAATTTGAATAAGAATATTTTTATAAACTTATTATTATTAAGGGCGGGGAAAGGGTTGAAACTATTACAACAATTTCACGAACGAAATTTCAAATTTGAAATGTATGGGTAAAAGGCTAACACCCTATCCATTATGATATGGACCAAATGCAACTTGACTAATAATATTTTGAACTATGAGGGTGATTCGACTTAACTACAAAAAAAAAAAAAAACTGCTTTAACTAACTTGATTAAATTCTATATCTGCAATCTCATAAAAAGTTGTTTGTCACAGCTTACGATCCTTATCGATGTAGCATTATGGCTAAGATTTACACGTTAACTGTAATTTGGAGTCAAAATTTTGCCAAATTTGAACTTTTAACCTTTATTCAAGGCTTTTGCTAATTGAATAAGCTCATGTGATTTTATTTTTTAAAATCCTGTGCAGTTTGGAATATTGGTACTTTATGGCACTAGTTCTTTTTGCTGGGTATCTGAAGAATGCAAAGGTTGCTGCGAATCGAAAGAGAACGGAGGGCATAGAGATTCACAGAACAACGGTGGACATCGAGATTTGGGAAAGAACAACGATTTAGGTCTTATCAGGAAGGAGGGCTATATACTGTAAGAAGTAACATAGATCTTGTGAATCCTTTATGGCAATGGAACTTGACAATGAAAACAGTTGATAAATAAAAAGAAAAACTAATGAAAAATAATTGAAAACTTTGAGTTTCAACGATAAGGACAAAATAAAAAGTAAAGCGAATAGTACAGGATTTGACTTTTTAGTGTAAAAATATGGATTTTCGTTAAAATAAACAGTACCGCGAACTTTTCGTTAAAACTCCCTAAATAAAATCGTGTTATTATTCTTTATGGTTAAGTATCGCTCGGGTCACGTTCAGTTTTTTCGGTTTTTTTCCTTTTCAGCCCTAATTAGGACACCGCCCTAGTTGCATGTAAGTTCTTCTCCCAAACAGCAGCACTAAAAATTTATTATTTATTACATTTGCATCATATGCTTGTACAGCCTAACAGAACAAACTAACAAATGCAGCTATATGTAGTGCTTAAGAACATCTGATTTGATAGTTACTAAATACTTAACTGAATGGATTAACAAGAAGGACAGAAGATCAATTCAATTTTACTCTTCCTCTATAACATCTGTTCAGCTTGTAACCAACCAAGAACACATCACAAATGCAAATGAACGTGAATCTTAAGAGGGTCTAATATGCAAAACAATCATAAACTGTTAAGCAGTCGGATGACCTCTACCCTAAACACACCGGCTAAGAGCATTTCCGATCATACATCCTTTGCAGTGGAGGACTAACAAGATACAGTTATGGCCTACGCCCGGCACATATGTTGTCGAAAAGAGATGAAATGCACAAATGCAAAAACTCGATTCACAAGTGCAAGTGGCGTCGAATCAACATGAATTTCAATGCTGCATTCGGAAAGCATACATAGCAATGCTCACGAGCTTTCGAAAATGGATAATCATAATGCCAAACAAAATGTAACAAACACAAAATCGAAACAAAACCGTCACGATACCACAACATAATCATACATCCACAGCAAAACCATTCATTTGGAAAAGCAGAAATGCATATAAATATCCGCTAATTAAACTTCCAAAATATAACATAAACTGTAGCTCAGAAGTCTAAACAGAAATTCCAAATCCAAAAGACAGCAACTTTAATCGAAAACCCTAGTGCTCAAAATTTCAAAACAACCCAAACCTAAGCGGTGAGCACGACGGCGCCACCGGCCTCCTTAATCTTCTTCTCAGCGGTCTTGGAAATGAGCTTGGCCTTGACCACGACGGGCTGGTTCTGAGGCAACACGCCCTTGCCGAGGACCTTAAAGAAGCCGTACTGGGTCACGTCGATGAGCGGCGTGTTTTCCTTGGTGGCCTTGTCCTTGGCCTCCTGGGGAAGGAGCGACCAGAGCTTGTCGACGTTCACGATGGGGCAGTAGAACTTGTTGCGAAGCTTGTGAAAGTACCTCATACCGACTTTACCGAAATACCCCGGATGGTACTTGTCGAAGAGGATCCGGTGGTGGTGCATGCCTCCGGCGTTACCGCGACCTCCGGGATGCTTTCGGTGCTTGCCGATACGACCGTGACCGGCACTGACGTGGCCTCTCTTCTTGCGGTTCTTCTTGAATCGGGTCGTCATTTCTCTCTCTCTGTCTGCGCCTCCTGCTCTCACTCACCTAGCTAGGGTTTCGGCGGCACAGAAGATTGGGGGAGGTAGGGATTTGGGGTATTTATCCGGTGGGAATTCGTGTGGATTTACGCTTTTACCCTGAGGATTGAGGATTCGCGAGGCGTTTCAAGTAGGGCTAACTGTGGTATTTTCAAGTCAGCCCATATCTGTACTCTTTGTGATAGCCCAATCATCCGGCCCACACCAGAAATAATTTTAGACCTAAAGAACCCCACAATGTGAAAATTAACATTTCACATGTCAAAATCTAAGTGGAATGTCACACAATCAAATTTGAAGGTAGGAAGAAACTTTAACCGATATGCAATCCTACGTGGATTGACATATGAATTTTTTAAAACGGGTTCAGCTCACTTCTAGATTGTATAGAGGCCACACTAAAATCATTGGGTGATTCGTTGTCATTTCATTCGTTGTCAGTTCGGAATACGGTTCAATGATTGTGACCTATTTGATAATATTTGCTTTCTAAGCTGTTAAAAACAGGTTACTCAAACAAAAAGGAGTTGGAAATGAAAATGCAACTTTGAGAAAGTAGAGAGATTCAACATTTTTGCCATGAAATGTACATATATTACAAGAACAACCAATAATTACATGAATAAGGATGACAAACACCCCAATGATACACAAATACAAGAAGAAGGATTTGTATACTTCAGTTTTGAATAAAGAGCGCAGCTCCAACTAAACCCAACCACAATGCCAAACCTATCCAAAACGCTTGGTTTTTCTCCAGTCCGATTGGAGGTCGCCATACCATAAAGTCTCCGAAATAGTCTCTAGACGACGAGAGCTGATTGGTCACTGTCCCGCTGCTAGTCGGTTCTTTGCCTTTGTATTTATCACTCCACGTTCCAGCATAGCTGCATTGCTCAAGCATCATAAACCACATTGGTCAGGGAAGATTTGAGAAGAATTGCAGGAAATGAGAAAAAACTGAGACATAAACGGGTGTTAACCAAGTGTTTTTGTGAAAAACTAAAAGCGATGTGGTTATCAAACGACCTCCAAATTATTCAAAACAAAGCTATTGAATTGTGATACAGCCAACGGTTTTAGTTCAATATGTTTATTTGCATTTGCAGCCCTACTTCTCTAGAATTAGTAGAGACTAAGGGTGACACCAACTCAAAGCATTGATTTCAGACAGACTCCAAATGTTAATTAAATTCAAGATTATCAAACATCCGTCAAGAGGTTAATTTTCAGCATGACCATCTTAAACAAAGATTTAGGGATCAATAATGTCTCCATTACAAGTTGGAAGGACCTTAATGCTCGACGAGGAGGGCATCAAATGTTTTAGCTTTGTAATTGATAGACCGAGAACTGGAAAGCCCAATGCAGGTGATTCAGGGATTCCTCTATGCAGATCGAAACACATGCACTTTAACCATTGCCTAATTACAATTAGCATGATATGCTTGAGTGAGAAGGGCCAATACCTGTCATAACTAGAACCAATGAGTGGTATGGTTACCATCTCTTCTTGTGTTATCTTGAGCTTTGGTGCTTGCAAAATGTACCGAAGCTCTGCTGCTTGGCGCCGGATGCTGGCACTCGGGTGCTTCTTCTCCAATTGATGGTAAAGTTCAATGCAATCGGTATGGCGGTTATTAGCCTCGTAGGCCATAGCAAGCCAAATTTGTATCTGAAAGCAACACAAAAAGTTTCCATTAGCAACTGAACAAACATGTACTGGCATTAACACAATTGTCCGAAGAAGTTCCACAGAGTCAATGGGGAATTAAACCAACCTCACCACCGAATAACGTGGGCCTAGGAATGATCGTGAGCGCGCCTTCTAAAAACTCAATGGCACGGCCGTACATGCCCCTTCCATACGCCTTCTGTCCCAAATCGAACATCAACTGCGCCGTGGCTCTCCGCTCCGCCTGCTCCTTAGCCACCTGCCCTCATACCACAAAAACAAATTAAACCAATCAATCTCACTACAACTACAATTGAGCCTACCCGTAATTTCACAACCAACCATGAAATCAAACACATATTACATGCGCCTAAAGCAATAAGCACTTCAAGAATCGAGCTTCAATTTGCTATATAAATCAATCGGGAAATAATTTCTGCACACCCCTTTTATCCTTCTGCACACCTTGGTCACGCGTATACTTGTGTCACGTAAAGTTATGTGCCTCCTTTTTATTCAATGTGTGCAAGTGAGAAAGGGTGTGCGCAAATCACTTGTCAACGCAAAATCGAAAACTTTTACTCTGTTTTCCGAGGAACCAAACAGTAAATTAGCTCAAAAGACTGACCTTTTCGAGCTCTTTCCTCACTCTCATCCGCTTCTCCTGCTCCGTCTCTTCCCTGCCGTCGTCTTCGAAATCCTCCTCCATCCGGCTCTGTATCTCCTCCGCCTTCTTCTCCAACTCCCTCCTCTCCTCGATCTCCTTCACCCTCTTCCGCATTTCCTTCTCCCAATCCAACGGCTCCTGATCGTCCCCGTCCCCGTACCCATTCCCGTTCCCCTCCTCGTCCCTGTCGAAGTCCACTCCGTTTACCTTCGAATTCGCTTTTCCCCGAGTCACGACTCGCTGGCTCCGAGTCTCCCCGTCCGAGTCAAACCCCTTGACCGCGATAAACCCGTTGTGTGCGTGATTATGCGGGTCCCGCTTCGTCAAGGTCAGGCTCATGTTCAAAAGGGCGTCGAGCGCAACCGGACGAGTCTTCCGATCAGGAATTATGGTCCTCGGCGACGTGACGTCTAGTAGCAGAGCTAGGTTTCCGATAACCACGGCCATCGTGTTCCGGAAAGAGCCAGAGAAGAGGAGAGAAGAGTAAGATATGGGGTTCCCGCTGAAAAGCCAGTGGGAGAGAGATTTGGGTCGTTGATTTATATAGACGGAAATACCCTTAATTTGATACGTAATTACGTTAATAATCTGGGCGCTCTGGTTCATAGATTCTGAGTTTGGCTAGGCCAATAGTCTTGGAAAACATGTGAACGTGGCGCGTCACAGACGAGAGACGTGTGGCAACTGTAGCAGCCTCGACTTGTATCGGGAAAACACGTTTCTTACGCCGTCGTTTTACGAGTAGGCGTACACGCGTCAATATTTTTTTTTTGAGGTAATCATCAATTCCCCCTGTGACCATTGGTCAATTTCCCCCCTCAACTTTAATTTTGGCCAATTTCCCCCCTCAACTCTGATAATTAGTCAATTTCCCTCCTCAATTTTAATTTGGCCAATTTCTCCCCCCAACTCTCATAATTAGTCAATTTGTACCCTATTGTTAATTTTTTTTTAATTTTCCATCTTTTTTTTTCTTTCAATCTTTCTACTAACTTCCAATAAAGTACTAAAATTAACATAAACTCACCTGCATAATATAGGGTAAAATGTACAAAAACATAATACAATTAGTATGTGATATGGGTTGATTATAAGAAAAAATTATGAATCGGGTTTAAAGCATGTAGAAGAAGAAATAATAATCCTAAACTCATGGATCAGACCTATTTCAATAAAATGGGTTATTCTTAATAAGGAGTCGAAAATTATGAATTGACTAGCCATTTTTGCACTAAAGCTCGACTCTCCGCAATTTACTTGAACTTAACTTTCACTTTTATAAAGAAAATTGTATTCACATACAAAAATGTACACATCAATCCTTTTCGTTATCAATTTTGTATAGTAAAAAATCAAATAAAATTACTCCATACCGATTTATTATGACTAATAATACTATCTATGATAAATTGTAAAATTCTAAATTTTAATCTATTTGTAATATGATAAAGACATAGGAAAATGATTAACATACATCTTATTTAGTTTCTTACACACACTTGTTTAATTATGATCAAATTAAAAAATTAACAGTAGGCTGCAAATTGACTAATTATGAGAGTTGAGGGGGGAAATTGGCCAAATTAAAGTTGAGGGGGGAAATTGACTAATTATGAGAGTTGAGGGGGGAAATTGGCCAAAATTAAAGTTGAGGGGGGAAATTGGCCAATAGTCACAAGTTCAAGGGGGAAATTGATGAATACCTCTTTTTTTTTTGCGGTAACTTCAGATATGCCCCAAAAAGTTTTGCCTTCAATTTTTTTTTAATTTTGTACGCACTCATCTTAATTTTTAACCGTTTAATTAAATTATTGAAGTTCGGTTGCTTGACGTAGGTACCCACCAAACCAGGAGGCTTAGTATCTTTTGTACCTGCTAATCTCTCTTCCCTTTCATCTCTTCCTATTTGAACGGTTATGATTAAACTACGTCAACATTCTATATTGATTTTTTATAAGGGAACTTTAACGAAAAACTCTCGATATTGTTCACTTTAACGAAAAATCACATTTTTACGCTAAAAAATCAATTCTTGTATTATTCATTTTACCCTTTATTTTATTCTTATCGTTAAAACTCAAAATTTTCAAGCACTTTTCAAGCACATTTCATTTTTTATAACTTGAATACAACTTTTGTGTTACACAGACTGGGAGTCACAGGGAGGTTCTCGTTGGGGATGGCCTCTATGCACGACTGACGAGAAGACAAGCCGATGCTGTGGCACGATCTAAAGAGGATCATAACAACACGAGTTTAACTCGTATTTATTCGATTATTTTTTTTGATGAGATGCATCATGGATCATGGAGGTGCAACCAAATTTCATACTGCTGACACATACAATACGTGGAAACGAGAACTCGCAGTGGGTGTAAAGCTGTGAAGCAAGGTCATCTATAGATCATGCAGCACAGAATTCGCTGTTATAGTGATGCCATTGCCATCTCCACAAGTTATACAAATGCTGCTGCAAAGGGAATCTGCAGCGTCGTACTCCCTTTTTTTTTTGGATGCCTGAAACTGTATGGATTCAATCCAGTGACCGGAAATATACTTGTACGTATGGCTTCGGAAATATACTTGTACACCAAAGTTTTTATAGAATTTGTGTATATACTCACTGTTGTAGTTATGTAAAACGAACAAACACAATTATAGAAAAAAAATTGAGTGATTGATTATGATTTAATTAGCTTGTTTGGCTCTTGGTTTAATTGCTTGATCCTACCACAATTTTGTGACTAACTCACTTTCTTCGTACATTTCTTTTTTTTTTCCTCCTTTTGTGAATCTGTGATGGAACCGATATTGGAGGACTTGAACACAGGATCTTAATAGTAAATGCTTTTAAATATTCACACTTATGTTTAATATTGTCTAATCATAAAAATAAAAAGAATGTGAGAAAGTAAAAATAGTGTGTGAAAAATCAAAACTGCAAAATATAGTGAAATTCTTAAATAAACCCCCGCGGCCCAAAGGCCCAAGTTAGAGCAAGTCCACCGGGGACTTTTAGGCTGGCACCTAGCACCATTTTTGGCCCGGCACCCAGCCAATCCCCTCCAGCCCATGTGGATAGGACGGCACCCAGCTCAAGTTGGTCTCTAGGCCAGCCCAAAATCGACAAACCCATGGGACGACCCATCTGACGTCATGCTGATGCCAGCGTGACGTCGGAGGCCATTTTAATTTATTTTTGCGCCAAGCGCGCGTCACCAACAAGATATCAAAGGCGGGCTCGCTTGCGAAGGCGCACTAAACCGAACTGATGGGAGGCCACGTGGCCCGTTCTGGGCTGTTGGATTTCCAATGGCTAGTTTTTTAGACCGTTGGATTTCCAACGGTCAAAAATTTTTGAATTTGACATCAACGGCTAATGACGTGGCTTGATCTGGACCGTCTGATCCAGAGATCAACGAACCACGTTTTTCCCCCATAAATTAAAAAAAAAGGCACAATAGTCAGAATTATGACCATTGGCCACGTGTCAACGTATAGGTTGTTGGATTTGAATTTTTTCAAATCCAACGGTCTAGATTAATTACCTAAATTAAAATTTATAAAAGAGTTAATTAAATTTTGTTAAAAAATACATAAAAGAATTTATATTTTATTTTATTTTTCCAATAAATACCTAACCCTCATCTTCTACCTTACACCATATTTCAATATTTTCAACACTTTCTACCAAAGCTTTCATATACTTTTTGTGTGAAAAAAATACCAAGAACCTCATCCTTTATGTTTTTGTCCGTATAAACCCTACATCCCTACATCCATCTTCATCGTTTTCAAATCTTGAGTTCTTACAATGTCTTCTTTACGGAGAGTGTATAAACAGTTTGAGGAGCAACGGAAAAGATTGTTGGCACAACAGGAAGAATTGGTCAATCTCGAGGAAGGTGGAGGTGAAGTTAAGGCTTTCGCAATGGATGAGGATGATGACCATAGAAGGCAGAGGGCCTCACATTCCCGCCGTGTCATGGAAGTTGTGGGTCAGATATCCAAACCCAGACGTGTTGCAAACTTCGAAAGAAATAAGGAAAAACGAGGTATAAATCTCTTGGAAGATTATTTTTATCCCAAACTGTGTATTCCCTGATCATATTTTTAGACGTCGTTTTAGAATGCAACGAAGTTTGTTTGACAAAATCATGAGTGCTATTTGCAACCATGATCAATACTTTGTGCAAAAAAAGGATGCTTTTTATGTTATAGGTCTTCTTCCTGAGCAAAAAGTTAATACTGCCTTGCGGATGCTTGCATATGGAGCATCTGCAAATCAAGTGGATACGATAATGAGGATGGGAAAATCAATTGTTCTGGAGTCTCTGATGCAGTTTTGCTCCGCAATCGAAGCCCTCTATACGAAGGAGTACCTCTGAAAACCGACGCCTAGGGATATGCGAAGGCTACTGAGGAAGTGTGAGATGCAAGGCTTCCCTGGCATGATTGGAAGCATCGACTGTATGCACTGGACCTAGAAAAAATTTCCAAGTGCGTGGCAAAGAGCGTATGGCGACAGAAAATGAGCCAAAAATATCATTTTGGAAACGGTGGCTTCATTTGATACATATGAAACACCCCAACCCCCTTTTATATTTTAAAAATAGTTTTAGTCCTTAATTGGTGAGCCATGGGGCCCACCTTGTTTTATTTTTGTGTTTTCCGGTCTCCCACTTTCCTCTCTCAGTTCTCTCTTCTCCCTCACGTCTCTCGCAACTCTCTCTCCCTTACATTATCTCGGCTTTCTCTATCTCAACCCCTCCGAGGGCTTTTCTTACCATCAAACATCACCATCGTCTTTATCTCGTCGCTACGAACTCAACCATAGTCTTGGCATCTTGGAAGTCGAACCATGAAGCCCCGTACATGAGCTCCGACGCAAACCGCCACTTTCGAGGCAATTTCCGGCCAAACCACGGCGAGTTGGCCGGCGTGCAAGGTATCAATCTCTTCGTCTCGCTGAGAACTACAACTTTCCTTTTTGTTTCACTCAATTTAGTTGAGTATTGAAGAAGTTATACTTATTTGAATCTTACCCAGTTTCCGGCCACCTCCGAGGTTTTCGGGGGCATTTTTCGGCCAAACCACGGCAAGTTAGACATCGTGTGAGGTACCATGCTCTTCGTCTCTTCAAGGGCTACAACTTTCGTTTTTGAATCACTTGATTTCGTTAAGTATTGACAAAGTTATGAGCGTATAAAGTTAGAGAACTTTCCGGCCGAATTTCCGGCCTTCTTCATCCTTGGGTCAAGCGACCCACCAAACCCAAGGCCTTTGGGCCTTCCCTGCCGAGCCCAACCCTTTTGGTTGTGAGGCCTTTGGGCCGTGAGTGTGTGTGTGTGTGGGTTGTGTGGTGTGTGTGATATGTAGTGCGTGTGTGTGTTGTGTGTGTGTCTGTCTGTGCATGTGTGGTGTGTGTGCGTGTGTTGTGCACGTGTGGGTGTGTATGTATGTGATGTGCAGGTGTGTGTGTGTAGGTGTATATCCGTGTGTGTGTGAGTGTAGTGCATGCGTGTGTGTGTTGTGTGTGTGACACGTGTGCGTGTGTGTGAGTGTATGTTGTGCCATGTGTTGTGTATGTTTGTGTGTTGTGTTGGTTTGGGCTCAAGCCCAAACCACCTTTTTTGTTCTCATCTATCCTAAACCCAAAAACCTTAGGACCCTAAACCCAAAACCCAATAGGTCCTAACCCTATTTAACCTAAACCTAAACCCTAATCCGGATCCAAGCCTAAAACCCGTTTGACCGTTGACCCCGGTCAACGTTGATTTTAGGGTTGACTTTTCGGGTTTTCGTCTGAGACCCCTCCTAGCCTAATTTTGACGTCCTGAACCCATTTCCAATGTCCGTTTTCCCAAATTCAATTGTATTATATAGTTTTATTTATTGGACTCTTTATGTGCTTAGGGGCAATTATAGTGGCGTTTCTGTCTTCGCTAGCTGCGTGACTTTTCGACGGTGAAGTACTGTGAGTGGACCCCTTCTAAAATTACATGATTTTATAGTTTAATTGCATAAATAATTAGCATGCCTACGAGTTTATGATTTGATTTATGTGAAGCATGTTTGTTAAATATATTGATTATCGTCTCGTGTTTTTGGTGAGGAATCAATTGTTGGCCTATATTGAGCTATATTTTGATATATCGTATTTTCTATAAAAACCATGAACTGGTAGACTATCTGATGGATGACGATAGGATGTTAGAACATGTTTTAGAAACCCCTATTTATAGTATAGACGATGGATGACTTTATACTATGAAGTGGTTATTTATGAGAGGCGTAACTATTTGTGCGTACCTAGTGGACACTATGCCGACTGGGGCGAGGATCTAGTGTTGGCAGATAGGCCGGGAGAAATAATCCTTATCTACGGGCTGAGGGACACGGAGCAGGCATTGGGCCGGGAGTTGGTAATCTCTGGCTACGGGCGCAGAGATCACAGAGCAGGCATTGGGCCGAGAGTTATATTTATTCAGTGATCTTACTAGCAGCACACTGCGATTACGAGACGATCTGTGAGACGATTCATGCTTTGGTTTTACGCGATGTTTTTCCGCGATATAACTTTTGAGATGTTTATGGCATGCTAAGGTTTTTAGTAAAGCTATCACTTATTATGCTAGTAGTTTTCATTATATAACTGTGGGGATTAGTATGTTGATAACTATTTTATTATTATTATATATATGAACTTGGTCCACTCACCTTTGTTTTGCGCCCCCATTCAGGACTTAGGATCAAGGCACCTAATCCCGGCTTCAAGACACTTCCGCAGCAGTATCTTTGAATCCTCTCGATGTAGAACCCACTTCTTTATTCATTCAATTTTATCTTAATTCTTTTTTAGTGATTAGGTTTAGTTGTATGTTCTGAACACGTTCCTAAATTGTTAATTCATTGTATTTTAAATTTCTAACCCGTATTTATTTCTTATTCTTAGCTTTTGTATCAATTAATGGCTTTCGTCACCCTCAGGTGTCGGACAACACATGTCTATCCTGGTATTCGAGGAATATCAGGGTCGGGGCGTGTCAACATAGATTTGGCATGCATTTTTTGGTGTTCCAGGAGCTAAGAATGACCTAAATGTCCTTGCCCAATCTCCAGTCTTCGACGAAGTGCTGCAAGGAAAAACACCCATAGTCATATATTCAGTTAATGGCCATACATACAAAATGCCGTACTACCTTGCAGATGACATTTAGGCAAGGTGAACAACGTTTGTCAAAACAGTCCCACATCCATAAAGTGAAAAAGAAAAACACTTTGCAAAATGTCAAGAAGGGTGTAGGAAGGATGTGGAACGTTGTTTTGGTATCCTGTAAGCTCGTTGGACAATTATCAGGTCAGCTGCCAGAATGTTTGATGTCGAGACACTTCGATCCATCATGATGACGTATATCATTCTCCACAACATGATTGTGGAAGATGAGTATGATTATGATGCCGTCGACGGATACGAGCTGGACACAATGAACAACTCAAGAGCACGTATCTATTATGCTCATGACGGCACTGAAGATCCCGTGTAACATGAGCCATTGGAACGAGATTGACGTTACAATCAATCGATTGCTAAGCGGTACACTTCATTGCAAGAGCCATACTGGCACTATACCCGTCAAAGTGACTTGATTGAGCACCAATGGGAATTGCAACAAGGTCAAGATAATTAAAAGGAGCTTGTGGTGGAACAATAAAGTTCTTAGTTTATTTAGTGTATTTTTTTTAAGTTTATTTGATAAGTTTATGTAATTTTATTATGATAATGACATGTGACGTGACGAGATTGGTTAAAAATCATATCTGAAATTTAAACTATTTATTTATTTATTATTTTATAAAAAAATTAATAATATTTTAAACGGGCTGGATGCCAGTTCATTTTGTATGAGTGGAGATTATTTGTGCCAGGACATTTTTTTAAAATTAATACTGTTCACTGAATGAATTAAATGAGTTTGGTGTTGATGCATTTTTTTTTAGGGTGGACTTGCTCTGGTAGAAAACCCCCGACTGGAAACATAGAAACGAAATCAGAGGGCCTCTCTCTTCCTCCTCTGTCTTCATTCAATTACACAACACTTGTGCAAACCCTCGCTACAAATAACCAAAAAAAGAAAAAAACGAAAAACGAAATAAAAAAGAAAAAAAACAGGAAAAAGAGCCAAAAATCCAAAGGGAAATCGCCATGGATTCGTACCAAGCGCAGCAGCGGTACCTGAGACCGCCCCCGCCGCCGCAACCACCGGTCACGTCGGATCCCTATCACTACCACCAGCAGCAGCAGCAACCAAGGCCAGAGTGGTACCCCAACCAGTACCAGTACCCACCAGCTCCACCAGCTCCACCGTACGCTGAACATCTCCCTCCCCCGGGTTCTTATCCTCCGCCCCCTCACCCTTATCCTGCGCAACCCCCAAATCACGCCCACTTCCCTCCTCCCCCTCCCCCTCCTCATCAATCTCGCGCTCACCTGCCTCCACCTCCGCCTCGCCCTCCTCCACCTCATTCTTATAAGCACGCCCAGGCATTCCCTAAATTCTCTCTCTCGCTCTCTCTCTCTCTCTCTCTCTCTCTCTATATGTATATTTCTATGTATATCAGTACATGTATATGTATGCATGTGTACCTGGTGTTGAAAAATTGATTTTTGGGTGCATTTTGTTTATCCTTGAATCTTGATGTGAGGGTTAACATTGAGACTTGTTCTTCT
Source organism: Malus fusca (assembly GCA_035220775.1). Taxonomy (NCBI): domain Eukaryota; kingdom Viridiplantae; phylum Streptophyta; class Magnoliopsida; order Rosales; family Rosaceae; genus Malus; species Malus fusca. Next base: position 6,525,776 of record CM069074.1, on the reverse strand, counting down.
TTTGATTAAGCAATCACTGTATCTGTATTTGGGGTAAAAGTTTTAATGCTGATGTTCTAACGCAAAGCATAAACCTTTGCAGGAGTGGGGAGCTGCTCCTCCGAGTTGGCCGAATTACGCAGGTGAGTTCTCTCCGCATCACATTTCATGTAAACCACAACTTTATTTGTTGAATTCATATGCAGTAAAACACTATGTTCCCCCGTTATATCTTTGTTGTCCACTTAATCTGTTCGGTGGAATTAGTTCCTTTGTGAAGTAAAACAAACTCGAGGTCCTATTTGTGCAACTATCCAATTGCTTATTTGATCTAGTGTAAAGATAAAATGCTGCTATTTTCTGCTTTTTGTGGGTTAATGGCAATGAATTAAATTTGATTGTTTTATGAAATGGTAGCCCCAAATAATCAAGATTGGGAAACGAAGGCTAAGGCGTGGGCAGATGCCAGAACGGCAATGGAGACTCAACATCAACAGGTGCAGTTTCCACCGGCGGGGGGATTAGAAGAACAGAGTCACAATCAGGAACAGTATCCCCACAACGGTGACCCGCACTATTCTGGTAGTCACCATCAGTCATTTTCTGCATCTAGCTATCAACAGGTTCCAGATTCAGGTGCTCCAACACACTACCCACCGGGAATTCATTCCCAGGAGACTTCATCAATCGGCTCTGAACTATCTTCTTATGCTCATCACGCTGTTAGAGATGGAACGCCAGCTGGGGACTCAAATGCTCTGTTTCACCGTCAAGGAATCTTATCTACAAGTCCATCTGTCCATCAGCAGGAGGTACCTTATAGTTATTCTTCTGTTACAGGTAATAATTCAAATGGTATTGGCTTTGCATGTGAAGCTTGTGTTCCACAACTGCTGTTATGGAACTCAATTTTACTCCTTAGTTCGACATTCTGGATTTTTTCAATTATACCAAATATAGGACCTTCCATACGGATCATTAAAGTATCTTGATTATCTATTTCGAATGGACGCTCAGTTTCTTTTTCGCAATCCTAATACCATTTTTTGCGGGTTGGTTATAGATTTAATGCAATGAAATGCATAAACTTGACACTCTTTCTGCATATGTAGGCCTCCATCTGGATTTTTTAAAATAATAATTATAACAATGAGAATGAGAGTATATTATTCCAAACTCCCTTGCAAGACATAGTACTACCTCTCTAATATTTATTATGACTAGGAATTGGTAGAATATAATAAAGCTTGTTATGGGTGAACCATGCAAGCCTTAGAAATTTACGAATTTCACACGTTGGTTAAGCAAGAAGTGGGGTGAGACCCACATTAGTCGGGGAGTGTTGGAGTATAAAATATTTGTTTGCAAACATCCTAACAACTTAGTTTTATGGGAATAGTTGTAAATTAAATTTCTTTTAATTGCAAGAGACACCTTAGCAAGCAATTGGTGCAAAGTTCAAAGGAGGTTAGAGTAATTGACTCATACCCAATCAGATATGCTGATTTTGTTACTCCGCGAATTAAATTATCTTATTTTTTTAAGCTGAAGGAGTCGTACCATGCACACAAAGAATACATTTTCCATTTGATTGAGTGGCGACCATCTCCCTTAAAAGAGCAATATTAATTGTCAAGAACTCCATCTTCCCTGTACAGATGCTCCGAGTTGGATTCGTGAAAATATAAATGGGTTTTTGGAAATAACATGCCTATGCAGAGATTTGAAAGAGAATAAGTATCCAGCTCTAATACTTGTAGTTGAAATGGAATATTTAGAGTCTGTTTACATCTCTGTTCTCACGTTTACATCGGATTTTTTTGGTCCATGTAGGAATTCATGCAAAAGAGATGAGCTTTGCTTGTATAACCGGAATGATCGAATTCCTAGTAGCGAATTTGTACCCTTATTTATGCCAATGATATTTCCCCTAAAAAGCCTTTTGATTTGCTGTTTGACTATTTACTTGAATGGCAGGCAATGAAGGGACTGCAGCTCAAGAAGGACAACATCACATGCAGCCATCGCAGCCCTTTCCTTTTGCCTATGGCAGTCAGTCTGCTGATCCAACAACCAATCTTGCTGACCAGCCTTTAGAATTTGCACCTGGGTTTAGCACTGATCATGGTCCACACATGCAGTCCAGCTATACTTATCATGATTCACATGGAACTATAAGAGGTGTCGACCCAGTGACCACAGCACCCTCCGTGAATACCTGGCCTAGTTCTGTTGCACCTGGTGTAGGTTATCCTCATAATGTTCCAGTTCCATCAGGACTACAGGTGTTAATTCTGGTGTCATGTGTCTATCTTCAGTTCTAAGTCCTTTGTATGAATGTGTGCTGACATTTGTTTAATTCTGCAGCATGATCCCTCCAATGCAATACCATCTCCTGTTCCTGGCCATTCTCCACATTCGTTTGGAAGTTTCTCATCTGCTGCAATGCCCTTTGGTCTCACTGCAGGAACCACAGTTCACCCTACTGCAGCCTTCCCTGGTGATGCATATGGAGTTTCTACAGTTACTGAGCGCCCCAAAAAGGTAAACTATGCCATTGTTAACATATGTTTATACTTGATGGTGAGCTACATGATTGTTATTAAATCTGTTCTACTGAAATTTCTGCCAGGCTCCAGTGCCTAGTTGGCTTAGAGACGAAATTAAGAAAGCAGTCATCACAAGTTCTTCTATGGACCATCCTAAGGAGGAAACTCAATCTTTTGAGGATGAAGGTTTTGACAGATCTTTTGGGAAAGGTGATCAAGCAGACAGCAAGAGCGTATATTCTTCTAGACCAACAGAAGAAGAGGATGATGAGGTTTTGTTCTATCACCTGAAGATGATTCATTTTGCATCTGACTCGCCTCTAGTGAACTGCACTTTCTATAAAATTGCATTTTTCTTCTTTGTCCATATATTCACCTCATAATAATAGGTATTTCATGCATTTTTCATTGGGAGATCGACAGACCATATCTTTTTGTTTTGTAGGATCAAGTGGAAGCTGCTAGGACTGCAGCAATTAACCAAGAAATAAAGCGTATCCTAACTGAAGTTTTCTTGAAGGTTGTAGTGTTCAGGAGTGTGGATTGCCTTATTTACCTCCATTATACTGTATCTTTAACTTCTATGTTTCTATACAGGTTACTGATGAGCTGTTTGATGAAATTGCTACAAAAGTTCTTACTGAAGATGATCTGACAGTTGAAGGTAACTTATATATTTACATGTTGTTTGTTTAGTCTAGCACTCTTTCTTTGTATTTTTTTAATAACAAAGAAGGAAAGAATTTAATCAATTGTGTCATTTGGTACAGTGGAACAGAGCGCACTCATTTCAAACCATAAGGTATTGCCATCTCCACCAGCAGTTACAACTCCCAAGGCTTCTGCAAAAGTTCTAATTGCGGCCAAGTCTAAGGAATATGAGACTGGAGATGTAAAATCCAGTTCTACTTTACCTGGTGATGTATTGGGTCTTGCAAATTATGCTACGGATGATGAAGATGGAGATAGTGATATTCAGAGTTCTGGTGTGCCAAATTCTGGGAAAGATGCTAAGTTTCAGCAGTCAACTGTCAGAACGCCTTCAAATGATAGGCATGATGCCACTGTAAATGACCTTTCTTCTGTAGAGCTCCAAGAGCATAGTAAAAGTCAGACAATTTTGGAGAGTGGACGGGGCAAAACCAGTTCACTTAAGTCTAATAATAGAAACAAGAATGATGATAGTAATGGTGATAGAATTTTGCCAGATGGAACTACTGCCTCTAGGTTGATGGATACTGTAGGGATATTCAAACCTGAACTACCTAAAGAAACTGTCAATGTGAAAAACACATCAAAAGATGACCCACAAGGTATGGAGTCCAGGATGAAACCTGATAAGCATGATCGAGATGAGAATAAAAAGAGTTCTGTAAAAGATATCAATAAGGAGATAGAAAGTGGTAAGATTAGGACAGATGAGAAGGGTGATGAGAATCGTAAGGGACATTATCCGAGAAAGGAAAGGACAGATGATCGGAATGGCTCAAAAGAAAAGGTGAAAGAGCAAAGTGTTAAGGAATCTGAGTCAAGAAAAAGGTCTTCCCATGCTGATGCCAAGGAGGACAGAAGAGAAACAGAGCGACTACATAGGGCTAATGCTAAAGAAGATAAGGACAGGAAAAGAGGACGGACAAAGGAAAAGGAGGGTGATAGATCAAGACATAAACATTCTACTGACTCAAGCAGGCACAAGGGAAGGCGCTCCTCTTCTGTTGGCAGTAGAGGAAGAAACAGCAAGGATGATTCAAGCGATGAAGCTTCTGATGATTCTAAAAGGTTCTTCATTGTGGTCATCTGACTATCTTTTTCAGTTCAACTTATATTACACTGTGATTCATATAATATAATGTGGCAGGAAGCGCCATTCAAGGAGACGTAACTTATCACCATCACCCGTCGGGTCTAGGAGAAGGTACCATTTATCAGTAAATTTTTTTCTTCATTTTTTCTTCCCTGCTGCAGTATAAGGTTCATCCCAATGAGTTTTACAAAGCTCCTGTAAATCGAAATTGATAATATATTTTGGACTGTTGTCCTCTTATATCAAAGTTTTATACAGAGAAATCAAAATAAACTAAAGGTAATGTCATTAGCAGGTTAATGCAAAAGGTAAAAGATACAAAATGAACTGATTTTAAATCTGTTTATCTGAGGTTCTTTTGTGGCTCCAATGCGACTGTTGCTCGAGATTGGAACTTTTTTGTGATGGTTCATGTTTTATACTTTGCAGTAAATCAGTGTATATTATTTTCTCAATTACATAGCATTTGTCTTTTCCCTTTTTTTTGTATTAGAATTTGTAAATCTTTCAGCTTTCTCTTTCCTTTTGTGAATGATTTTACTGCCTTAACATTTTGAGGTTACGAAATGTCGGGTATAATATGTTTAGTTCTTTATTTTGAATTGATTCACAAGATCAGAAATAAAAACTAAAATTCGGGATGAAGACTGAAAATGTATACATGGTTTCATTGTTTGTATATTGTCAAGTAACCGTGTTGAAATTGATTTCATTTGGATATTGGTGTATTGCCTATATGAATAGAGATCAATCATCTGGATCTTGGTAACCTTGTATGCAATGCTGCAGCAAAAACATAATTGTGGTGGGTGGTGGTTTATCCTGGATCTCACTGTATGCTGTCTTTGTCGGTTTTACCATTTGGAACTTGTTTTATGTCTGGTTTAAGTTGACATGTAATAATGTGCAGAGAAAAGATTAAACCTTTTGTTTTGTCAACCCTTTTGAGAATTATGACTTGCTCATATATGTTCTTTACATAGTCATCATAAGCCGAAAAATATGTTCTAATGGGTCACTTCTTATCAAGTATGACTCTGCAAAAGGCTGAGCATTTCTCTTCTGAACCATGCATGTTTAATTCACCAAATAAGTATCATGGATGTTTTCATTTCTAGACAAGTTTCGCGGTCTCCACATAGCAAGCATTCTCAGCGCAGGCATTCTCCTTATTCTTCTCTTGAGACGAGCAGGTATGTTGCCATGAAATCTTTGTTGTGTATTGTTTTTCAGACATATACAGCTATCAATAAGCAACTACTCAGGTGATATTGCCAGGCATCCGCTTCTACAACTCTAATCGCTCTCTGGTCTGTTTTAACTATACTAATTAATATACAGGGGAAGAAGGTCAAGATCCAGATCACCTGTGCGGCGGCAGAGATGATTGGAGGAAGGATCCTATAGCCATAGAGAGCCAGAGTAATGTCCATTACTAGTCTGAATGTCAGATAAGTGCCGGAACTGAGTTTCGCAACAAAGCCAGTGCACCATATGCAGCTACGGCAGTCGAGTACTGCTCCAAATATGAAATCGGTGTACATTGTCAAATGTTTCATTAAGTCCCAAGGATAATGGAAGTATGGCACGTCATGCACGACGGCTTGAAGCTGGCCGCTGATGGTGGTTTTGGAGGAATTATAATCCAGTTTCGTGGCATCACGATTTATAGTTGCAGAGTCTTGTGACCCAGCATAATTTCTCTCTTGCTCCAATGTTCCTACAGTGTTCGTTCATATCAACATCGCTGATTTTCCCCCCTTGGTTTGTGTCTGAAGGATCAGAAATATGATGTCTATTTATTATTCTACCCAGATGATGATGTGTAATCTGTTTTTTTTTTTTGGGTTTTTTTCTGAAGAAAATAAGTTCATTAGGACGTTGACAAGGAATTGCAAATGCACAATTTCTTTCTACGATAAATATGGTTGACTCTTATGAGTTCAAGATTCAAAGAAGCACATCAAATGGAGATTTTTTTGTGGGATCAGAACACGAAGTGTTAGATCATGTGTCATTATACAAATAATGAGATATATGTGTTAAAATTTTAATAACTTAAAAAATAAAATTTCTCACCATGTGGTGTACCATTTAGATAATTTATCTATCAAATGAAGAAAGGTGACAGAACGGAATCTGACGTGCGGAAGACGACAAGTCGTAAAACTCACATGGATCCCGCACGGCCTTCGTCCTTGGTGCGAGCAACGCTGCTGCCTGCCTGGTTCTTTCGTTACTCTCCCTCCTCTCCTCTCTCTCTCTCTCTCTCTCTCTCTCTACATTTACGTTCAGCTCAGTTCACGATTCAATTTCATACAAGCAAAACAAAATCTCCATTTTCTTACGTCGTTGTCGACAACTCCACGTCAAATGAAGATCACTAACTCCCCTGCTTCTAACAATCTTTTGTTTCTCTCTGCCATTGTTCCACAAACAAAAAGACCGAATCTTGTTTTTGTTCTTGGGTTTTGCAGGCATTTAAGGTGGGATTATGGAGTTTATGGTCAATTTGGCTAACTGGGTTGGCGCTGACTCACCCTCTCCCTGTATGCCACCCAATGCTTTCCTTACCTCAAAGATGAGATCATGAGGCCCCAGCTTGGTCAACGAGCTGTCGGCGGTTCGGACACTCGGAGGATTACTATATTCTCCATTGATCAGCCAGCCATTCAGGACACCTCCATTGACCATTGATATTGTGCTCTCTTCCTTGAGTTGCAGGAGATTTTTGTTCAGAGATGGCCGTGGACTCCCTGTGAAGGGAACTAGAGAAGTTGCTTATGGCATGGAATAACGGAGATCTGCCCCTACATTCGGGAGTCCTTCCTCCTTTCTTGTACAGTAGAGGGGTGCACAACAGTTGGATCGTTAATGAGGCCTTGTCGTCTGAGCTGAGGTTTGTATTTGATGCCAGCTGGACAGTCTCAAGCTGCTATCCGATTGATCAGGACCGTCAGATTAACCGGCCTGTTGGAGCTTCCAATGGGGCAACTATATGGATCATTGTCTTATCACGAAACTAATTATTCTAACCTAGTAAAGCTTTTGAAGCTACCAAAGTGCAGGGAGATTACGAAAAGGAAGGATACTGCGTTCCTAGTTTTGATTGTCTATTTTGTATTAATGTTAGGGCCTACCTGTTTTCAGGGATCCATTAGCTCCGAGTGAGATCGGCAGCGATTGCCTTTTTTGGTACAAAATGCTTTCAGAAGGTGACCAAAGTTGTGAATTTTGGAAGGTTGTAATTCTCCAATTCTCATGGATTTGATTCTCTGTACAATACTACTATATGTAGCTATAGTTTTACAATCAATTCCTACTAACTAGCTACTAATTGACAGCTTATAATACAAGATAGGAATGTAATCAATTACAATATATTAATCGTTGATATCGTTGATTGACTCATAATATTGGCAACAGTGACGGAGCAAGAATTTTATGTGAGGAGGGGCCTCACAACATGAAAAGTTGTAGTAAATTGCACATTTGGAAAACCAATCAAATTTAATACAAAGAACTAAAAACATTGTACAAACTCAAACACTTGAATACAAGGTAAGAGTTAAGCATGAAAGATTTGAAAATATAACAAAAGGACAAAAGAAATGACAAATAAAAGTTGATAGCAAAAGGAGGGGAAATGAAGTCTGCACTGAAATTAGAGAGATGGAGTGAAAAACGGGGCATGTAAAAGGAAAAGAGAGTTTAGATTAAGAAGGGGCACACTTGAATTTGATGGTATTCCACTGATAAGTAGCAGCAACAACAATATGTTATTGTATCAAGAAAAAAGGCAGAATGGGCCCATGACTATTCTGGTCCCTTAGTAGCTCCGCCTATGATTGGCAAGTATCTTGATGATGATTCTTGACTTTCTCAACAAAAGTGAAGTCCCTAATGGTTTTGAAGATACTGACGCTGGGTTACAACGTGCTTCTTAGCAATGTGGATGTATATTGGTTTGGAAATCCGCTGCCATTGCTCTACTCTTTTGGCCCTGCTATTCTTGTCGTTCAATCTGATGAATTCAACACGACAGGTGCTTTTCTTGCCGATATCCTGTGTACATGATCACTCTTCTTTTCTAATGCTATATAAACACTTGGTACAAACATAGAATGGAGGAGAAAAACAAAATTGATGAAATTTATCTGGTGTTTGGAATATTACTTGATAACTTTTCGGTGATAGCCCCATCAGTACGACAATTTATCTATCGCCTTAAAAATCTCTGTGTGGTACTTTTCTGTGTGCATGATCAATTAACGTACCTAGGCGCTTGAACTCTGGCTTTTACTTTGCCCGTCCTGGTAGTTCGACAATCAATGCTATGAAGAAGGTGGTGGCACATGCAGCAACTTCGGGTCTATCTGAGCAGCTGCCTCTACGACACGCTATGTGGAGAAGGGGGTTCCAATCGTGTAGGTGACAATAAATGCTTGGAACCTGAAACAAATGTGACTGTCCATTTCTTGGACAGAGATCTCTTCCCAAATGGCGCATATCTGGACCTGTGGCAGAGGAAAAACGTGAGAGCTGCTTGTGCGAAGCGGGGTTGTTTGGTTCTCCATAACAACTGGATCAGCGGAAGACTGAAGAAGTTGGGAAGGCAGGTTTCTTCAGGCCTATGGGAATATGATACCAGCACAAGGATATGTTGGCACGAGTTCAAACTAGTAAACAAAATTTGAGTCCTATTTGGTGGTTTATTATATTCATTAGCATCCGCTTTGGTTTTCACATCCGACAGTGACAACGAAATTGTTCCTTCCTGATGTTTGCAACTATGAGAGCCTTGGTTTCATCACAGCTTCCTGTGGAAGAGAATATTATATGAAGGAAAGCCGGCCACGAAAAACCAGGAACTATGCGGTGTGGTCAATGCTCAATAATATCAAGGCAATAGAATGCTCACACTTCCCACCAATGGAGTATGCTGAAGGGTTTCGATCAGGCTACTTCTAACTGAGGCTATGCTGAAGCCGTGCATCCAGTTGTTAGGCCTAGCTCGGAATCCTGATAGTGGATCTAAACGAAACAAGCAGTTGACAGCACCTTTCGTGGATGACAGATCCGAAGTAAAGGAGGTAGATGCTGCTTCCATATCATTAGACTTGAGATGGTGCTCGAAGGACGTATTTGTGAGGATAGTTCATGCAGGCGGTCGAGAGGAGCTGTACCAGAATGTAGTTCCTGCATCTCAGTTGATGGAAAAGTATCCTGGTATGTGTGTCGCCCGCCCAGAAGTGTTCAAAAATCCGCAGGAGGCCCTTTTAAGGCCAGAGGAGAGTCTGTTGGTTGGTCAGAAGTATTATATGATACCATCTACGACAGCACGCAAAATTAATAAAAAACACCAAAAGAAATTGATGGCCAAAGAAGCTGCTGAACGCAAAGAGGAGGCTCCGGATGCGAAGATCACCGTGGATTCAGGAGGTTCCGACACAGATGATTCTGTTTGCTCCGCTAAAGAATATTATGGCTCCAAAGAAAGATGGTCAAAAGGCAAACGGAGAAAAACTTTCAGAGGAAAGAAGCCTTTCGTTCCCCCACTCCCGAGGACAAGCTCATGTAGAGGAATAAATTGGGAGCCAAGTCTCACTTCTGTGCAAGAGCTTTCTCCGTGACTTTCTGCATGCTGTTAACCTGGTGTTCGGATTCTGGTACGTGGTTGTATTGCTACTGCAAGTATGTCGTCAGTTCCATTAAAATTCTGAGAGAGATGTATTGAAAAAAACATACATGTATTTAACGGTTCTCCAAAGAAATGCCCAATGAAGGAAATTCGAGTAGAATAAGGCTTTTGAGAACATTAGTTCGACAAATCAAATTTAGAAAAAAAGTGATTGTTTTCTTAATTAATAACTTACATCAGGTTTCATCACTTCAATCTTCAAATGTAGTCTCACAAAATATAAGATAAAAGCTTGGTAAAGATCCATGTGTATAAAACCGAAAAGAAAGCACCAGCAGGAATTGTCACAACCCAAGAAGTCACAATTTCCCTCACAGTTTCTGCTCTAACACTATTGAGCCCCCTTGCAAATCCCACCCCCATGACTGCACCCACCAGAGTATGTGTGGCGGAGATGGGCAGTCCCAGCTTTGATGCAAACAGAACCACCGAGGCTCCTGCAAACTCAGCCGCAAATCCTCTTGTAGGTGTCAGTTCTGTAATCTTCTTCCCAATGGTTGCTATCACCCTATACCCCCACATTGTGATACCTGCTACAATTCCAAACCCTCCCCATGCTAGAACATCAGTTGGAATAACAATCTCCGCTCCACTAGTGCCGCCATGAAGAATAGATAATGCACCAGCCAAAGGACCTATTGCGTTGGAGACATCATTCCCGCCGTGAGCAAATGACATGAAGCATGCTGAGAGGACTTGCATGTATCCGAAAACCCCATATACTATTTCCAACTGTGTACCGGTTGGACCTGAAATATCAGTGAGAAATCCGATATTTTTTTGCTGGATGGTACCCTCCGTTTGCTCTGCTTCCGATGACATGGCCTTGACGAGGAGATGACCTAGCTGCCTGTGGATAATTCTGTACACGAGGACTGCACCTGCAACTCCACAGGCTAGAGCCTTGGCCAGAGCCAAAGGCAAGCTTTTCCCGAGAGGAAAGACTGCGAATGAGATTCCAGTTACGCCGACTAGTACAGCAATTGGTGCTGCTGCAGCTGCGGCTTGTCCAGGATTTGGAGCGCTGTACACATACTGAACGGAATAGAGAAGAAGAAGGGTGGTAAGAAGTAAGAACTAAGAAGTGTATCCAAATTCAAACATAAAACCAGGTTATAAGCTCTAAGTGACGATTCTAAGCCCTAAAACAATCAATCACGTCAATAGACGAGATCAAAGTTGAAGAAAACTGAGTAGAAGTGACGATTTCTCATTGCATTGTGTCCTTCATAAAACAAGACGTCCTGCACAGAGTCGGACTACAATAAGATGGATTAAAGGTTACAAGTGCAACAAATATTGGTGAGCTCAATTTCTGATATGGTATCAGAATTCATAAGCCAACGGCATACCCATATATGATAAAAGGCAGAGGATCATTTGACAGTTGCATCTCCAAGGAAGTAGAACATACCCTACGAATGCATTTGTACACAAGAAAGGACACCAGTGCTCCCATGAACGGAGAGATCACCCACGACGAAGTCACCCTCGCCAACGAACTCCAGAAGACAGCATCTGGACCGCCATAGACAAGCCCGAATCCGACCATGGATCCAACTATACAGTGCGTTGTCGAGACCGGCCAGCCATAATATGATGCAACCTGACTAGCAGAAAACAATTACTCATGGATGGAAGAAAGAACATGGCAATGTAGCATATAAAAACTTATGAAACGAATAATAAATCATTTCATATCAACTTATAAACTTATGAATACTAATTATTTGAATTTCATGTCTTCCAAGAGGCTATAAGATTTGGGAGCATTTTTGCTCACCACCATAAACTATGGTGTATGCTCACCATACACATAATCAATTGACACGTGTCATTTCACTTAATCTTGGTTAATTTTTTTCAAAATTGAAAAACTAACATTTAATGTGAAAGTTAACTAGAGTTAAGTAAAATGACACGTGTCAATTGATTAGGTGTATGGTGAGCATACACCATCTTTACCAAGTCCGCAAAAGCTTCTTGTTACTATCTCCCCTTTTGTCGCATGTGAATTTTTAGTAATTTAATCCCATAAGTTGGGAAACCAAAAGGAGGAATTTTGAAAACAATGAAGACAACAACATGCTATGTTACTAACTTCAAAAGTACTAATACTCTATTAGGGAAAATTTAGCAACTCCCTTAAGTTGTAGACCTCGTTTCACTTTACCCTCTGAACTTCCAATTTTTTGAGCCCTCTAAATTTTTACGCCGATGTTCCCTTAACTATCAATTTTGTTAGAATAGCACATACAGATCAGTCGACTATGTGGTTCTATTTATTTTATTTCAAATATTGAGTTTCTTCTCATGCAATGATGCAATGCATGTGAGTAAATTTTTGGGGCATATACGTCCACAAAATGTTTTTACTTGGTGAATTAATAATTATTTGAAATTATGATAATCGAGTTGTGACAAACAAATTCAGAAGAATCGTAAACTTATACATTTGCAGTAATTCAAACTAACGTCGGGGGTAAATTGACACGAATTAAAAGTATAGCGAGGTTCAAACTAAATTGAAACTTGAGGCAATACGAACTGTCATTTAGAGGCATTAGCCTTAATTTGCATTACCATGCACTTTTGGATGCTGAATTGAAATTCCAATAAAATATCACGCAATCAATTAGGATATATGGAATTAATCTATAAAACGAAAACATAGGAAGAACAGAAGTACACCTGCAACCAAGTACCAGCAGCAGCAAGAGAAGCTAGCAACCCAGCAAAAAGCAGAGTATCCTTCCCCTGAAACACATTAGCAACAAGGATCCCCTTTTGCATTGTGCTCGTCACGTGAGTCCCCATCAGAAACGCCCCTGAGAATTCCAAAACCGCCGCCGTCAGCACCGCCTGCCGCAGCGACAGCGCTCCCGAGCCCACCGAAGTCCCCATGGCATTGGCCACGTCGTTGGCTCCGATGTTCCACGCCATGTAAAACCCGAAAAGCAGAGTAGCATAAGACAGCATCTTGGTCTTAAAGGCCAGGCCTTGCCCCAGAGACTTCATGAAAAACGGAAGGCTCAGAGCCGCAAACGCTATGCAGATGGAAATGGCGGAGGCGGTGCTGGAAGATATGTGGAAGGCCTGGGCCATTCCCGGCGACTTGGTTTGTTCCCCTGTTTCTGATATTTCGTGATGTTGTGCGGCTTTGACATCTTGGTTTTGTTCTTCGTTTTCACCTCCGGCATCGGCGAAAGAGGATAAACTGGCAAAAGGGTGTGTGAGTTTGGAGGTGTTGAGCCTCAAAGTGGGGAGAAAAGACTTGGGTAATGGTGTTTGGGAGCTGAGAAAGTTTGTGACTCTCTTGGGAAAGTGGGGTTCTGTTGGGAGGAAAATGGAGCCGTGCTTTGGGAGGTAGAGGTGGGAATTGTGGAGGAATGCTTTTGGTGTGGAGGTGGTTCTTGCAGAAGATAAGCAGTAGGAAGGAGTCATGTCTTAGGTGAAGAGAGGTGGCGGGGGCTGAGAGGGCGAGGAGGAGGAGGAGGAGGAGGAAGAGAAAGGGTGGAGAATCCAGAGGGAATTATTCAGGTGGATTCTTGGCATCCATGGAATTTGGTGAGGGAGAGGAACAGTATGCAACTGAGGAGTGTGCATTTTTTTTAATTGGATATAATAATTATTTTCTTTTTTAAATTTTCTTGGTGGAAAGAAGGGGAGGTGGGAGTGGATTTGGCTGCTTCCTTTGGTTCGGTTGATACGCGTGGTGGTGGTAGTTCTAGAGAGACTTCCCACCTTTCATTCATATATTCTACTGGCCAAAACAGAGAATATACCAAGCACCATATCTAACAGAATGATGATTTTTCTTCCGGAGAATGATTTATATAAAACGAGTTCACCGTTATCATAACTTTTGATTTCAATAAAACAGTGACATGTATAAGTTGATCTCCTCTATATAACGTAATGAGACAAAGTGGTGGGGAACTTGATTAGCTACACAATTTTGTATACTTTGGAACGAGGAAGGGTTGAATTACTATTCACTTAAGTAGTTATTGATATACTATTTTTCCTAACTCAATGCCCGCTAATATACACTATGGCCACGTTTGTTTTAGAATGATTGAATTGGATAATTCATTAGATTTCATATATGATGAGTGAATAAATGAATGTCAACTTTTAAATTTTGTTCAAGTTGAAGCTAAAAGGGGGAGGCACATATGTGGCCACTAGGTTCCATCCATTTTAATAAGATTTGAAGAGATAAAGTTTCTCTCATGAACTAATTCATCTTTTACCTTCAGCTTGGACAAAATTTGAAAGTTTGTCTCAAGTTCTTCCTTTAATGTACATTGGATATAGTAAGTTGTCCAATACAATCTCCTAGGCACCAATGATGGCTTTTAAAACATAGTAGTCTCAAACCCTAAGGTAGGGGTGGCGTGGCAAAACAACTTATTGGATTGTTAACAGTTAACCATTAAGACCATTTAGTTAATTTCCCATTGCACCATCATCACCACTACCAATCTCACCAACATATTATGTTGAAATCAAACGCAACGAATCTTAATAGTTATCCATAAACTATCTAACAGGTTGATTTCTCACCTCTACTGACCATCATAATGAATCAAGTCGAAAGAGTTCAATTTAACCGAACCAATTCGGATCTCAATTTTGCCATTCAAAAACCGAACCAGATATATTAACTACCCATATATTGATATATATACCATTTTACCTCATGAATCTAACACCAAAATCCTAGACTCTCTCATCTCTGCCCATAAATCTGTCGGGGCCGAGCCCACACAAGAGCTCATGTGAACAAACGATAACCGGGTCGGGGAGCAAATTAAATAAATCTGTACCAACCACAAGAGGAAAGCCCATTTTTTCTGTCCTAGGCTTTAGTTGGGCCTCAAAACTACTGACAATGCCAGCCCATCGGCTTCAATTATTCCATAATTTCCTTTCCTTTTGTTCTGTCCTAAATGTCAGGATATCTTTTCATTAAAGGTAGGAATTTTTGGCCAAGCCATACAAGAAGTGAGCTAAAAGTTCTAGCATCTTACTCGCTGTCTACGAGAGTCTAATATCAAAATTTTCTACTTAAATTAATAGTGAAAAAAATACTCTTAAGTGGTAGTACTAAGTGATTCAACACAACATACTTTTACGTGCATTCACATGATACAAGGATATGCCAAGGATATTGTATACTGGACAATTAGGTCGGTCTCTTGTGTAAAAAAAGTCGGGAATCCAATCATGTAAAGAGCTTCCTAGATTGTGGACGGTTTTGGACCCTTTATGCTATTGTCATCTTCCACTTTCTGCACTCTCTTCTTCCAACTTCAAAGTTTGAATGTAGTAGTTTCCTTTACGAAACTAGATTCCTCGTCGACCTCAACTTACATATATTCCCAACGCTTTTACATTGTATTGAAGATAATACTAGCATAAGAGCATTCAATCTAAAACTAATGTTTTGTAGGCATCGACGGAACCGTTATATTATGTAGGGCCTAGATCTCACAAGATAGATAAGCTTCTTTTCTTTTGAACTTACAATGCATACCAAAACATCATATAGATTAACTTATTTCTAAAGATTATTATGCAATTATTTACCACTACTCATGTAACAAAAACTAGTTTGGGGTAACATATAATATATAATCAATTGCATCCAATCGTGTGTTTATCTGTTCCAACGTGAACCTTCAAAGCTTGGTCCATTTGTACATCAACTTCTCAAAATCTAATCAACCATTTGGCAAACCATTAATCAAGCATAATTCATTATATAGGTTGGTGGAAGAGAAATCTAATTAGGAGGAGGCAACCTTCTAGACTTGGCAGTACAAAACTAGCATAACACTACCAACCCTAACAAAAAACACATGGCTTCTAGAAATAATAAATTAAAAGAACGACGAAAAAATCTTTTTGGTAATATCATATCAATAAATTTTCTTTGTACCGGCGATATTTAAAAAAAAAAAAAAAAAATCTTTTTGGTAATATTCTTCTCCATTGAACTTTGTATCCGTTCAATAATACTTTCAGTTCACAGTTCTCAACCTTCAAAGCATCAAATTCTCAAAAGTCCAATTGGGAGTGGAGGACCATCCACACAAAACTGAACCGTCAGGTCCCCCACTGAGCTCAGAAATTATAAGAAAGTTCCAAAGCATCAAAACTTAAAGCTCAAGGTCCACTGGGTTCCAATCATCGACGTCCCAGGCCCCGTCCATGACTTTTACCAATTTCACATCTTTGGGAGAGTGCCAAAACCCTGCACAGTGCATGCAGCCAATCCATGTCATCATCTGGCATATTAGGAGTCCAAGAATATATATCGATTTCACTCCTCAGAGGGATTCCCTTCTCTATTTTTATGGCTCTATCCCCTTTTCTCCATAAAACTTTGATGGCTTCTTCTTAATTACCGGTCAGTACCAGTGGCGGAGCCAGGAATCTTACCACAAGGGGTCGTAGTGTAAAAGTCCAAAAAAAAATTTAGGATGGAAAAACATGTTGAAAATGAAATCATAGTACTTTCATTCATAATTCATAACGGAAACAATATTACAAGTTATAATTGTCCACGACGAGGTTTCATATTTTGAAAACGAAGCATTATAGCTTCATTTTCAATACAAGCAAAAATATCTCTCTCAATATAAACAAGCAAGCTATCACTCAACCATTGATCTCCCATTTTGTTCCTAAGTGGACCCTTAACAATATTCATGACAGAAAATGCTCTCTCCACTGAAGCAGTTGCAACTGGTAAAACTAAAGACAATGTAATGAGCAAATATACATAATTGAATACTTGATGCATCCTTGTCTCCACCATTTTTTTTGCAAGATCACCAATCTCTTCCAATTGAGAGAAATCACTACTGGAACAAACATAATGAATATAAATCTCAAGTTGATCTTCAAGTGCCAAACGATCCTCATCCGAAAAGTCTTGAGGATAAAATTGAGTAAGACGAAGTAACTTTGGTTTATCAAAAGCTACAAATGAATCTTTCGGACTCAAACATGCCAAACAAATAAGCAACTCGGTATTTACCTCATTAAAGCGATCCTCTAACTCCGTAATTTGCTCATCAATGACATAAATAAAGAGCTCCACACGATAATGATGACGATTTGTCTTTATTGGAGCATTACGCCTTGACCTCCCTGGAAGTATAAATGCCTCTTCCATGTTAGGAACATCAATATAATGTTTTTCACAAAAAGAAGATACTTCATCAGCCAATGCATCGAACCCATTATTCCTCATCCAATGTAGCTTTTCCTTGCATGATTTCACTAAAGCCATTGCATTCACAATTTCTTTATCTTTCCTTTGCAATGCTTGTGGCAAATCATTTGTGAGTCCCAATATGACTTTCATCAAGAAAAGGTGAAACACAAACTCAAAAGTACGTATTTCTCTCATTAACTTATTTGCTTCACCCGCACTTTCATTGGGATTATCATCAATAACCATTTGAAGCACATGAACCACGGATGAAAACATGGAAATGATGCTAATCAAGGTATCATAGTGTGAGTTCCATCGTGTGTCACCGGCACGTTTGAGACTTGTTTCTTGATTTAAGCCTCGCCCCGTTATAAGACAATCATTTTCAAAAGCTATCACAAGCTCTTCTTGAAGTTGCCCTCTAAGTAAATCACGCCGCTTACAAGATGCTCCAACATGATTAACCACAATATTAGCCGTTGCAAAAAAAGAGGCAATGTCTATATTCTTCTTTGCTACGGCAACAAGAGCTAGTTGAAGTTGATGAGCAAAGCAATGAACATAATATGCACAAGGTTGTTCTCTCAATATCTTTGTTTTAAGGTCATTCAACTCACCTCTCATATTGCTAGCACCATCATAACCTTGTCCTCGTAGCTTGGAAATGCTCAAACCGTTGCGAGAAAATAATGTGTCAATAGCATCATTTAGTGAACTTGAAGTAGTGTTGGTAACATGTTGGATACCCACAAATCTTTCAATTACATGCCCGTTGTCATCCACATAACGCAACACCATAGCCATTTGCTCTTTCACCAACACATCACGTGCTTCATCCACCAATATTGAAAAGAATCTATCTTTTAGACCATCCATGATAGCATCAAGTGTTTCAAGGGCACATGAATTCACAATTTCTTTTTGAATGCTAGGAGCTAGTAATTTGAGATTCCCCGGAGCATTTTCCATCACAACTTCTCTAACTTTATCATTATTATCTGCAAGGAATTGCAATAGCTCCAAGTTATTTCCCCTATTGCTTGAAGTGGCACTTTCATCATGGCCACGAAAAGGAAGACCTTGTCGCAATAAAAACTTAGTGCACTTGATTGATGCATTCAAGCATGTGCGATAAGCCTTACGAGCTTGGTCGGAGTGTTTGCTCACTGCCGTTTCAATATGTGTAGCTTGATTCATCAAATTTGTAGCAGCTTCTCTAGCCTTATTATGAACACTCCCAACCGGTCCAACATGCATCTTAAATCGTTCTCTCCCTTTCTTCCAAGTCTTAAATCCATCTCTAGTGAAAGCTTCACTACCCACTTGTGCAAAATTGGTTTTAAAGAGATAGCAATAGAGACAAAATGTCGCATCTTTAGATATACTATACTCCAACCAATCAAACTCATCAAACCATTGGGGAATGAAGCGTCGATTAATTCCCGACATATTAGTTATTGGGAAATTTTGACCTCTAGGTTGACAAGGTCCTTTTTGTAGATATGATATTCGGATCTCATCTCTCATATTAGCATCATAATCTATTATTCGAGTTCTCAATCCAGGATCCGCTTCAAGATTACCCAAAACACCATCTAACTGACTTTGTCTTGAACTTGGAGTTCTTGAACTACCAACAGTATTTGAACTATCAACATTATTCGAACTACCCAAACCCGATGATGACTTTCTCTTAAAAAAACCGTTCCATAATAATTCTACATATACAAAATATTCAAAATAAATACTCACAATATAAAAAAACCATCAACATAATCAAAATAAATATGAATTGGATTTCAATTAAATTAAATATCTCATCTTGCATTCTACATATACAAAATAATGAAAATAAAAACTCACAATATAAACAAACCATCAATATAATCAAAATAAATATGAATTGAATTTCAATTAAATTAAATATATTCTACATATACAAAATATTCAAAATAAATACTCACAATATAAACAAACCATCAACATAATCAAAATAAGTATGAATTGGATTTCAATTAAATTAAATATCTCATCTTGCATTCTACATATACAAAATAATGAAAATAAAAACTCACAATATAAACAAACCATCAATATAATCAAAATAAATATGAATTGAATTTCAATTAAATTAAATATATTCTACATATACAAAATATTCAAAATAAATACTCACAATATAAACAAACCACCAATATAATCAAAATAAATATGAATTAGGTTTCAATTAAATTAAATATATCATACATAGGGTTTAGAACTTACTTGAATTGTGAAATTTCACAATAACAATGAGCAAATACAAAGAGCAAAGCTGGTGGCACCACCACCACAGTGACGACGACGGCAGCACAAATGCACCTTAATGGCGGCAACAAGGGAGGAGATGGAGTTGAGGGTTTGGGGGGGGGGGGATTGAGTTTGGAACTTAGGGTTGGAGGAGGAGAAAACAAAAGAAATTTGGGGGTTTTGGAATGAATGGCTTTGGATCTATGTGAAATAGGGCTGAAAAGGACACGCTGGGCATTTTTTTTTTGTTCAGACCTGGCCCAAAACGACGTCGTTTTGGCCAGGTCATTTAAAAAAATTTCCTGGGCCAAAACGATGTCGTTTTGCCCAGGTTGTTTTAAAAAAAAAAACAGGCGCGCGCCTTCGTCTTCAACCTGCCCAGCCGAGGAGTTCTTTCAGACATTTCGTCGAACACTTGGTGTGCAGCCAAGAGGGTCGCACCAGCAGCTCCAAGGGGTCTCTATGGTTGTTTCCATGGCTTCCAAGGGGTCGTGCGACCCCATTGACCCCACTGTGGATCCGCCACTGGTCAGTACTATCAAATTGTTACACCATGATCCTCCGTAACCATTGTTTTTAGTGGGAATTTGATAGATTTATTTATTTTTGCATGCACAGTACTACATATTGTTTTAAGGGTTTTCTTAAAAAACACTTATTTGTTGTTCATGTAGCATACAATAACTCACGTGCATATGTAAGGAAAAAAAAGTTTAATTGTGTTACATCTTACAAAAACAAAGATTAATAGCTAGCTTGATGGTTAGATTATTTGTACTGATTGGTAACCTAAATGTTCGTTTTGCAATTTTTGAATGACATGAACTAAATTGTCATGGATCTCAAACTAGAAAATTGTAAACTGTTTGGCGACGGCAAATATTAGTAAATTAGAAAGAAAAAAAAAACATATCATGTAAACTATAAGTTTTCTATGAAAACACTTTTACTATGTTTGGAAGAGGAATTTTAAATTACTAAGGAACTTTAACTCATTCTTGTTAAATATGTATTACACGAAGACTAACAATGAACTACTTAAACTTGAAAAACTAATACTAAAATACTACAAATGCACTACAAATACCACTACATGCACTACAAAGGCACTAAATTGGCATCCGAAGTTCTCTCAAATGTGTTGTTTCTAGTCGTTTTCATGTCGTTCTATCAAGTTTTTAAGGTATACCTACTACATTTGGTCTAAGTTTTGCTAAACTTTTACCCTCATCGAAATGTACCACATTAAAGAGCACAATTGGCATGAAAAACTTCTTCTCCATCCATTTTTCGTTTGGTGTCATTCTCTCGTTACAAAGTGAGAACAATATTTTTTTGGAAGTGTTAAACTTAAAAGAGTAATAGCCATCAACTTTTTGTATGTTAAAAATTCTACCCATGTGAATCAATTTTAATGGTAAGTTGGTAAGTAGGGTCCAATGTGGGTTATATCCTATATCAATAAGCCGGCACAAAATTGTATAAGGTGATGATCATTCATCGTGCATGTATTGAGAGCTCACTTAACAAATTGTTAGGTACATATATCATACACAACAAAGTTTCCACAACATATCTGCTCTACTGATCATTTCATCAGTCACGGTCCTTCCCCAATATTACTGTCTATTAAGAATATCGATCCTACATAAAAAAAAATGGATTGATACTCTCAATATTGTCCCATTGAAGATGGGTCAAGTTTGGAGACGACACAAGTGACTCACACGCTTTAGAAAATTGATACAAACGACAACCGACTAGGTATCTTTTTTTTTTTTTTTTTTTTTTTTTTTGAGTTGAGCGATATTAGCAACTGACGGGGTTCGTACTCAAGCTATCATGCAAGGGCGTCATCCCTCTTCACCACTGTAGTAGAGGGCCACCTGCCCGACTAGGTATCTTAAAACTCCAAGTTGGATGGTTACTTGTTAGGGTTAGACAACAAGAAGGCGTCAGCATCCCATTTACAAGTGTCCTAAGTGGGTCCTTGCCACGGGTAAAAAGAGATTTGCAAGGGCAGGATTTTTCAGTTGTGTTTATATGAATATCCGATCCCAAATGTATACCACAAAAGGCAAATAAAAATTGTGTAACTAACGGAATAAGGAAAAGGGGAAAACAGCATCACAAAAGAACAGGAAAATACTTATTATTTATTCTTCACAAGGGTATTGCTAAATCCACACCAGAATGACTGTATGAAATGCAAAAATGGAATTGCAAGGAATTGCGTTTCTAGGGTTCGTTATGTCCTCCACTTTGTAAATGGGAGTTGGGACCTACTTATACTATATTAATATCCAAGTGGCTTGTGTTTGATGTATATGAATAATCCAAGCAAAGTGCATGATTCTCTCTCGTACAGGATAAGGAGATAAAGGTGGATATGCTCACCATTTGAAATGTTGTGCAAATAATTATGGGTGGAGTTTATTCACATGCTTTTATTTTTATTTTTTACAGACTCTTTGATAATTTCTGTTATAGATCATCTTTAGTTTATTCAATCTGACAATTAAAAAATGAGGGAGGTATATGGAAGTTAAAAAAGAGTGTGTAGATAACAACACCCATAATTATTATAAGACTAGTTGCACCACTAGAAATCTCATCAATACACATCGTTTTTAAAGTGTGCGCATTGATGCTTAGACACAGCTCATCCGCGCGCAATGTTGTTTAGGCAACAAAACAATTTTAAAGGAAATTGAGGCTCTACCATAAATATAATTGACCATATGATGAATAACCAAATACTTTATAAGTACATGCAAAGAATAACCAAATACATTATTACCAAATACAATTGACAATATGAAGAATAACCAAATATGAGGGGTATACTTGCCATTCAAAAATTTCATTAAATGGGTACTGTTTACTATGCTTTAAAAAAAAATATTTTTTTTAGAAGCTTGGTAGACCCTTCTTCTACTTTTCAACTGTCATTGACAACATTTTTTTTAAAAAGCATTTTTTTTTTGGAACTTTCATGAAAATAGCTTGGGCTAAGTATATTTTAACAAAAAACCATGCTATAACTTTATTTAATAAAAAATAATTAAATTTTATTGAAAAATCCTTAAATTTTAATAAAAATGATAAAAGAACTTAAATTTAAATGAAAATGACACAATTTTAATATATATATATATATAAGAAAAAACCTGACGCGCGAGACCCGTGCGTCCATCACAGACACCGTTTATGAAATTGAACACTATTTATGAAACTAAACGGTATTAAAGTATTTATTGGTCCAATTTCATAAATAATGCCTAGTTTTTTTGTCCACTTTCATAAATAGGGTCTAGTTCTTGGTCATGTTTCATAAATAATGCTTAGTTATTGTGTCCAGTTTCATAAATAATGTATGGTAATTAATACAATTTCATAAATAATGTCTTTTTCTTGGTCCGGTTTCTTAAATAGTGTCTAGTTATTGATCAACTTTCATAAATGGTGCCTAGTTCTTGGTCACGTTTCATAAATATTGTCTAGTTCTTACTCCAGTTTCATAAATAGTTTCCACCTATTGGTGTAGTTTTGGAAATAATGCCTTCTTGTTTCCGTTTCATAAATAGTATCTACTTATTGGTCCAGTTTCATAAATAGTATCTACTTAGTGGTCTAGTTTCATGAATAGTGTATACTTATTGGTCAAGTTTTGTAAATAGTGTTTAATTCTTGGTTCAGTTCTGTTTGAAACTTAGACCCTTTTTGGTTTTGTAAAAGCACCAATTGCGTTGAAAACGATGAACCCAGAAGTGACCCTTTGGATCAAAACGTTGAGAAGATTATGTTCTCAATAATTATATTTAAAAAGTTGTTTTCAATTACCAAATTAAAATTTCCTCACATTTTTTACGTACCTACAATAATAAATGTAGCTCTCCATCCAATTTCTTGAGCTTGGGTGTCATCGTGGAGAATTTTTTTCCTTGTGCCCGTGACACAAGTGGTACACCACGTGTTATTATGTAAGTGATGAAAAATTTTATTTTTTTATGTTATTAATTTTGTAACACAAGAATCTCACAATTTGTATAGAGATATGTGGTGTACCACCCCATGTTCCAGGCACATTGAAAAATCTCTTGTCATCATGACTACTATTGGGAAACAACACTACAAAAATAAAATTGGGGAATGTAATTCAATTTGAAGTCTTTTTCTTATTCTAAGCAAAAAAAAAGAAAGAAATCTATTAATGTAGCTGACAATGGAAGAAAATAGTGGAGTGTGGAAGAAGGGGGGGTGGACGCGCCAAGCGCAAGTTGGGTTTTTATATGGTTTTTTTTTTTTAGTTTTTATTCTTTTGTTCTTATTATTAAATAAAGCTAGTGGATGATTTTTGATTAAAATGTAAAGATTTGAAGTCATTTTCATTAGTTTTCCTTTTTTTTTTATCAAACACATTTGATGTTCTAAATTTTTGTAATAAATTGCTTTTTTTTAAAAGTATCACAACCCCAAACCAGCCCTCATACTCTCAATAGATACACTTAATGGTTCTTAGTAATAGTTTTCCATGTTCAAAGTCAATTTTCATATGAATAGTTTTGCATGCGTCTAATATTTTTGTAAACCAGACGCATGCAAAACTATTCATATTAAAATTACAACCAAAACAATTTATACATGCATATGTAAATAGCCAAGCATAAAGCCTTTACTATTGATTATAATTTGGAGACAAATAGGATAAGGGGATGTATAAAGTTAGAGGGAAGGTGCGCGCGAGATAGGATTTGATCGATCCTTGGCTAAAGTACGACCCCATTGGGGCATTGACATGTTCATCTTTTAATCGGTGGATAATTGAATGACATCATCGAGGAAAATGACAAAGGATTAGAGGAAGTTTAATTTTTAGTGTTGAGAGAAGTTATCCTAAAAGAAGAGATAGAGCTTGATCGGATAAGGCATTGCATGACCTATTGGTCGAGTTGTCACTTGTCAATGATGCATATCTTTTGGACTTGCCATTAACATTTTCATAATCCACGATTACTTTGATCATGACTTTTTTTTAGTAAAGATCAACCCAAATTTGATGATCTCATACGCATGTTAATTGGTTTTCCAGTCACCTTACTCTAAACCAGTGGCGGATGGACTAAGGGGTTAGAGGGTCAGTTGACCCCCCTGCCCCGCGCGGGTGAACTTCAGTGAATGTCCACGGAGAATTTGGGTGCTGCCCTTTTGAAGATTGGAGTTGACTTCATACAAACCCTCCAGTTGTTTGATAAAATGCCTAAAAGAAGAGTTATTACCTAAGCAAAACGACGTCATTTTAGGCCAAGTTAGTTTAATAAAATAAAAACACCAACAGCCAAAATAATAATAATAATCATGTGTATTTGCTAATTACATTGCTTTAGTTTTACCGGTTGCTAAGAGAGCCATTTCCGCTATGAAAATTGTGAAGAGTCCATTGCGTAACCGAATATGAGATCAATGATTGAGTGATAGCATGATGATTTATATTAAAAGCAATGTTTTTTCTTTCGTTGATAATGAAGCTATAATGATGCGTTTTCATGAAAACTTATCATTGACTATTGCAACTTGTATTATTATTTGTTCTATAAGTTATGAATAATGAAACTATGGTTTAAAGTTATTATGTGTCTAAAAATTGTTTGTGAACTTTTACATGTGACCCTCCAAATAATTTTTCTTGGATCCACCACTGCTCTAAACTGCTAGGAGATTAAAGTTTATACATGATTCTGTGGAGTCTATAGCTTGCAATTGGTTGGTATAATAAATTGCTTATTAGAAGGGATGTTTAGTAATTCGTGTCTAGCTAGAAGACCCAAAGATTGTTCGAACAACCTTAATTAATAACGAGGCAGCCTTATTTCAACACAACACTTCATTTGTTTGTTTATGCGACTATATTGTTAGTCTCAAGAAACCCTGAAATTGCTCTTCTCCGAGAATTTGGTGGGGCTTGGACTCTTTGATAGACCAAGGTTTAGGTAAAGTCTGGCTATTGACAATTTTTTTTTTTTATGAGCGATCTGTAAAAATTAAAAATGGGCTAAGACTCCCTATATAAGGTAATATCCAACCGAATAAGGGTCAGATGACTCTCTTTAGCCCTATAGCTTTTCAAGAAATTATATTTTAATGAACACTGCTAGGCCATATTTCATACCATCTCTAACCGAGATGGCCAAAGGGCCATAAGCCAAACATAGCCCGTGACAAAAAACCATTTCCAACCGAGGAGGCCAAAGGGTCATAGGCCAAACATAATTTATTATTATAATTTAAAGACTACAACAACTTAAATTTAAAAACTACAACTTAAATATTAAAGACTATAACAACTTAAATTTAAAGGCTTAGGTATTTATGAGAAATGACTGGCTGGCTCCTTTGGGCCAGCTTGTTGGCCTGATTTGGTGGTTTTGGCCTGGTGGGGCCCACGAGCCCTTTGGCCTAGCCCTCGGTTGGAGACGGTTTTTGTGTCATTTCAAGCTATTTTTAGCTCTATAGCCCTTTAGTCGGGTCAGTTGGAGATGACCTAAGTTCTCAAAGAGACTTGCAGTATGCCCTGATCCTGAGACAAGGTAGCCTCCCCTCCCTTAAATTTTTCTTGACAAAGCACAATTAAACTGATGGAATATAGTGATTAAATGCCACAATTTAGGGGTATTTTACTCCAATTATAAGTAGAAGAGACCTGGATTGATTTTTTTTACATGATGAACTCGTTATTTAATTCCACAAAAGAAATATATTTTTTATCAGATTATTATAGCTAACATAATGTATGATTTGTACTTAAAAAAGCGTAATGTATGATTTATCTTAAATCTTTCACTACTTAATATAAATATATAATGTTGTAATTGGTATTAGAAGAAACCGTTGGAATAGAAAATAGATATTAAGTGGCCAAGCTACTTAGTACAACGGTTTAGTAGTATACCTCTTCATTCTTGTAAGTGAGAAGTCTTAAGTTCGATTCTCGTCAAAAATGAATTTTAACAAATGATAATCAAATTAAATAACTTAAAGAAGATATGCATGCAGTGAGTCATGAGTGAGAGCTACTTATTTGTGTGTATATGCTAGTGCATGACTTACCAAATCCAAAGCATCTCAGTCGACCAAACCCAAAGCATCTCAGTCGACTTCTCCTCCAAAAAGTAAAAGCGAAACAATGGCTTGTGGATCCCATCCCATATGCCTTCGCCTGCCCGGCTGCTTCACCATGCCGCCATGTTAATGACTATGAACTTGGCTACTTATGTATCACGAACAAAAATAGTTTAAGCATTAATTATTATTCTTTTCAATAATTCTTCCGAACTGGTATTGTCTCTTTAACAAACAATAAGATTATTACAATCTAAACTACAAAGAGGAAAATCTGAACTTGGACGCCGATGGTAACAACCAACTTGATTAAATTCGTGTACAAAGATGAAGATTTGAACTTGGACGCCAAAGATAAAAAACAACGCTCTAACCAACTTGATTAAATTCGTGTTTACATCTGAAGCGGTACTTAAAAAGTTAAACAAGGTATAAAATTCCAGATACAGTCTTGAAGGGGTTAAACGTATGAATTTCAGGTAGAGTCGTTATCAAAATATGTACTTTTTGGTTGGAATCAAGATAAAGTTTGTGCAAAAATATCTAATTCTTTTGTTCACACACACGATAATTCATTTCCTGATTTTGCAATTAGCTAGCTAGTGGCCATGATTTGAACCTTCGCTTTCCCGGTAATAGCGTATAGTCTAGTAATACTGGTCTATGTTCACATACGAGGTAACAAAAGTGAGATATAGAATGTTCACAGTCCATACAAACAGAAGTAAGATGGAAAAGAGAAAATAAAAGCACAAGGAAAAGAGAGAGAAAAGAAAAATGAGAACTTAGTTTTGAAATAAATTGAAGAAAGTTGATTAATTCATCTGAGATTTAACCCAATGACTTATAAGCATATGTAATATCCTTTTTTCGTCTATGTGAGAAACATTCTCAACACACTTCTCACTTGTGGCAAATATTCAAGTTAAATACGTGAAAAACACAAACGGTGCGACGAGGAGCACGTGTGGCCATTAAGCTTCATCCGTAGAACAACCTGCTCTAATATTATAAAGAAAGTTAAGGTTCTACCATAAAACTAATTGAAAATATAAGAAGTAGCTCAACCAACTTACTTATAAGCTTATAAAGACTGGAAGTCTCTCCTCTTATCAATGTAATATTCATGGGTAAGTAAGTAGACTTCTACTCAGGTTTAAACTCACAAAAGAGACTAAGAGAGTAGTTTAGAAATGTCTTTCGGAGAAAAATAAACATAAGGTTTACAGTTTACTCCGGGGGGTATGGGAATCTAAGTGCCGACGTAAGCTGACCAACCAAATCAATTCTAGTTGGCTCCACTTACCCTGTCCCTTCCCTTTGAAGGCTCCAAGTCTATAAATAAAGGCCAGAGGGTACCATACATAGGCTTGAGCACACAACTCCAACCCCATCTTCTAACTCCTCATCTCCTAGTTACTAGTCAAAGCCCTAGTAAGCATGGCCGCACCCTCGCCTGACCTCACCAAGGTCATCAACATCAAGTTACTCTGCAGCTACGGCGGCAAAATCCTCCCCCGTTACCCCGACGGCAAGCTCCGTTACCTCGGCGGGGAAACCCGTGTCCTCGCCGTTCCCCGCTCTATTTCCTTTTCCGGTCAGTTTGTATATAAATTCCCCCATTTTTTGTAGTCTTTTGTTTGGACTTGGAGGATGTTTTATTGAATTTAGATGCGTGGTTGTGTAACAGAACTGTCGTCCAAGCTGACTGAGTTGTGTGGGCCATCCGTTACGGCCGTCAGTCTGCGCTGTCAACTGCCCACCGAGGATCTCGACGCCCTCGTATCCATCAAGTCCGATGAGGATCTCGTTAATCTCATTGAGGAATACGACAGAGCAGCCTCTTCCGCTAATCTGAAGATCAGAGCCTTCCTCTCACTCATCCCCACCGGCAGGACACCCAAAAGCATTTCATCCCCTTCCTCCTCCTCGGCCTCTGCCGCCTCCACGACTTCGTCCTCCGGCACCTCCTCGTCGTCAAATAACTACTTCGGCGCCGCTTCCGGTTCCACCCCAAGATTCCCCTTGCCGTCTTCCACCCTAGTTGATCGTTGCCTTCGTCAAATGCCGCTGCAGCCATCCCCGTCGACGGTGCCGTTTCAGAGACCCCCCTCCAAGGTTCCTCACTGTGCTAATATTTACCATGCTCGTCACGGCCACAGAAACAACAACCCTACTGGTACTACCGGTAGTCGTCTCTACCTGGTTCACAACGGCAATCACTGGCAATAACATCGTTTGCCACACGGTCGGAGTTCCGGACTACAAAATTACAAATATGCCACGGCCGATTAAAATAAGTTAATACTACTGTTTGGACCCAAATTTACACCATCGGCCCATGTAATCAAGGCCGTTAAGTAAACATAGTTCTCAACCGTCGGATGGAAAAGTGAAGATAAGTTTTATTGTTAAAGGATAATATTATGATTTTTATCATAATATTTATCCTTTTAAAAATTATCTTGATTTTTTCTTGTACAAGATGAGGTGCAAATTATATCTTCAAAGTGAGCAGTACAGTTCAATTTAATTTGGGTTTCTTGGGATTTAAACGTGTGGTAGATTAGAGCATCGGGGTATTTTATTGTTATTATCCATTTAAAAGTGGGTGATAAATGGTGGATAAATATTGTTGAGCACGTAGCTCGGAATCGATCAAGATGGTTTGTTGAGATGCATGCATGATGCATGGATGGGATAAAATTATGAGATAAAATGAATTTAATATTCATTTAAAGGAAGCCTAGGAACGTAGGTCTTTTTGGTGATGTGATGATAAGGTAGGCTAGGTTTTTAATGCTTATTTCTTGGGTTGGTTCCGTGAAGGTGGATGGAGGAAAGCAAGTGGTGAAGCCACGTCACCAAAGATCAAATCCTTTAAAGATCAAGTCACGTCAGATATGGGAATTTGAAATAAGAGTCAGGCGGTGCCAAGCAAGTACATCAGTCCTATAAATACAGATGCAATGGCAACGGAAAGGGGACCCCACAAAATCAATACAAAATTGCCCTGCGCAAATCCTCAAACAACTTGAGAACTTTTTCCTTTTCTTTTTCGCTGACACATCTTCCGTTGGCATCAACAGCACTGTGAAAGCAACCGGTGATATCTTAAGTCGGCATAGATAGCTCTATCACCGTAGAATTGGCCGAACTCGCAGTACCTTCCGTTGGCATCAACAGCACTGCGGCGGGCACGGTCAATTGTCTATCCAAGTCTTGGTCGAGAAGGGTTTCTAAATCCTTTTTTGGTCGAGGTCATCTCATTAGTCTTCTCGACGAAGTGAGGTGTTACAGTTATTACATTCGGCACATTGAAAGCCGAATTCGATTTGTGAGCTTCGTGATAATAGTAACCTTGTCTTCAGGTTTGAGAATCCAGGAGGCCGAGACGTGTTCCTTTCTCGGCCGCAATCGCAAGACGCAGAAGTCAGTAGCGCGACCCAACGCGACATCAACAAATTTACTCCTCGGCCGAGCTCGGCCGACGAGTTGGCACGCCCGCATTCACCGAAGGACGTAGTTAGCTTTTAGATTACTCGGCCTGCGCGCCACGTAGGCTTTGTAGTTTTTAGGACCAACATTTTGGCACGCCCAGTGGGACCTAGTGCTAAAACTACGAAGTTCATATGATATATCAAGATTCCGATCTGGCTCAACGTAGCCGATTATACGAGCTCCTAGAAGAATTGAAAAAACACAATGAGGAACGTAAAAGATCTTTTGAAGTGGAAAAAATTCTTCGTGGCCATAGAGATATGCAAAAGTCATTCGCTTGCATGTTGAGAATAAAAGCTCCTGTTACCCTGCAAGAGCAATGGGTAAATGAAGACAGGGCTAGATTTAATGCCTGGCTAGATGAAGAACATTTTCCTTACGTTTCTGATTACAGATCAATTCCATTTGAAAAATGGTTAGGTCCAAAGGCCGGGGGGCAATTTTTCGCTCCGGCCACAATTAAAATTCGGCCTCGGAAAATTGTCGAGACGGCCGAAGAAGAACATGGGCCACCTGTTTTTTTGGTTGAGACTGAAAGCGTGGTGGGCCTAGAAGAAAAAATTCAAATTTCTGAGCCACAACTCGACTTAGAAAATGATTCGTCAGAAAAGTGCTCCAATGACGAACAAGGCCGAGACATAGGCCTAATCGAAAAAATCACGCCACTCGACATGATTATTGGTGATAAGGCCGATATGGAGAAGTCCCATTCGGCTAAGTTGTTTGAATTGAAAGCCGAAATCGTGCCTGGGGAGCATAATAATTGTTCAACACATTCGGCGGTCGATAAGAAATTTTTTTCCAAGTTAAATATATTTGGAGATCATTTTTTATTCGGCTTAATGCAAAATTTGAGTGGCTGTGTTGATATACAAAAATCTCGGCTTGGAATAAAGCATCGTTGGCCTCCTCCACTTTATAGTTCGGCCACTTTTGTTTTCTGTTATTAAAAAATATATATAATGAATAAATTATTTTCTTAACCATTCGGTTGTTCAGCCGATGCCAAGAAAATAGGGGGACATTTTGTGGAATAATCGGTGGTATTGGCGGTTAAATTTTCATTTTAAGCCTCGCCGAGAGAAATTATTTGTTGTGTTGCTGCATGTTTAATTCTACGGCAATAAGAACTAGGTGGGGTTGGAAGTATTAAGAATAGGCTACTTTTTGGTGGGCATTTGGTGCATACATGCAACATTCTTGTTTGGTGGTAGAAAAGTGGATGGCCGAATGATATGTCGAACGGCTATGCACATGCGAATATTTCTTGGAAGCAAGCAGGCTACATGCTCGGCAAGAAGAGCCGAGAAAGAACCCAGATTTCAACACAGAAGAATTTTGTGGTCGAGAAACAAAAGTGTATGGTGAACTCAGTTTGGTGGGCTCGGCCAGAAGCATTATGGGGTGTTTTGATGGCTAAGGTTGGTTTGCCATGATGTGGGCCAGGTGCATGCATGCTGCATCCTCCAAATGTTGGAAGAAATGCATATAATAAAATTATATTAAATATGGCTCAAGGATGCATGGTTGCAGGACTTGCTCGGTTTTTGTGCTTACTATTTCATACATATGTATGCAACTGAAGGCCGTTGAGATGAGCAGTGAGAGTTTCCTCTTCATATTCCAATCGATGTATGGTCGAACTCGGTGGAGTTGGTTGGCAATACATAAGCCGAGGTCGAAAGTCGAGGAAAGTAGGATTTATATATATATATATATATATATATATATCCTAAATGGTGGCCTGATGCCATGCATACATGTGTGCGTACGTCTACATATATACATATATATTTTCCAAGCTTTCGACTCCCAAGCTCTCGGCCTCATGTGGTTTCTTGGCTCTCGGCCTCATGTGGTTTCTTGGTTCTCGGCCTCATTTAGTTTCTCGGCCAGCTCGCCGAGCTCGCTTCAGGTTATGGAGTGGATTCTTTGACTATTCTAATTTCCTCAACCATTCGGCTTACGAGCCGAAATTCAAGGAAATTGGGGGGCAATGTTTGGGCCCGAATTTACACAATCGGCCCGAGTAATCGAGGCCGTTGAATATTATTTTATTATCCTGTATGGTCAAAGAAAATTGGTCAAGAAAGAACACAAAGGGATATGGACGGAGGAGTTCAAATATCTTGACAGATATGGAAGAATCATAGTCATCGAATATTTTGGCAGGATGCTAAATATTATAATTAAATGGGATTAATGAAGTTGCATGCATATGGACATGCGTGGTGGAAGAAAAAAGGTTTATAGTTGCATTAGGAGTCTGACTTTGAAGTGATGGCTTTGGATGGGATAAGGCTAGGCTCTGATGAGATAAGAAAGTTTCTGATGGGATAAATATAAGTCAAAGTGGGAATAAAATAGGGTTAGCATGCAAAGTCCCTATTGTTGTTCAGATTCGCATATTCCATCATGAAGTCTTTGGGTGCAATTGAAATACAAATCCGTCAGGCCAAAGCTAGCAGATATCCAACCTTATAAATACAAGACTCAGTGCACCATTGAAAAGACCCCACAAAATCAATACAAAATTGCCCTGCGCAAATCCTCAACAACTTGAGAACCTTTTCTTTTTCTTTTTCGCTGACACATCTTCCGTTGGCATCAACAGCACTGTGAAAGCAACCGGTGATATCTTAAGTCGGCATAGATAGCTCTATCACCGTAGAATTGGCCGAACTCGCAGTACCTTCCGTTGGCATCAACAGCACTGCGGCGGGCACGGTCAGTTATCTATCCAAGTCTCGGTCGAGAAGGTTTCTAAATCCTTTTTTGGTCGAGGTCATCTCATTAGTCTTCTCGACGAAGTGAGGTGTTACAGTTATTACATTCGGCACATTGAAAGCCGAATTCGATTTGTGAGCTTCGTAATAATAGTAACCTTGTCTTCAGGTTTGAGAATCCAGGAGGCCGAGACGTGTTCCTTTCTCGGCCGCAATCGCAAGACGCAGAAGTCAGTAGCGCGACCCAACGCAACATCAACAAATTTACTCCTCGGCCGAGCTCGGCCGACGAGTTGGCACGCCCGCATTCACCGAAGGACGTAGTTAGCTTTTAAATTACTCGGCCTGCGCGCCACGTAGGCTTTGTAGTTTTTAGGACCAACATTTTGGACCCGAATTTACACAATCGGCCCGAGTAATCGAGGCCGTTGAATATTATTTTATTATCCTGTATGGTCAAAGAAAATTGGTCAAGAAAGAACACAAAGGGATATGGACGGAGGAGTTCAAATATCTTGACAGATATGGAAGAATCATAGTCATCGAATATTTTGGCAGGATGCTAAATATTATAATTAAATGGGATTAATGAAGTTGCATGCATATGGACATGCGTGGTGGAAGAAAAAAGGTTTATAGTTGCATTAGGAGTCTGACTTTGAAGTGATGGCTTTGGATGGGATAAGGCTAGGCTCTGATGAGATAAGAAAGTTTCTGATGGGATAAATATAAGTCAAAGTGGGAATAAAATAGGGTTAGCATGCAAAGTCCCTATTGTTGTTCAGATTCGCATATTCCATCATGAAGTCTTTGGGTGCAATTGAAATACAAATCCGTCAGGCCAAAGCTAGCAGATATCCAACCTTATAAATACAAGACTCAGTGCACCATTGAAAAGACCCCACAAAATCAATACAAAATTGCCCTGCGCAAATCCTCAACAACTTGAGAACCTTTTCTTTTTCTTTTTCGCTGACACATCTTCCGTTGGCATCAACAGCACTGTGAAAGCAACCGGTGATATCTTAAGTCGGCATAGATAGCTCTATCACCGTAGAATTGGCCGAACTCGCAGTACCTTCCGTTGGCATCAACAGCACTGCGGCGGGCACGGTCAGTTATCTATCCAAGTCTCGGTCGAGAAGGTTTCTAAATCCTTTTTTGGTCGAGGTCATCTCATTAGTCTTCTCGACGAAGTGAGGTGTTACAGTTATTACATTCGGCACATTGAAAGCCGAATTCGATTTGTGAGCTTCGTAATAATAGTAACCTTGTCTTCAGGTTTGAGAATCCAGGAGGCCGAGACGTGTTCCTTTCTCGGCCGCAATCGCAAGACGCAGAAGTCAGTAGCGCGACCCAACGCAACATCAACAAATTTACTCCTCGGCCGAGCTCGGCCGACGAGTTGGCACGCCCGCATTCACCGAAGGACGTAGTTAGCTTTTAAATTACTCGGCCTGCGCGCCACGTAGGCTTTGTAGTTTTTAGGACCAACATTTTGGCACGCCCAGTGGGACCCATTGCTAAAACTACGAAGTTCACATGATCTATCTCGATCAGGCTTCACGAGATGAGTGTTATCGCCTATTAAAGAAGCAAAAACAACTCCTTGAGAGATTGAGAAGAATTTCTAAAAAGCAAGAGGCCGGGGGGCAAATTTCCACTCCGGCCACAATCAACATTCGGCCTAAGAAAATTGTCGAGACGGCCGAAGAAAAACCTAGGCCACTTGTTGTTTCGGTCGAGACTGAAAGTATGGTAGGCCTAGAAGAAAAAATTCAAGTCCCTGAGCTAGATACAAAAATTGACTTGGAAAATAATTCGTCAAAGGAATGCTCCAATGACGAACAAGGCAGAGATATTGGCCTAGCCCAAGAAACTAGGCCAATTGATATGATTATCGGCGATAAAGCCGATATGGGGAAATCCCATTCGGGCAAGTTATTTGAATTAAAAGCCGAAATTATGCCTGGGGGGCATAATAATTGTTCAACACATTCGGCGGCCGAAAATGAAAAATATTTCACCAAGTCAAATATATTTGGAGAAAATTCTTTATTCAGCCTAGAGCGAAATCAGTTTGAAGATTTTGTTATTACAAGGTCTCGACTTGGAATAAAGCATCGTTGGCCTCCTCCTAACTATGGTTCGGCCACTTTTCTTTTCATTTGTTCAATATATATATGTTATTTTCTTAAACATACGGCTGTGCAAGCCGATGCATAAAAAACAAGGGGGCAGCAACAACATTAGTTGGCCGAATAAAAAATAAAAATAAAAAACAATAAAAAAAATAATTCGGCTGTCTAGGCCGAAGCCGAGAGTCAGGAAAATGCTATGGTGGCCATATAGGTGTTGGCAGATTCAAAGTCTTGTATTGCCGAGCTCGGCGAGGATGGTTAGATCCAAAAAGGAATTGGCAGATTCAAAAAAAAAAAAAAAAAAAAAAAAAAGGCAAAGGCGTTAAATCTTGCTGAAGAATTGGAGGCTTCTCATCTTGATTATATATATATATATATATATATAAGTATGGGGCTTTGAAAGGTCAAATCAGTTGAGAAAAGGCTTTAGGCCTAAACCCTAGACCTGATGGTTGCAGACATTTTTCGGCAGAATTGGGTGAATATATATATATGGCAGTATCACATGGGTGCTGACATTGGGATATATATATAGATATATATGTATAGCAGCGTCACATCAGGCAGGTTTATATATATATATATATATATGTTATATGCCGATTGCATGGCCGACAAATCACATCAGGCAATCTGGTTTACATGTATATATAGGCAAGCCTAGAGATTTTTATTGACCTCGACCCCAATTTATCTCGGCCTCGACCCTGCTCGACCACAATTCTTCTCGGCCTCGACCCTGCTTTTATGATATTGCCAGAACAGAGGTGACTTTAATGCCGAGGAACAAACTTTGTTTCGGCAATACGACGAGATGTTGTTGGCTATGAACCAGTTAATTTCCTTAACCATTCGGCTTACGAGCCGAAGCTCAAGGAAACTGGGGGGCAATGTTTGGACCCAAATTTACACCATCGGCCCATGTAATCAAGGCCGTTAAGTAAACATAGTTCTCAACCGTCGGATGGAAAAGTGAAGATAAGTTTTATTGTTAAAGGATAATATTATGATTTTTATCATAATATTTATCCTTTTAAAAATTATCTTGATTTTTTCTTGTACAAGATGAGGTGCAAATTATATCTTCAAAGTGAGCAGTACAGTTCAATTTAATTTGGGTTTCTTGGGATTTAAACGTGTGGTAGATTAGAGCATCGGGGTATTTTATTGTTATTATCCATTTAAAAGTGGGTGATAAATGGTGGATAAATATTGTTGAGCACGTAGCTCGGAATCGATCAAGATGGTTTGTTGAGATGCATGCATGATGCATGGATGGGATAAAATTATGAGATAAAATGAATTTAATATTCATTTAAAGGAAGCCTAGGAACGTAGGTCTTTTTGGTGATGTGATGATAAGGTAGGCTAGGTTTTTAATGCTTATTTCTTGGGTTGGTTCCGTGAAGGTGGATGGAGGAAAGCAAGTGGTGAAGCCACGTCACCAAAGATCAAATCCTTTAAAGATCAAGTCACGTCAGATATGGGAATTTGAAATAAGAGTCAGGCGGTGCCAAGCAAGTACATCAGTCCTATAAATACAGATGCAATGGCAACGGAAAGGGGACCCCACAAAATCAATACAAAATTGCCCTGCACAAATCCTCAAACAACTTGAGAACTTTTTCCTTTTCTTTTTCGCTGACACATCTTCCGTTGGCATCAACAGCACTGTGAAAGCAACCGGTGATATCTTAAGTCGGCATAGATAGCTCTATCACCGTAGAATTGGCCGAACTCGCAGTACCTTCCGTTGGCATCAACAGCACTGCGGCGGGCACGGTCAATTGTCTATCCAAGTCTTGGTCGAGAAGGGTTTCTAAATCCTTTTTTGGTCGAGGTCATCTCATTAGTCTTCTCGACGAAGTGAGGTGTTACAGTTATTACATTCGGCACATTGAAAGCCGAATTCGATTTGTGAGCTTCGTGATAATAGTAACCTTGTCTTCAGGTTTGAGAATCCAGGAGGCCGAGACGTGTTCCTTTCTCGGCCGCAATCGCAAGACGCAGAAGTCAGTAGCGCGACCCAACGCGACATCAACAAATTTACTCCTCGGCCGAGCTCGGCCGACGAGTTGGCACGCCCGCATTCACCGAAGGACGTAGTTAGCTTTTAGATTACTCGGCCTGCGCGCCACGTAGGCTTTGTAGTTTTTAGGACCAACAACTACAAACCCTAAAATTAAAAAAACACAAAAAATATCAGTTATATAGTATATCTGATCAGTTATGTAATGGGAAATATGGAGCTGTAATCGTTCATCAGGTGGATTGCTATTGAATATCAGTGGCGATTAATGAATTTCAGTCCTAATTCGTTTTTTCAATGTGCATACATATAAAGACATGGTGAGTGCTTTTTTTTTGCAATCCTTCCCTGTCTCTCTCTTTTTCCTTGTTGTTGTTGTTGTTGTTGTTGTTGTTGTTGTAGTCTGTCCATAGCCATTGTTTCTGCATTAGGGCAGTAGAGCTTTTTCCATGTCTGTTTTCCGTTAGCGTCCCGTTAAACGCCGTTGGGCGTTGTGCGTTGCACTGTCAGTAAGCGCATAACATCTGTTAGGTTTCTGTCAGATTCCCTGTACTGCGTGAGACGTGGCATTTGGTGTGTGATCAGAGTGTCCGCCGTGTTTGTTATGTGTCACTCTGTTATGCGTTATGCCTTTACGTGGGATAAACAAACCTCATCCCATCTGACATTCTGACTCTTGTCTCTTCGTTCGTCGTAAATTCCATTTCTTTTGTACCTCTTATTTTTTCCTTTTTCCAAGAGTAGCTTATTAATCGAGTGTATTTAATCAATATTGTTAACATTGTAGACGTACCTCAGGTTTGTGAAGAGAGTAAAATGAAACAAGCAGGATGATGATCTGGAAGGCCGCAAGAGAGATCAACTTCTGATATATATCTAGAACTGATGAGCTAGCGGCATGTAAGTACCATTAATTCATTCTTCATGAATTAATTGTGTTAGTTTAGGTTTAGGGCAATTGCATTTGCAGAAGTGAAGGTATTAGCTTTTGGTTATTTATCTTCAGACTTCAATCCTTTATGCACTAAATAGATTTTCTCGAAATTTTTTATGGTGTTCCGCCATGTGGGATCGTCTCATATATGCATGATCATTAAGAAACACATGGGCTAGCTTCAACAATGACCCATGAGCTACGTACGCGCCGTCTTTTATTTTTAATTTTTTTTTTGGTTACATTCGTGGGATTCTAACCACCACTAGCCTATTTATCCACCGCCTTATTTACACTCACCACTAAACTAAATTGGGTAACTCATTTGAAAGATGAGAATGTTAGACCCTCTTGGTGACACTCTCTTGCACGTGTAAGGTCTTACGTTACAATATTAAGACTATCATGATATTTAGATACAATAATTAACAAGTGTTAGAAAATTAGTTATTTATTTTATTATTTGGGTTTGGGCCTAGCTTATTTGGATTAGGGTTTCTTAAGTTCTGCTCTCTATAAATATAGCTTGTAGTTTAGTACGAGAATTAAGTCAGTCAAGCTGTAGCCAACAATTTGTAGTTGTCTGATCATCAATCTCATTTATTTGTTTTCCGTTTAATAAAACAATGTTCATAGTTTATCTTGCGTTTGTTCGTTCGTTATGAGTACTTTAATTTTCAACTTGTAGGTCCTACGATTGTATGTAAGACCTACATGTATAAGAAAATGTTAGCAATTATGTATGCCCCGTTTGTGTTTTAAATAGCATTACCCACGTAAGCCTATTTTTATCAAAATCTGTCAATAAGTGTTTCAGTTTTGTGGGTATTATTGATTAAAGCAGTAGTACTCTTGCTACGTTCTTACCTGCCCAGATTTTTAGAACTTAAAATCAGGATATTTATTACACTCTCACTTCTTGGCTTCCTTCGTCTTCGTCGGCATTTCTAATTTCAGATATTAATATGCTTTGACATTTTAACCTTTACGAAAAAATGGAGTTTTATGATGGTTACACATATTGTCCATACATGCATGATCTTCATGACAAAAAAATTTCTTGACCAAATTCGATGTATGGCTTGCTGCGATCGGATGGTAGGGATGGGAAGGCATTTTTAACCCTTACGAAAAATGGAGTTTTATGATGGTTATAACGTAGTCCATACATGCATGATCGCCATGATAAAAATAAGTTCTTGGCTAGATTCGATCGGTGGCTTGCTGCGATTGGATGCTATAGGGATGGGAAGGCAGTAGAAGTACTGGAGAATTTAAGAGATCAGATGGACGTAATGGATATATGATGGTTGTTATATGGATTAAGTTTGTTAGAATCTGGTGGAATATAAGAAGGGTAATATTGTAATTCTAGGAAAGATAGTTTTACTATAAAAGAAAGCTTGTAAGGCATTTGTTGTATTTTCCTCTCTGAGATTTTAATAGAAAAGTATCTTCGTCTTCCTCTCTTTCTCTTCTTTCGAATCTCTAAGCTTGTGTTCTTCATAATCCCTAAGAGTTAATATGGTATCATCGTCGGCTATGGGTAACTTCCGTCTTCGATCCTGAGGTGTTCCGCTGCCAGTGCTATTTCAGAGTCTGTCGTCTGCGGTTGAAGATAGGGCGCATCAAAATTCGAGGGGTTTTGTCTGGGTTATCTGCTATTCTTTTCGGTGATCAGGTTCTTCGTCTTTCTGTGGCTTTCTGAATTCAACGCATACTTATTTTCTGTCAATTGGTGATCTGGGTTGATTTGTGTGATTTGGGATGTTTTGTTTTGTTAATCTGTCGAAGTTCTTATGGAAGTGTCATTCTTTCATATATGCATAATCAGTAGTATCGTTCTTTCGCAAATTCAAGAAAGTGTCATTCTTTCTTGGTCAAGAACTTGTGGAAGTGTCATTCTTTCACGAATTCAGGAAAGTGTCATTCTTTCTTGGTCAAGAATTTGGTAGTTCAGAAGAGTGTCATTCTTTCCTGTGTGTTTTTTATCGGAGTTTCAATCTCTGTCTCTAATTCAATTTGGTGAATAATGTTGGTGTGTTGAAGATAGTCATGAGTTCTTCAAATTTTAAGGTTGATGGGATTTTGGGTATGCTTACCATAAAGCTCAAAGATGATAATTTTGCTAAATGGGCATTTCCGTTTCAATCGGTTCTAAGAGGGTACAAATTGTTTGGTCATTTTGATGGTATAACTGTGTGTCCATCCAAGTATGTTGTTAGTATCGAAGCTGGGGTTACAAAAGAAATTTCTGAGGCATTTGTGGATTGGGAGTCTACGAATATGGCATTGTTGAGCTTGTTACTTGCTACATTGTCTGATGAAGCAATGGAGTATGTGCTTGGGTGCAGGACTGCTCATGAAGCATGGATCAATATTGTTGATCGTTATGCGTCTGTGTCTAAG
This sequence comes from Malus fusca, assembly GCA_035220775.1. Taxonomy (NCBI): domain Eukaryota; kingdom Viridiplantae; phylum Streptophyta; class Magnoliopsida; order Rosales; family Rosaceae; genus Malus; species Malus fusca. The sequence goes on along the minus strand of CM069074.1, from coordinate 6,485,364 downwards.
TCTAGAGTCAATCATCTTAAAACGGAATTGCACACGATTCAGAAGGGCACTGATACAATTGATAAATATCTTTTGAGACTGAAGAGTATAAGAGATCAACCGACTGCTGCAGGGGAGTCTATCTCTGATAATGATATAATCATTGCTGGTCTTGCTGGTTTACCTAAGGAGTATGGGGTTATTCGTACTGTTATATTAGCTAGGGAATCTTCGATTACCTTGAAGGAGTTTCGAGCACAGTTATTGGGAGTCGAAAGGGAAATTGATGGGGAGATTACTGTTTTATCTCAAAATATGTCTACCATGTATGTTCAAGGTTCTACTTCCGGTTCTAATGGTGCATCCTCCTCGAATACACAAACTCATAATCATATTTCTGGTAATACTGGAGGGATAATTACTACTGGATCTTATGGTTCCACTCCTCAGATTTCAGAAAGTTCGCTCAATAATTCACTACTCCAACACAATTTTCAACAGCCAGTCTACTCTACTCCACCTCAACAGTTTCAACAGCCATTTTATTCTGCTCCACCATTGCAACCTATTGTGTTTCCTGGCAGTTCAGTTTATTTCATGCCCTTACACTCCACAGCAGAATGGAGTGGTAGAGAGAAAACACAGGCATATTGTGGAAACTGCTATCACATTACTTAATGTTGCTGGTCTAACTCCTGAGTTTTGGTATTTTGCTTGTGCACATTATGTTTTTTTTATTAACAGGATGCCGTGTAAGACTTTATCAATGTGTTATCCATATCAATGTTTGTATCAGAAAGTACCTGATGTTCAATCACTGAAAATTTTTGGCTCAGCGATGTTTCCTTGGTTGAGGCCATATAATGCCAACAAGCTACAGGCAAGATCGGTTATGTGCATTTTTCTAGGTTACTCAATGGGATATAAAGGAGTAATTTGTTTTGGTCTGAAAACTAGGAAATACATCATATCTAGGCATGTGATATTTGATGAGTCTAGTTTCCTTGCAAAGATACCTCAAAAACATACTGCAATAGACCAACATAGACAAGCATCCCAGCATTTTATGCCAGTTCTTATACCAGTTCTTGTTGGACACAGAGAATCGATTTCCAATGCACAGCTTCCTGATTTAGTTGCTTCTGATACAAGTGGTCATAATCAACCTTATGTTTCAGAACATGGAAGTGTCTCAATTTCTGGTTCTCAGGACAGTGATTCAGTGTTATCCGATCATCTTACTATTTCCACTCTAGTTGATACACCTCATTTTCTTCATGTCCTCAACCCTGCACAATTACAGGTAGTTCTTCCTTTCACTACATCTTCTTCATCTACTAATTCAGATCCTAATGCTGTGAGAACAAATGGTCCACAAACTAGATTGCAAACAGGTGCAATTTTACGATAAAACTATGCCAGTTTTATTGCCTCATTACCTCAGTTGTTTTCTTTACAACTGGTGGATAATGCTTCTGAGATTCAACATATGGAGCAATGTCATGGTGGTTTTTCATTTCTAGCTGATATATCTGATGAGGAGGAACCAAAGAATTTCAAAAGTGCAGTTCATAAAGTACAATGGCAGAAGGCCATGCAGGAAGAATTTGATGCCCTCAAAGCTCATGGTACATGGAAATTAGTCCCTCCTCCATCTAATCAATCTGTCATAGGTAGTAAATGGGTCTACAAAATCAAGAAAAATCATGATGGTTCTGTTTCTAGGTTCAAAGCTCGGTTGGTGGCACAAGGGTTCACTCAAAAGCATGGTATACATGAAGCAACCTCAAGGGTTTGTGGACTCTCAAAAACCTAATCATGTTTGTCGATTGGTGAAGTCTTTATATGGTTTAAAGCAGGCACCAAGGGCCTGGAATTCTAAATTCACTAGTTATCTCCCAAGCCTTGGTTTTAACACATCACTGTCTGATACGAGCCTGTATGTCAAGGTGGATGATGAAGACATTATTCTATTACTTTTATATGTGGATGCTATTATTCTCACTGGCTCTAATCCAACTAAGGTGCAGTCCGTGATCAATGACTTAGCAGGTGTATATGATCTCAAGGACATGGGCAAACTCACATATTTTTTGGGACTACATGTTCAATACCTTAATGATGGTTCTCTTTTTATCAATCAGTCCAAGTATGCCAAGGAATTGTTAAAGAAAGCAGGTATGGAGTCTTGTAAGCCAACCTCGACTCCGTCTAAGCCACATACTTAAGTTCTTGCAAATGAAGGAGTGTTGCTGACTGATCCGAGTCAATATCGAAGTATTGTGGGGGCTCTTCAGTATTTAACTTTCACAAGACCGGATCTTGCTTATTCTGTGAATATGGTATGTCAATTTATGACCCAACCAACCGATGTACATTTACATTTGGTTAAACGAATTCTTCGATATGTCCAAGGGACTGTCCATTGTGGTTTGCAGTATACAAAAGGTTCAGATTTCAAGCTCACTGCATACTCGGATTCCGATTGGGCAGTTGACATAACTACTAGAAGATCAATATCTGGTTTTGTCGTTTATCTTGGATCCAATCCTATTTCATGGCATTCAAAGAAACAATCTACTGTTTCTCGAAGTTCCACTAAGGCAGCATATGAAGTTTTGGCACATTGTGCAGCTGATGTGTTTTGGATTCGATCTGTATTCAAGGACATTCATCAGCATATGTCCACACCCCATTCACTGTACTGTGATAACCTTTCTGCTTTGGCTTTAAGTTCTAATCCAGTGTTTCACTCCAAGATAAAGCACCTTGATACTGACTACCACTTCGTTCGGGAGAGGGTTCAAAAATGAGATATCCATGTACATTATATTCCAACCGATGATCAAGTTGCAGATGTCTTCACTAAGGGATTACACAATCTAGTTTTTTTAAAACATTGCAGACATCTTGGTTTAGGCGTTCTAAAACATTGCAGACATCTTGGTTTGGGTGTTCTATCATCTTTACAACAAACTAAGCTTGATTCTTCCATGCTTAGTTTGAGGGGGGAGTAATGGATATATGATGGTTGTTATATGGATTAAGTTTGTTAGAATCTGGTGGAATATAAGAAGGGTAATATTGTAATTCTAGGAAAGGTAGTTTTACTATAAAAGAAAGCTTGTAAGGCATTTGTGATTAAGATTGTATTTTCCTCTCTGAGATTTTAATAGAAAAGTATCTTCGTCTTCCTCTCTTTCTCTTCTTTCGAATCTCTAAGCTTGTGTTCTTCATAATCTCTAAGAGTTAATAGGACGATGCATGGTGATTTCATATCAAATCAAATCAAATAAACATATATGAATCCAACATGCGATATAATTTGGAAGCATCGGGGGATCATATATTATATTCATTTAGGTATCGAATCACAACTGGACAATGAACTTATCTATATATTAATACCTACATATTTATTGAACGTGAAATAAAATGGGACTAAACCATAAAAAATAGGGATAGTTTAGTTGCGGTCTTTGGTCCCTACTTGTTATAGACTCAAACCTTATGCATTTTAGATTTTTGATTGAAGTCCCTCTCCTGTTACATAAATGACATAATAATAAAAGAGATGCAATAATATCAATAAAGACTCAACCCTTCTTTTTTTTTTTTAACTTTCATTTACACTACCAATTTAATTATTCAAAATTGCTTATGGGTGCATTCTAGATTATATATATATATATATAAAAAGGGATTTTATTTTATTTTTGTTATTTTTATAAAATGAGTACATTTATATAATAAAATTTGGCTACATTATATATATATATATATATATATATATATATATATAATTGGTACATTTACATAAAAACATGGGTACATTTTATGTAACATCCCACATCGCCCAGGGGAGTGATCCTTAAATGTATATTATCATCCCTACCTAGCACGAGGACTTTTGGGAGCTCATTGGCTTTGGGTTCCGTAGGAACTCTGAAGTTAAGCGAGAATGAGGCCAGAGCACTCCCAGGATGGGTGACCCACTGGGAAGTTGCTCGTGAGTTCCCAAAAACAAAACCGTGAGGGAATGGTAAGCCCAAAGCGGACAATATCGTGATACGGTGGTGGAACAGGCCCGTGATGTGGTGAACCCGGGCCGGGATGTGACAAATGGTATCAGAGCCAATCCCTGGCCAAAAATGTGTCGACGAGGATGTCGGGTCCCTAAGAGGGGTGGATTGTAACATTCCACATCGCCCAGGGGAGTGATCCTTAAATGTATATTCTCATCCCTACCTAGCACGAGGTTTTTTGGGAGCTCACTGGCTTTGGGTTCCGTAGGAACTCAGAAGTTAAGCGAGAAGGAGGCCAGAGCACTCCCAGGATGGGTGACCCATTGGAAAGTTGCTCGTGAGTTCCCAAAAACAAAACCATTGAGGGAATGGTAAGCCCAAAGCGGACAATATCGTGCTACGGTGGTGGAACGGGCCCGGGATGTGGTGGACCCGGGCCGGGATGTGACATTTTATATTTAAAAAAAAAAACAATGGTACATTTTAGATTAAAAAATAAATAGATTTTACATTAAAAAATGTGTACATTTTACATAAAAAATGGTACTTACAAAAAAAAAAAAAAATAGGGATACATTTTACATATAACAAAGTGGTACATTTGTAAAAAATGGGTACATTATAAATAAATTATGGGTACAAATAAAAGGTTAAAAAAGTATGAGTACAAATAAAAGTTTAAAACATAAGGGACAAAAATAAATTAATATATGGATACAAATTAAAATTTAAAAGAAAATTGCTACAATTTAAAAAATGGTTGCAAATTAAAAATGGGTACAAACTAGAAATAGAAATATATGATAAAAAATTTAACCATAAATATAATAATATATCAAATGTAACGTTTCTAACACTAAATGAATAATTTAAAAATGAAACTTAATTATCTTGACATGTAAATATTTTATTTTTGAATAATTAATGTCGTTTATTAAAATCAAAGGACCTTGATCAAAATTTGAAAAGGAATAAAGTTTTAATCAATAGAGTAGAAAAAATAAGAATGTGAACCTAATGTCTCCAAATATATATTTGTTCCATACATGCCAGCTGGAGATTGTAACCTAGCTACACTGGTTCATGAAGCTGCACGTAATTAGTTTAAATCCAGTATTTTAAAACTATATACTACAACAAAAAAGATGACAGATGATGGAGATGGAGACATTCTCTTTGAAAAGGGAAAATTAAAAAAAAATATTGATAAAGAAGGCCCTCCATAATTCACTCCACTAGCGTAGCATTCAGGGGATGAGATTCGCCGGCCCCACTCACAAAAAAACATACAAAAATATTATGAAGTTCCATTAATTCTATACTTGGAGAATTTTGAGAATATAAGATTTGAAGAATGTAATTATATATCGAAAGTTTGACAAAATAATTTATAGCGAATGACTACATTGTAATTATACCAATATTTTTGTAATAAAATACAACGTTTGTTAAGTTATGTAGATAGTTAAGTTGTAATAACATCGATTTGATTAGTATTAATCGGATGGCCGACTCTGAAACATTCTTGACATAAAGATAACCAGTAAACTAATATTTATTTATTTGTTTAGGGAAAGCACCAGACAAATTTGAAAGAGATGTGAGCATTGCATGTTATCTTGGGAATAGGAACAACACGATTGATTGATCTTCAGATCATTGATCATCAGATCTTCACAAAGAGGATCCGGAGATCCTCGTCTGTTATCTTGAATATCTTGTGGATAAATTAATTAGAGCGATATTATCGTTAAGTTAGAAATTTGATTTGCTATTGGCAGGGTTCGAACCCATGCCGTCATGCAAGGGTGTCACTCATCTCCATCACTGTGGTAGAGGGCCACCTGCAGTCTGTCCTTGTTAAAAAGTATAAATGTGGCAGTAGAGAGTAGAGACCATCATTATTGAATCAACTTTTCTTTTTTTGAATAAATGATATTACTTCCATAAGAGGGAGGGGGTGAGTTTAACCTCAAAATGTGCTAGCAATAATATGGTTCAAATTCGCTTTTAGTGTGAATCAAATCTAATACCTCTCACTTACAAATAAAGAGAAATACTACTAAACCATAGTAGTAAGTAGCTATTGAATCAACTTTTGACAAAGAGAGAGGGGGGGGGGGGTTGCGGAAAAAGTGGTAATGTATTGTGTTGGATCCTGAGGACAACACCTGCGAGCTGTGGTTGATCCGTGTTTCGGAATCTGCATTCTGAAATGTATGTAATTGTAATGTCTCTTGTAAAAAAATGATTTTTAACTAAAATGATTTCTAAGAATGACATAATTCTTTATTTTGATTCCTGAGATTTGAAATCGATAGATTGACCTTGAGTTTGTCAATCACTAATCATTTTAGTCATTCTATAACAAATCTCCATTAACTAATAATAAAACGACAAAAATACTCTCAATTTTTGTCAAAACATTTTGTCCCATTGTTTATTAAATTGAAGATATTTTGTCATTTTAGTCCTTATTTAATAGAATTTTTCACGGAATGCCCAAAATGATTGATGATGAACAAACTCATGAATCACTTCTATTGATTTCAAATATTAGAGACCAAAGTGAGGAGTTATGTCAATCTCGGATACCATTTTGGCTAAAAAGCCTAAAAAAATAAAGGTAATTCTCCTTTTACTACTCTTGAATATCGTGAAATTTACACTTTTAAATATGAAGTTTTTTTGGTCTCATTTTCATACCTAAAGTTAAGTTTTTCTCCCAAATTCATAATTCCATTAGATTGGTCGTCAGGAGCTTCATTAAAGAGTGAAGTGACGCCCACATGAATGATGATTATGCAGTAGCACTGTGACACCATGTGGACGATATCTGTGCAGAATTTTCTTTTTGGAAAAATAAAATAAAAAACAATTATCGTCTTGGGATGGGGCATGCCCAAAAATTTGAAGTCTTCTTCCCTTAGTAACCCACCTCCAAAGCAGAAGAGATTTTTCAGTGTGCTGAAAATACGAACATATACGCTATATATGTTCACATAAGTTTCCCGTTAATCAACACGAGCAGCCTTTTGATTTTTCACGAAAGTATATTTACCCAAAGCTTCTATAGTTTTGTTGATCTTCTTAATTAGAAGAGTTTACTTACATTTCTACCCATACTGATATCAACAAATTCGTTCCTACACTCCCAGAAATGCGGATAATGTTCTCATATATTATGTTAGTGCCTGTAGGAGTTTTCTATCCATATATGAAAACTATAGTTCGACAAAATATATATATATATATATATATATATATGAAAACTATGGAAAGAACTCATATGTCAAAAAAATTGTAGGAGAGAGTTAAGTTGCCCAGAAATTATAGGAAGCACTTGAAATAACTGACAAGCATCTGGTATTGAGAATCTGGACCCTCTTTCAACTGTTACTGATTAGTACGTACTAGCTTTCTTAGAGCAAGAGCTTCTTCAAAGTGGTTGATCAACATGACCTTTTCCGAATTGGCAGATGCATTGCCTAAGTTTCTTGTACACAAAACAAAGCAACGGTTGATTAAAATGCGGATACGCGTAAGGAAGCTTGCCTTAAAAACAAGGTTTGTATAATCTGATTTTTCTTATGCTTTGGATCGATGTCCAGTCATCTCATAATTGTGGTTTCACTACCTTTCTGATGTTGATATTAACGAAGTTGTTTTGAGCCGTTGTATCATGACAATTTACTGTGCTATATATTTTAACAGGGAGAAAATAATGACAAAACCACGAAAAAAGATAAAGAGAGAGGGTAGAGAGAGGAAAATCTGAAAGGGCTGCAGTGATGGAGAAGGTTATAGTTTATGCTCATAGATGAAGCCAGGATTTACGTGCTACTCAGTCGTGAGTTAAAAAAAAAAAGGTTTATGAGGCAAGGCTAACTCGTGAATAAAATCATGGGAAAAAGTGTGTACTTGTGCTGTCATGTGTAACTTTTCGCTCCAATGTGAATCTATTCCTTAAAATTTCAGGTGGAGTATGAAGATGGTGGTGTTAGGCAAAAGGCAGTACACTGACAGCTTCTGCTTATTTCACTAGTAAAAAAGGAGATTTGATATCTGAGTGTTTTTATTACCATAGAAAGACAATTGATATTTCGATTATTTCAAAACCAAGGTTACTTACCAGCCCATTGTTATGGTTTTAGTTTTCGACAAAACTATAAAATTATAACACACAAGTAGAATTTTTAGAAAATTGTAACTTCAATGATTCTTTCTTTGAAGTTGACTATGCCAACTAACTAAAATAACACATTGCATATGTAAAGTTAGAGAATGACTTCAATGGTATAAGTAGATGCTACCAATAACAAATTATGCGTAAATGTTTCTTCATGTGTTGTAACGTCGGTACAAGATGTTAATCATGCTACAATGGTCATTCATCCATGAAAGTTTCTCTTGTGAATTGGATTAGTTACTCGAGGCAGTACGCACATCCACTTGCACTGACTTCAATCCCTAACCTATGAATTAGTTCGGTTGGCTGCGTGCGCATGACACACAACTACCCCAATGCTCAACTACCCACAACCGTGTCCTTGTCCGTACAACAGTTCCATTTAGATCACCTCATCAAACTCAAACAATCTTCTTCCTCAAAAGATGGCATCCTTCCAAATGGCGAAAGACACCACTCCTCTATCCCTCTCTCCAAACTTCATTCTCCCAGAGAATCACAGGCCACACCTCTCAAATGTTTCAGCTCTGGAATCAATCCCCACCATTGATTTGAACGACTTGTTAAGATAGTTGAAGAAGAAGATAGAAGAAAGAAAGAAATGAGAGGGAGAGAGAACAATTTGTATTTTGTTATTCCTATTTCTGAATAATGAGCACTCTGCTCTACAACTTCAGTTTTATATCTCAATACCCCAATCTCATCAATCTAATCAATATAGCTAACTAACTAATAATCTAGGATTGTGACAAGTGTCAACAACCCAATACATCACATTCTTCATTATACTCCTAACATCCCCCCTCAAACTCAAGATTGGGGCATCCAATCATGAGGTTAAAGCATTCAAGTTGTCAAAAAAAAAAAAAAAAAAATCAATGCAAAGTGTAGACAATTCGTGGATGAAGATCTGTTGTTGTTACTCCAGCCACTAGTAGAAACTTAAAAAAAATATGGCTTTTAGCATGAACCATGAGATTTGGCAATCTAAACTCTTTTTGGATAGTATTCCTTGCAATTGGAGAGTGGAGTATCTGGTCACTGCTGCACACATAATCTGCAATAAGAAAACCTCCTAGCATCTGGAGCTTGTATTTTACCACCATTATATCGTGTATACCATAGTACCCAAATCAACGTAGACTTGGTGCCCCCACCCTTATAAAAAAATTCTCATATGGTAGCCTAACTGAATATCAAATATACTTCCACCATTGCATAACCGAAGTACATAAAATCCTCGAAACGAATGTACAACAGTTTGAGTAGGAACACCAATTTTCGCCTTGTTGTCAGAGTTAAGAATTGGAAATGTCACTTGAATACACGGTTGTAAACCCACTAAAATCAACTGAGAGTCTGCACTTTCCTTGTCAATACATTCCAAAACTTGTTTTTCTGCATCAGTTAAAAACATTTCATCTTCTGAAACAATAAAGTGAAAGAGAGAACCAAACTTGCGATCATAAGCTGTATGAATGTCAACATTATAATTGCTCAGTAAAGGTGTTTCATGATTTTGCAGGATGACTGGACACACTAGTTTGATGAGCGGAGCGGAGCCGAGCCCGAGTCGAGTCCGAGTACCACATATAACTTTGTCAAAAATCTCTGACAAAGTTTAGGCACGAGAACTTCGAAGTTCCAGCTACCCTACTATTACCCACAGGGGTAAAGGAACATCATCACTGCTTGACAACTGGAAAGTCCCTATGTGTGTCGACCTCCGTGTTTTGCGGCAAGACAGGTTGGCAAGAACGTCCAACCTTTACTCACTTTCGAGAAAAGACTCCCAACATAATTACTTTCTCAAAAACCGAAACGGCGCCACTCTCCGAATCTCGAGGGCCAGACTCCCAACGGGATTACTTTCTTGAAAACCGAATAGGCACAGCTCTCAGAACTTCGAGAACCATATCTCCTTAGATAAAGCTTGTCTGTAATCTTCACACGCAACATCAGCTTTCCAGATACAACATACCACTTTTTCAAAGTGCTCTGACAAAGTTAAAGCACGTGAAGCTGGCAGCTCCCACTACATTGATGTGACCAAGAAGGGTAAAGGAATAGCATTACTACTTGCTATTGGGAAATCCCTATATACGTCGACCTCCCTCCTCTAAGGACAAGCAAACCTGCAAAAATGCTCAACTCTTTCTCGCATTCGAGAAGGCACCCTCAACATAACTTCTCGAAATACTCAGCTTTATTTCCCCCCGATAATACCTCAGCAAATAAGCCTGTGGAAAGTTACTTCTTCAAAAGCAAAAGTATCTCATATCATCTCTTCTCCATCTGCTTCTCCTTATCCTGACAGCTGAATGAGAGACAAGGAGAAGGAGAACAATCAACCGGAAGCCGAAGTCAAACCTCTGATCCTGGGTTGCTTGCTTGGAAGCCTGACTGCTTACCTTGTCGGTTACCTCCTTCGACAGATCTCCTAGCTCGGCGACTTGAGAGACTCCTACTATAGGGTTTGTATCGCACTTGGCCAAGCCCGAAACTACAAGTAAGCTTCAGGTGAAATTGATACATTACCTTGTGCATCTCCACCGGTTGAAGACACCACCCCTGAATGGAGGAAGCGTACTTCCAGAGAAGATGTCACATCTACCTATGAGAAAGATAAGGCAAGTGAAGACGATACCACACCTCGGTACTTAGAAGTTTCGCGATTACTCAGCGGCTTGGATCTTGCAAGTCCCCAACCGAGGAGCTTCCCTCACTCGGGAACTTAGGGGAGCACTGTTTGTACCATACTTGACCAATCCCGAAACTACTTAGCACCGGTCAACGTTATACCGTCAAGGATCCAGAAGAGCTTCCCTTCAACCAGGAGGCCAATCACAATGCGACACGTGTCGACATCAGAAGCCAATCACAGCGCGACATGTGTCAACATCAGAAGCCAATCACAACATGACACGTGTCAATGTCAGAACAAAACTAGAAACTCTCTTCTATAAATAGGGATCATTCTCCCACAATAATCTCTAATGTCATTTTGTACTAAACTATTCACTAGAACTCACAAAAGGGGAGCTTGAACCAATGCATTTGTGTAAACCCTTCACAGTTAATGAGAACTCCTCTACTCCGTGGACGTAGCCAATCTGGGTGAACCACGTATATCTTGTGTTTGCTTCTCTGTCTCTATTCATCTATACACCTATCCTCGCTAGTGACCGAAGCAACCAAGCGAAGGTCACAAAACCTGACACTTTCTGTTGTACCAAAGTCCTCGCTGATTTTGTGCATCAACATTTGGCGCCGTCTGTGGGAAAGACACTTACTCCCACTCTCTTCAGCTTTGTCAAGCTGGTTTCCACCGCTCGTACACTTTCTTTTGGCCAAGCATCTCTCTCCAACATGGGGAGCGAAAGAAGCCATAGCACACAGAATGACACCCCCATTGGACCTAGTATGAAGCAACGAAAGCAAGAAGGAAATAGAGTTACTCTTCAAGCTAAAGTCGATGAGCTAGAAGCTCAGAACAACAAGATAGTGATGAGGAACGAGGTCCTCCAAGAGCAATATGAAAAGCTTTTCGAGAGGCTTCACGAGGCTAGGCATGCTCAAACATACAAGTTCGTCGCCCCTGTCGAGGTCAACAATCATCTGAATGCCCCCCAACACGGAGGGTCACCGATATCCAACACGGACATCCCTGACAGGGATCGAGCTACCCATCAATGTGACGATCAACATGAGACTTCTCTCAACCCGGCCGCTTCAACCCGAAGCAGAAGAAGTAGAGGAAAACACCTCTTCACAGAGGGAGTGGAAGGATCAAAAGCCGTCTATCGCGATTGTCGAGACTTCCTAAAGCAACGTCGAGAGAATCTCATCCACATAAGCTCGAAGATTAATGACCCAAGAGTTTCTGAAAGACTCGGTCCTCTTCCACGACCCAGGTCAGCAGCCAATCTAGGGAATGGGCAACAGGCCCCAGAAGAACATGAAGGTACAGGGGACTCGGAAATATTCCGACATACTCACTCTAGGAGTCAGTATGGCGAGTCCAAGGAAAAATCACGCTATCTTGATCAAACTTTCCTACCCCCAAGAGGCGATGGGGACTTACGGAAGAAAACTTCAGTGGTGCACGACTCCACTCAGGACCCCCTTGTCCTACAGCTCCTGGATGAAGTAAACAAGTTGAAGGCTGAACGTCAAGCCGAGATACCTGACTGGAACCAACCCAGGCCTGGCCCCCTCACAAAAAGGATCCTCAACACCCCCCTCCAAGCGAAAACAAAGCAGAAGCTTGACTTACAACTCTATACTGGAAGGGAAGACCCGATTGAACACCTTAACCTCTTTGAGTCCACCATGGTATACCGGAGACACACCGACGAAGAACGGTGCCTTCTCTTCCCCTCCACCCTCTCTGGAGGAGCTTTAAACTGGTATTGCCGTCTTCCACCCGAGACGGTAGACTCATTTGAAGAGTTGAGGAAGTTGTTTGTCTCTCAACACATCTTCCAGACCGATCGCTTGCATTCCGCAGATGACTTGTACACTATTCGCCAGAAGCCGGACGAGTCATTACGAAAGTATGCTGGCCGCTTCAGCCATGAGTATTCCCGCTGCGCTGAGGCAGATGACAAAACCGCCCTCAAGGCCTTCACGGCAGGCTTACGTGACTGTTTCTTCAAGTACATGATCAATGCCAACACTTGGAAGACTTACTCTGAGGTGATGGCACAAGCTTACAACCATGCCTCCGCCGAGGCAAGGACATATCAAGGGAAACCCCCTACAGTCACCCCTTATCAGCAAGTAGGGAGTGGAGGCCAGATCCAACCGAATGAGAAGACCTCAACCTTCCAAGAAGTAGCAGCACACCCCCCTGCCTCATTTAATGCTTCGTCAAGTCAGCAGACATATCAATCCCAGGGCAAAAGGAAAGATTTTCATCCTCACCAATCTCATTTTAATAAAAAGAATAAGGGGCACTATCGCGATAACTCAGGATATCGTCACAATAACACTCATCCCCAGGCAGTCAACGCAGTGGGTCAATCGCGTGTCAAGACAGGCCCTACCCCGAGGTATGAGACATACACACCTTTGAACGCTACATGCGCGGCCATCTACCCCAGTATAGCTCACCTGATACCAAAGCCAAAGCCAAGACAGCCGGATTACAAGTTCACGAAGAACACGGGCGTGTTTTGCTGCTACCACGAATATAATGGCCATGACGGCGAGAAGTGCATCATCCTCCGTGATCATATCGAGGCTTTGGCACGTGAAGGAAAAATTGATCAATTCATCCTTCACCCTCCAAGGGATAACCGTAACCAACGTCAGGTGAATGTGATATACTCCATAAGCGGCGGCACACCCATGTCTGAATCTTCCAATAGGGCCATGAAAAACAGTGAACGAACTTTGAGACATGGCCATCAAGTGTTTCACGTGGAAGACATCAGGGGAGGCAAGTATAAAAAACCTAACTGGGATCCAATATGTTTCTACCCTGAGGAAGAAAGAGGTATCATCTACCCTCACAACGACCCGCTGATCGTGGAGGCTCACATAGCAAATTTTGATGTGAAACGAATCCTGATAGACACAGGTGCTTCAGTCAATATCATGTTTGCTGAAGCTTTCAAGGCACTTAATGTAGCTGAACACTTGCTCGATCGCTCGATTTCTCCTCTGATAAGCTTCTCTGGCGATATCGTACCACCTTTAGGGAGTATACACTTACCCCTCACCATTGGTACAGGCCCCTACACAGCTACTATTACCACTAACTTCCTAGTGGTCAATTGCCCGACAGCATACAATGTCATCTTCGGGCGCACAGGCATCAATGATCTCAAGGCCATGGTATCCACACGTATGTTGTTGATGAAGTTTCCAACCCATTTCGGCAATGGATACATCAGGGGAGATCAACTTAGTGCTCGATCATGTTACAACACTTCAGTTAAGCAACAACACCTGCATGTCCCTAAGGAGACCCTCTCTATACATAACCAAGTAGTAAAGACCAGTCCAGATGAAGCTAACTCGGATCTTCATGATGGCAACAGTCAACCTGATGACCCTCGAGATGACTTCTTCACCCAGCAAGCACAACCCGCTGAAGAGTTAGAGAATGTCTCTATCTCCAAAGACCATCCAGATCGCATGGTGAAGATTGGCACCACTTTGTCACCACCCATGCGGCTGTCGTTGATCTCATTTTTGCAAGAAAACGCCGAGGTCTTCGCTTGGTCATATAAAGATATGCCGGGCATCGCTCCCGATATCATCTGTCACCACTTGAGTATTGATCCCAAGACCAAACCAGTAAAACAGAAGCGAAGATCTTATGATGTTGAACGATACGAGGCGATGAAAGCAGAAGTTGAAAAACTCAAGGATATAGGTTTCGTCCGTGAAGTCAATTACCCAAAATGGGTAGCAAATGTTGTCATTGTTAAGAAAAATCCGACCAAGGAAAGTCTCCTGCTTCAAAAGGTCTTGTGGAGAATGTGTGTCGACTACACCGACCTAAACAAAGGATGCCCGAAGGATAGTTTCCCCCTTCCTCTCATTGATAGACTTATAGACTCTACGGCAGGGTGTGAGCTCTTGAGCTTCATGGACGCTTATTCAGGATACAACCAAATCCTCATGAACCCCTCAGACCAAGAACACACAGCCTTCACTACTGACAGGGGACTATATTGCTACAAAGTCATGCCTTTCGGCCTAAAGAATGCAGGAGCAACTTATCAGAGACTGGTCAATTCAATGTTCGCCGAACAGATTGGGAAGAGCATGGAAGTTTACGTTGATGATATGTTAGTCAAGAGCAAACATGCTGACCAACACATCACCAACCTATCTGAAACTTTCACCATTCTAAAGAGGTATCGAATGAGGTTGAACCCCAACAAATGTGCCTTCGGCGTGGGCTCTGGCAAATTCTTAGGCTTCATGATTAGCCAACGAGGCATTGAAGCTAACCCTGAAAAGATCAAAGCAATCCTCAACATGAAAGAGCCAGTAACTTCAAAAGACATCCAAAGCCTTACTGGCAAGGTGGCAGCCTTAACCAGATTCATCTCTAAGGCCACAGACAGATGTGCTCCTTTCTTCAAAGCACTCAAGGGAAATAAGAAGTACATTACATTGACGGAGGAATGTGCCGAGGCATTCAGGAACCTCAAAGAGTACATGAGTAAGGCCCCTCTGCTCTCCAAACCAGAAGTTGGTGACACTCTCATTATCTATCTATCGGTTTCGGCTTCAGCAGTCAGTTCTGTTCTTATTCGAAAGGACAGTGGTGTCGAACGGCCCGTCTACTACGCTAGCAAGGCCCTACAAGATGCGGAGACACGATACTCAAACATTGAGAAATTAGCTATAGCATTGGTCATGTCTGCTCGAAAACTTCGCCCTTATTTCCAAGCACACGCCATCATCGTGCTTACCAATCACCCTCTTCGACAGATACTCCAGAGTCCTGACACGTCTGGGCGAATGATCAAATGGGCGATAGCATTGGGTGAGTTTGACATCTCCTACCAACCAAAACCAGCCGAAAAGGGTCAAGCAGTAGCAGATTTCATCGCCGACTTCACATATCCTGTTGACATTACTTCTACACCTGAAGCAGTAACTTCACTACCATCAGAAGCTCAGAAGATAGAATCAACAACCCCAGCATGGAGTCTGTATGTTGATGGCTCATCCAACCAACAGGGCTGCGGAGCAGGATTAGTCCTCATTACCCCTGACAAAGTGGCGATGGAATACGCTATTCGTTTCAAATTCAAGGCATCGAATAACGAGGCCGAATACGAAGCCCTTTTAGCAGGCTTACGTTTGGCCAAGCACCTTGGGGTTAAACAAATTGATATCTTCAGTGACTCCCAGTTAGTGGTCAACCAGGTCACGAACAACTTTGATGCTAAGGATAGCTCCATGGCGGCATATCTCGCGCAAACACGACTTTTGCTCAAACACTTCCACTACCAGATCACCCAAGTTCCTCGAGCGGCAAACAGTCATGCAGACGCTTTGGCCCGCCTCGCCTCGGCAGTGGAAGACAAGATTGGGAGAAAAATTCATGTCGAATTGTTGGCGGCACCGAGCACCATGGTCGCGGAAGTGTGCAATTTACAACAAGGAGATAGTTGGATCACCCCAATTTATAAATTCCTTGCTCATGGCACCCTCCCAAATGACAAAGTCCAAGCTAAGCAGATTCGATACAAGTCTGCCCGCTACCTGATCATTAATGACCAACTCTACAAGCGCGGTTTTACCCTGCCATACCTAAGATGCCTTACACCTGTGGAGGCGGAAATTGTCCTACGGGAAATACATGAAGGAGTCTGTGGAGATCATGCTGGGTCCCGATCCCTAGCACACAAGACTTTTCGCCAAGGATACTATTGGCCAACACTCCACCAAGATGCCATCAGATTATCTCGCTCATGTGATAAGTGTCAACGCTACGCAACTATCCCTCACTCCCCTCCCGAGCCGCTCACTCCTATGATCAGCCCTTGGCCCTTCGCCCAATGGGGACTTGATTTGATCGGCCCGATGCCTGCAGGGAAGGGCAAAGTCCGCTATGCAATCGTTGCAGTTGACTACTTCACAAAATGGGCTGAAGTAGAACCCCTGGCAACCATTACTGAGGCAAAAATAGAAGACTTCGTATGGAAGAACATCCTCTGCAGATTCGGCATTCCCAATGCGATAGTCACGGACAATGGGCGGCAGTTCGACAACAAGAAGTTCAGGATGTTTTGCTCTAAGTTCAACATCAACTTATGTTTTGCCTCTCCAGCCCATCCTCAATCTAATGGACAAGTCGAGGCCGTTAACAAAATAATCAAGCGCACTCTGAAAACTAGCTTGGACAAAGCCAAAGGTTGTTGGCCAGAATTCATACCCCAAGTTCTTTGGTCATACCGCACTTCATATCGGACTTCCACAGGGGAAACCCCATTCTCACTTGCTTTTGGTACAGAAGCAGTTGTCCCGGTTGAGCTTGAGCAAGCAACATACCGAACCCAGAACTACATGCAGAGTGAGAACGACAAACAACTCACCCTCAACATGGATCTAGTTGAAGAACACAGAAATCAGGCCCACCTGAGGAATGTTGCTTACAAGCAGCGCATCTCCAACTACTACGACTCAAGGGTCAAACCTCGCTCTTTCAAAGTGGGAGACTGGGTACTGAAGAAGAGATTACTCTGTGATAGAGTCCCGAGTGAAGGAACACTTAGTCCTAACTGGGATGGACCGTTCGAGATCGTCGGCATCAGCCGCCCTGGCTCCTACAAGCTCAGAAGCTCCGACGGCAAGACCCTTGGCCATCCATGGAATGCTGACCACTTGAAGTACTATTACAAATAGACTCACATTGTACAAGTGTTAAGCTACAGCCGTTCGGCATCCTATGTAACAAAGACCATTTGGTATGAGTTCAATAAAGAGGTGATTTAGCCAACTCGGCCCTAAACTCTTTTACATTCTGAGCAATGAAACACTCAAGTGTTGAAGCTTCAACGCAAATGTTTCCAATACAAAACAAAATCTAAGTATGTGTCAACAAGACTATACAAAGGATCTACATCATACATTCCAACACATTCATACATAAACATCATATATTCTAACACATTCATACATAAACATCATACATTTCAACACATTCATACATAAACATCATACATTCCAACACATTCATACATAAACATCATACATTCCAATACATTCATACATAAACATCATACATTCCAACACATCCATACATAAGCCAACTGTGCTTCGAAAGGGTTCAACACAATTTGTGTCATTCGACATTTACCACAATGTGCCTCGACACCTTGCCCTTATTCTCACCAACTAGGTGATGAAGGAACTCACCTTCGTGTCACCAACTAAGTGATGAAATGTACAATCCGTACTCTAATATTATTTGGAAACTTACCGCCCTTATCACCAATCAGGTGAAAAAGGAACTCATCTTCATGCCACCAACCAGGTGATGAAATGTACAAACAATGCTCCAGAAGACGAGTGGTACAACTTGTACATGTGAACTCCTAGCATTCACAAATAATCAAAAACCCTCAAGCTTTACAACTCAACTAGGGGAGCACTTATGCCTAACAAGAGCTATAGTCACCAACAAAGTCTTATTGCAAGCCAACAATGGCTTCAGTGCATGGTATACGAAGATCAAGCTCTTCAGCCCTATTGCATCTGCTTCAGACATTTCTCCTTTGTAACAATGCAAACACTACAACTCATAGAAAGCTTCACACGCTCTTGATCAAGACTGTTCGAAGCAAATTCAATTTATATGGTTCATCCAAACCTTCGACTACTACAAGATGTGGCTTGCATCACAATCTCTTGCTCAACAGTGTGGAAGCAAAATTTGTATACGTTGTCTCTCCCACATTTTCAAATTTCTAGTTTTCCAAAAAAAAAAAAAAAAAAAAAAAAAAAAAAAAAAAAGGGAAATTGGAAATTGGGAAATTCAACAAAGCTTCATCAATGGAGAAATTGGGAAATTCAACAAAGCTTCATCAATGGAACACAACTACAATCTCAAAAGCTTCGCACTATCTTCATCAAGATAGTGTGAAGCAAAATCAATTTATGGTGCCACCAAAAGCTTCATCAATGGAGGACAAATGCACAAAATCAGCGAGGACTTTGGTACAACATAAAGTGTCAGGTTTTGTGACCTTCGCTTGGTTGCTTCGGTCACTAGCGAGGATAGGTGTATAGATGAATAGAGACAGAGAAGCAAACACAAGATATACGTGGTTCACCCAGATTGGCTACGTCCACGGAGTAGAGGAGTTCTCATTAACTGTGAAGGGTTTACACAAATGCATTGGTTCAAGCTCCCCTTTTGTGAGTTCTAGTGAATAGTTTAGTACAAAATGACATTAGAGATTATTGTGGGAGAATGATCCCTATTTATAGAAGAGAGTTTCTAGTTTTGTTCTGACATTGACACGTGTCATGTTGTGATTGGCTTCTGATGTTGACACATGTCGCGCTGTGATTGGCTTCTGATGTCGACACGTGTCGCATTGTGATTGGCCTCCTGGTTGAAGGGAAGCTCTTCTGGATCCTTGACGGTATAACGTTGACCGGTGCTAAGTAGTTTCGGGATTGGTCAAGTATGGTACAAACAGTGCTCCCCTAAGTTCCCGAGTGAGGGAAGCTCCTCGGTTGGGGACTTGCAAGATCCAAGCCGCTGAGTAATCGCGAAACTTCTAAGTACCGAGGTGTGGTATCGTCTTCACTTGCCTTATCTTTCTCATAGGTAGATGTGACATCTTCTCTGGAAGTACGCTTCCTCCATTCAGGGGTGATGTCTTCAACCGGTGGAGATGCACAAGGTAATGTATCAATTTCACCTGAAGCTTACTTGTAGTTTCGGGCTTGGCCAAGTGCGATACAAACCCTATAGTAGGAGTCTCTCAAGTCGCCGAGCTAGGAGATCTGTCGAATGAGGTAACCGACAAGGTAAGCAGTCAGGCTTCCAAGCAAGCAACCCAGGATCAGAGGTTTGACTTCGGCTTCCGGTTGATTGTTCTCCTTCTCCTTGTCTCTCATTCAGCTATCAGGATAAGGAGAAGCAGATGGAGAAGAGATGATATGAGATACTTTTGCTTTTGAAGAAGTAACTTTCCACATGCTTATTTGCTGAGGTATTATCGGGGGGAAATAAAGCTGAGTATTTCGAGAAGTTATGTTGAGGGTGCCTTCTCGAATGCGAGAAAGAGTTGAGCATTTTTGCAGGTTTGCTTGTCCTTAGAGGAGGGAGGTCGACGTATATAGGGATTTCCCAATAGCAAGTAGTAATGCTATTCCTTTACCCTTCTTGGTCACATCAATGTAGTGGGAGCTGCCAGCTTCACGTGCTTTAACTTTGTCAGAGCACTTTGAAAAAGTGGTATGTTGTATCTGGAAAGCTGATGTTGCGTGTGAAGATTACAGACAAGCTTTATCTAAGGAGATATGGTTCTCGAAGTTCTGAGAGCTGTGCCTATTCGGTTTTCAAGAAAGTAATCCCGTTGGGAGTCTGGCCCTCGAGATTCGGAGAGTGGCGCCGTTTCGGTTTTTGAGAAAGTAATTATGTTGGGAGTCTTTTCTCGAAAGTGAGTAAAGGTTGGACGTTCTTGCCAACCTGTCTTGCCGCAAAACACGGAGGTCGACACACATAGGGACTTTCCAGTTGTCAAGCAGTGATGATGTTCCTTTACCCCTGTGGGTAATAGTAGGGTAGCTGGAACTTCGAAGTTCTCGTGCCTAAACTTTGTCAGAGATTTTTGACAAAGTTATATGTGGTACCCGAGGAGTTGATGGTGCATGTGGAGAGTGGTGATTGAACAGTAAGATTCACGTGCTTTCTACTTCACCAGAAATCTTCGACAGATTGCCCGTAATTTCCGCAAAGATGAGTGTGCATGTGACAAGTGCTGACGAGGCTGAAAAAGCAGGTGCTTCTTCGATTTCTGAGATCGGCCCTCGTGGTCTCTGAGCAGCCCAGCTTTTGAGAAAGGAAGTGCCTCTTCGATTTTTGAGATCAGCCCTCGTGGTCTCTGAGCAGCCCAGCTTTTGAGAAAGCAAACGCCTCTTCGATTTCTGAAGCTCCGTCGAATGCAGATTTTTATAGAGGCTGGCATTAAGTTCCACATCATACTTGAATCTCCACCAGTAGAAGCTCCATACTTGCACTTCTAAGAACTTGATTTGTCCGACCTCTTCTTTTTCTCCACACCTTCGAATATGTCTTACCCTTCTGACCGTCGCCTTAACTTGAATGTCGGGGAAGATAGTGACCTATCTTCTCCAACCAACATTTGGCAGCCGTCATTCGTATCCCCAAATGGTCCTCTTACAGTTGGGGATTCCATGATGATGAATGATACAACCGCTTCGGTGGTGGCCAGAAATCTTCTCACTCCTAGGAACACTAGAATACTTTCCAGGCGGTCCGACGAACTCGCTGTTCAGGACTCTCTGGCCTACAGCGTCCGATGTGCAGGCTCAGTATCAAACATGGGCCAGCGCCTTCTTGCTCGATCTCGTCAGGTTGAGTCGTTGATGGCTGAAGTGGCTAGTCTTCGGCAAGAGGTCAGAGTGCTTAGGCATGAGAATAAGGAGTTGCACATGCTCGCAACTAATTACTCAACAAGCATGAAGAGGAAGCTTGATCAGCTGCAGGAGTCCGAAGTGCGGATTCAGATTGATCATCAGAGGTTTGTGGCGTTACTCCAGAGGCAACTTCTGCCTTCGTCCTCTGGAGCTTCACCAAGTGTTGAGGCTCCGGATAATCAATCTCTGGTGCTTCGTCTTTCTGGGGCTCTCCCGATTGCTGAGACTTCCCCTGAGCAACCTTTGTGAAGGATCCCTCTTGTTTGTTTATTTTGACTCATGTGTATGTACATATTTGTAGCTTATCGGAAATATTAATAAATAAGCTTGCTTCATTTCAACGTATTGTGTTAAATACACCAAAGCCTTCTTCAGAAAGTTCTCTGAATTTTTTCTTTTGTTGAAACTTGTATTGTTGAAGCTTTGTGAGTGAAGCATGTAGTTTGAGGTAGTGTTCCCTTAATTTCCCGAGTGAGGAAAACTTCTCGGTTGGAGACTTGAAAAATTCAAGTCACTGAGTGGTTGTGAGACTTCCGAGTATCAAGGTGCAGTAGCATATGGTGGGAGTCCCCCAAGTCTTCAGGCGAGGAGAGTTGCCGAATGAGGTGTCTTGCTTGCTACTAATTTGTCAAAGTAACGAAGCCTTGTTTTGATGTCACACCTTCATATATGCCTTATCTAAAAATATTTCCAACTTTTGTGTGTTTGATGCTGCATGCTATTGACTAGACAATATCAAGTGCAATTAGTAGCTTTTCTCTCTTTTTCATCTTTTCTTTGGTGGAATTGCTTTTCGTTTCCACTAATCAGCCTGAGTGGATGCAAGATAACACCATTCTCTATAGCTCATATTGCAAAGTCGTCTTCATGAAAGTTGTTCCTTATCTTGTGAACTACAACATATCCAAATTTGAGATCCATCGGAGTAGTACAACTTCAGAAATTCAAGTATGATGAGTAACTGTTCATCAATTTTCTGTTAACCCGTCAGACTTGTTGTGAGCTTCGAAACTCCATTTTCTCTTGTTCAGATCAACATACTTTCTTCATCGAAGTTGTTCCTCATAATCTCTTCCATAACATATCAAAAATTCAGAACAAACTAACGGTTGAATATTTCCAGATCTTCGAAATACCGCAGCAGCTTTGAAGCTTGGAGAAATCTGACCGTCATGTTTGGAGCTTCAACACTCTAACTTTCGTCGCTCAAATAGAAAAATTTCCTTCGTGAAAGTTGTTCATCTGCTCAAGAACTATAAGATGTCCAAAATTCAGCTCCACTGGAATTAGCTTCGCACTATCTTGATGAAGAGTGTGTGAAGCTTTTATATGTTTTGGTGTTGAAATTTTGTATTGTAGGTGAAGTTTTGGGGTTGAAGCTTTATAGTTGAAACTTTGGGGTTGAAGCTTTATAGGTGAAGCTTTGGTGGCACCATAAATTGATTTTGCCTCACACTATCTTGATGAAGATAGTGCGAAGCTTTTGAAATTGATATTTGTCCTCCATTGATGAAGCTTTTGGTGGCACCATAAATTGATTTTGTTTCACACGATCTTGATGAAGATAGTGCGAAGCTTTTGAGATTGATATTTGTCCTCCATTGATGAAGCTTTTGGTGACACCATAAATTGATTTTGCTTCACACTATCTTGATGAAGATAGTGCAAAGCTTTTGAGATTGATATTTGTCCTCCATTGATGAAGCTTTTGGTGGCACCATAAATTGATTTTGCTTCACACTATCTTGATGAAGATAGTGCAAAGTTTTTGAGATTGATATTTGTCCTCCATTGATGAAGCTTTTGGTGGCACCATAAATTGATTTTGCTTCACACTATCTTGATGAAGATAGTGCAAAGCTTTTGAGATTGATATTTGTCCTCCATTGATGAAGCTTTTGGTGGCACCATAAATTGATTTTGCTTCACACTATCTTGATGAAGATAGTGCGAAGCTTTTGAGATTGTAGTTGTGTTCCATTGATGAAGCTTTGTTGAATTTCCCAATTTCTCCATTGATGAAGCTTTGTTGAATTTCCCAATTTCCAATTTCCCTTTTTTTTTTTTTTTTTTTTTTTTTTTTTTTTTTTTGGAAAACTAGAAATTTGAAAATGTGGGAGAGACAACGTATACAAATTTTGCTTCCACACTGTTGAGCAAGAGATTGTGATGCAAGCCACATCTTGTAGTAGTCGAAGGTTTGGATGAACCATATAAATTGAATTTGCTTCGAACAGTCTTGATCAAGAGCGTGTGAAGCTTTCTATGAGTTGTAGTGTTTGCATTGTTACAAAGGAGAAATGTCTGAAGCAGATGCAATAGGGCTGAAGAGCTTGATCTTCGTATACCATGCACTGAAGCCATTGTTGGCTTGCAATAAGACTTTGTTGGTGACTATAGCTCTTGTTAGGCATAAGTGCTCCCCTAGTTGAGTTGTAAAGCTTGAGGGTTTTTGATTATTTGTGAATGCTAGGAGTTCACATGTACAAGTTGTACCACTCGTCTTCTGGAGCATTGTTTGTACATTTCATCACCTGGTTGGTGGCATGAAGATGAGTTCCTTTTTCACCTGATTGGTGATAAGGGCGGTAAGTTTCCAAATAATATTAGAGTACGGATTGTACATTTCATCACTTAGTTTGTGACACGAAGGTGAGTTCCTTCATCACCTAGTTGGTGAGAATAAGGGCAAGGTGTCGAGGCACATTGTGGTAAATGTCGAATGACACAAAGTGTGTTGAACCCTTTCGAAGCACAGTTGGCTTATGTATGGATGTGTTGGAATGTATGATGTTTATGTATGAATGTATTGGAATGTATGATGTTTATGTATGAATGTGTTGGAATGTATGATGTTTATGTATGAATGTGTTGAAATGTATGATGTTTATGTATGAATGTGTTAGAATATATGATGTTTATGTATGAATGTGTTGGAATGTATGATGTAGATCCTTTGTATAGTCTTGTTGACACATACTTAGATTTTGTTTTGTATTGGAAACATTTGCGTTGAAGCTTCAACACTTGAGTGTTTCATTGCTCAGAATGTAAAAGAGTTTAGGGCCGAGTTGGCTAAATCACCTCTTTATTGAACTCATACCAAATGGTCTTTGTTACATAGGATGCCGAACGGCTGTAGCTTAACACTTGTACAATGTGAGTCTATTTGTAATAGTACTTCAAGTGGTCAGCATTCCATGGATGGCCAAGGGTCTTGCCGTTGGAGCTTCTGAGCTTGTAGGAGCCAGGGCGGCTGATGCCGACGATCTCGAACGGTCCATCCCAGTTAGGACTAAGTGTTCCTTCACTCGGGACTCTATCACAGAGTAATCTCTTCTTCAGTACCCAGTCTCCCACTTTGAAAGAGCGAGGTTTGACCCTTGAGTCGTAGTAGTTGGAGATGCGCTGCTTGTAAGCAACATTCCTCAGGTGAGCCTGATTTCTGTGTTCTTCAACTAGATCCATGTTGAGGGTGAGTTGTTTGTCGTTCTCACTCTGCATGTAGTTCTGGGTTCGGTATGTTGCTTGCTCAAGCTCAACCGGGACAACTGCTTCTGTACCAAAAGCAAGTGAGAATGGGGTTTCCCCTGTGGAAGTCCGATATGAAGTGCGGTATGACCAAAGAACTTGGGGTATGAATTCTGGCCAACAACCTTTGGCTTTGTCCAAGCTAGTTTTCAGAGTGCGCTTGATTATTTTGTTAACGGCCTCGACTTGTCCATTAGATTGAGGATGGGCTGGAGAGGCAAAACATAAGTTGATGTTGAACTTAGAGCAAAACATCCTGAACTTCTTGTTGTCGAACTGCCGCCCATTGTCCGTGACTATCGCATTGGGAATGCCGAATCTGCAGAGGATGTTCTTCCATACGAAGTCTTCTATTTTTGCCTCAGTAATGGTTGCCAGGGGTTCTACTTCAGCCCATTTTGTGAAGTAGTCAACTGCAACGATTGCATAGCGGACTTTGCCCTTCCCTGCAGGCATCGGGCCGATCAAATCAAGTCCCCATTGGGCGAAGGGCCAAGGGCTGATCATAGGAGTGAGCGGCTCGGGAGGGGAGTGAGGGATAGTTGCGTAGCGTTGACACTTATCACATGAGCGAGATAATCTGATGGCATCTTGGTGGAGTGTTGGCCAATAGTATCCTTGGCGAAAAGTCTTGTGTGCTAGGGATCGGGACCCAGCATGATCTCCACAGACTCCTTCATGTATTTCCCGTAGGACAATTTCCGCCTCCACAGGTGTAAGGCATCTTAGGTATGGCAGGGTAAAACCGCGCTTGTAGAGTTGGTCATTAATGATCAGGTAGCGGGCAGACTTGTATCGAATCTGCTTAGCTTGGACTTTGTCATTTGGGAGGGTGCCATGAGCAAGGAATTTATAAATTGGGGTGATCCAACTATCTCCTTGTTGTAAATTGCACACTTCCGCGACCATGGTGCTCGGTGCCGCCAACAATTCGACATGAATTTTTCTCCCAATCTTGTCTTCCACTGCCGAGGCGAGGCGGGCCAAAGCGTCTGCATGACTGTTTGCCGCTCGAGGAACTTGGGTGATCTGGTAGTGGAAGTGTTTGAGCAAAAGTCGTGTTTGCGCGAGATATGCCGCCATGGAGCTATCCTTAGCATCAAAGTTGTTCGTGACCTGGTTGACCACTAACTGGGAGTCACTGAAGATATCAATTTGTTTAACCCCAAGGTGCTTGGCCAAACGTAAGCCTGCTAAAAGGGCTTCGTATTCGGCCTCGTTATTCGATGCCTTGAATTTGAAACGAATAGCGTATTCCATCGCCACTTTGTCAGGGGTAATGAGGACTAATCCTGCTCCGCAGCCCTGTTGGTTGGATGAGCCATCAACATACAGACTCCATGCTGGGGTTGTTGATTCTATCTTCTGAGCTTCTGATGGTAGTGAAGTTACTGCTTCAGGTGTAGAAGTAATGTCAACAGGATATGTGAAGTCGGCGATGAAATCTGCTACTGCTTGACCCTTTTCGGCTGGTTTTGGTTGGTAGGAGATGTCAAACTCACCCAATGCTATCGCCCATTTGATCATTCGCCCAGACGTGTCAGGACTCTGGAGTATCTGTCGAAGAGGGTGATTGGTAAGCACGATGATGGCGTGTGCTTGGAAATAAGGGCGAAGTTTTCGAGCAGACATGACCAATGCTATAGCTAATTTCTCAATGTTTGAGTATCGTGTCTCCGCATCTTGTAGGGCCTTGCTAGCGTAGTAGACGGGCCGTTCGACACCACTGTCCTTTCGAATAAGAACAGAACTGACTGCTGAAGCCGAAACCGATAGATAGATAATGAGAGTGTCACCAACTTCTGGTTTGGAGAGCAGAGGGGCCTTACTCATGTACTCTTTGAGGTTCCTGAATGCCTCGGCACATTCCTCCGTCCATGTAATGTACTTCTTATTTCCCTTGAGTGCTTTGAAGAAAGGAGCACATCTGTCTGTGGCCTTAGAGATGAATCTGGTTAAGGCTGCCACCTTGCCAGTAAGGCTTTGGATGTCTTTTGAAGTTACTGGCTCTTTCATGTTGAGGATTGCTTTGATCTTTTCAGGGTTAGCTTCAATGCCTCGTTGGCTAATCATGAAGCCTAAGAATTTGCCAGAGCCCACGCCGAAGGCACATTTGTTGGGGTTCAACCTCATTCGATACCTCTTTAGAATGGTGAAAGTTTCAGATAGGTTGGTGATGTGTTGGTCAGCATGTTTGCTCTTGACTAACATATCATCAACGTAAACTTCCATGCTCTTCCCAATCTGTTCGGCGAACATTGAATTGACCAGTCTCTGATAAGTTGCTCCTGCATTCTTTAGGCCGAAAGGCATGACTTTGTAGCAATATAGTCCCCTGTCAGTAGTGAAGGCTGTGTGTTCTTGGTCTGAGGGGTTCATGAGGATTTGGTTGTATCCTGAATAAGCGTCCATGAAGCTCAAGAGCTCACACCCTGCCGTAGAGTCTATAAGTCTATCAATGAGAGGAAGGGGGAAACTATCCTTCGGGCATCCTTTGTTTAGGTCGGTGTAGTCGACACACATTCTCCACAAGACCTTTTGAAGCAGGAGACTTTCCTTGGTCGGATTTTTCTTAACAATGACAACATTTGCTACCCATTTTGGGTAATTGACTTCACGGACGAAACCTATATCCTTGAGTTTTTCAACTTCTGCTTTCATCGCCTCGTATCGTTCAACATCATAAGATCTTCGCTTCTGTTTTACTGGTTTGGTCTTGGGATCAATACTCAAGTGGTGACAGATGATATCGGGAGCGATGCCCGGCATATCTTTATATGACCAAGCGAAGACCTCGGCGTTTTCTTGCAAAAATGAGATCAACGACAGCCGCATGGGTGGTGACAAAGTGGTGCCAATCTTCACCATGCGATCTGGATGGTCTTTGGAGATAGAGACATTCTCTAACTCTTCAGCGGGTTGTGCTTGCTGGGTGAAGAAGTCATCTCGAGGGTCATCAGGTTGACTGTTGCCATCATGAAGATCCGAGTTAGCTTCATCTGGACTGGTCTTTACTACTTGGTTATGTATAGAGAGGGTCTCCTTAGGGACATGCAGGTGTTGTTGCTTAACTGAAGTGTTGTAACATGATCGAGCACTAAGTTGATCTCCCCTGATGTATCCATTGCCGAAAGGGGTTGGAAACTTCATCAACAACATATGTGTGGATACCATGGCCTTGAGATCATTGATGCCTGTGCGCCCGAAGATGACATTGTATGCTGTCGGGCAATTGACCACTAGGAAGTTAGTGGTAATAGTAGCTGTGTAGGGGCCTGTACCAATGGTGAGGGGTAAGTGTATACTCCCTAAAGGTGGTACGATATCGCCAGAGAAGCTTATCAGAGGAGAAATCGAGCGATCGAGCAAGTGTTCACCTGACGTTGGTTACGGTTATCCCTTGGAGGGTGAAGGATGAATTGATCAATTTTTCCTTCACGTGCCAAAGCCTCGATATGATCACGGAGGATGATGCACTTCTCGCCGTCATGGCCATTATATTCGTGGTAGCAGCAAAACACGCCCGTGTTCTTCGTGAACTTGTAATCCGGCTGTCTTGGCTTTGGCTTTGGTATCAGGTGAGCTATACTGGGGTAGATGGCCGCGCATGTAGCGTTCAAAGGTGTGTATGTCTCATACCTCGGGGTAGGGCCTGTCTTGACACGCGATTGACCCACTGCGTTGACTGCCTGGGGATGAGTGTTATTGTGACGATATCCTGAGTTATCGCGATAGTGCCCCTTATTCTTTTTATTAAAATGAGATTGGTGAGGATGAAAATCTTTCCTTTTGCCCTGGGATTGATATGTCTGCTGACTTGACGAAGCATTAAATGAGGCAGGGGGGTGTGCTGCTACTTCTTGGAAGGTTGAGGTCTTCTCATTCGGTTGGATCTGGCCTCCACTCCCTACTTGCTGATAAGGGGTGACTGTAGGGGGTTTCCCTTGATATGTCCTTGCCTCGGCGGAGGCATGGTTGTAAGCTTGTGCCATCACCTCAGAGTAAGTCTTCCAAGTGTTGGCATTGATCATGTACTTGAAGAAACAGTCACGTAAGCCTGCCGTGAAGGCCTTGAGGGCGGTTTTGTCATCTGCCTCAGCGCAGCGGGAATACTCATGGCTGAAGCGGCCAGCATACTTTCGTAATGACTCGTCCGGCTTCTGGCGAATAGTGTACAAGTCATCTGCGGAATGCAAGCGATCGGTCTGGAAGATGTGTTGAGAGACAAACAACTTCCTCAACTCTTCAAATGAGTCTACCGTCTCGGGTGGAAGACGGCAATACCAGTTTAAAGCTCCTCCAGAGAGGGTGGAGGGGAAGAGAAGGCACCGTTCTTCGTCGGTGTGTCTCCGGTATACCATGGTGGACTCAAAGAGGTTAAGGTGTTCAATCGGGTCTTCCATTCCAGTATAGAGTTGTAAGTCAAGCTTCTGCTTTGTTTTCGCTTGGAGGGGGGTGTTGAGGATCCTTTTTGTGAGGGGGCCAGGCCTGGGTTGGTTCCAGTCAGGTATCTCGGCTTGACGTTCAGCCTTCAACTTGTTTACTTCATCCAGGAGCTGTAGGACAAGGGGGTCCTGAGTGGAGTCGTGCACCACTGAAGTTTTCTTCCGTAAGTCCCCATCGCCTCTTGGGGGTAGGAAAGTTTGATCAAGATAGCGTGATTTTTCCTTGGACTCGCCATACTGACTCCTAGAGTGAGTATGTCGGAATATTTCCGAGTCCCCTGTACCTTCATGTTCTTCTGGGGCCTGTTGCCCATTCCCTAGATTGGCTGCTGACCTGGGTCGTGGAAGAGGACCGAGTCTTTCAGAAACTCTTGGGTCATTAATCTTCGAGCTTATGTGGATGAGATTCTCTCGACGTTGCTTTAGGAAGTCTCGACAATCACGATAGACGGCTTTTGATCCTTCCACTCCCTCTGTGAAGAGGTGTTTTCCTCTACTTCTTCTGCTTCGGGTTGAAGCGGCCGGGTTGAGAGAAGTCTCATGTTGATCGTCACATTGATGGGTAGCTCGATCCCTGTCAGGGATGTCCGTGTTGGATATCGGTGACCCTCCGTGTTGGGGGGCATTCAGATGATTGTTGACCTCGACAGGGGCGACGAACTTGTATGTTTGAGCATGCCTAGCCTCGTGAAGCCTCTCGAAAAGCTTTTCATATTGCTCTTGGAGGACCTCGTTCCTCATCACTATCTTGTTGTTCTGAGCTTCTAGCTCATCGACTTTAGCTTGAAGAGTAACTCTATTTCCTTCTTGCTTTCGTTGCTTCATACTAGGTCCAATGGGGGTGTCATTCTGTGTGCTATGGCTTCTTTCGCTCCCCATGTTGGAGAGAGATGCTTGGCCAAAAGAAAGTGTACGAGCGGTGGAAACCAGCTTGACAAAGCTGAAGAGAGTGGGAGTAAGTGTCTTTCCCACAGACGGCGCCAAATGTTGATGCACAAAATCAGCGAGGACTTTGGTACAACAGAAAGTGTCAGGTTTTGTGACCTTCGCTTGGTTGCTTCGGTCACTAGCGAGGATAGGTGTATAGATGAATAGAGACAGAGAAGCAAACACAAGATATACGTGGTTCACCCAGATTGGCTACGTCCACGGAGTAGAGGAGTTCTCATTAACTGTGAAGGGTTTACACAAATGCATTGGTTCAAGCTCCCCTTTTGTGAGTTCTAGTGAATAGTTTAGTACAAAATGACATTAGAGATTATTGTGGGAGAATGATCCCTATTTATAGAAGAGAGTTTCTAGTTTTGTTCTGACATTGACACGTGTCATGTTGTGATTGGCTTCTGATGTTGACACATGTCGCGCTGTGATTGGCTTCTGATGTCGACACGTGTCGCATTGTGATTGGCCTCCTGGTTGAAGGGAAGCTCTTCTGGATCCTTGACGGTATAACGTTGACCGGTGCTAAGTAGTTTCGGGATTGGTCAAGTATGGTACAAACATTTACCACAATTCTTGGACTGAAAATTCCTATAAGCACCATTATAACCACCGGCATTTTTACCATTGCTCGACTGACCACAAATATAACCATTGTAAGCCCCATTATCATAGCTAGATTGGCCTAAATTACAATTGAATTGACCATGATAGCCACCATTGTAACCAGCAACACTATTACCATTTATATTACTTGATTGACCAGCATGAAAATGAGAGCTAGAGAGAGGAAAGGAAGAACCTTTTGTCTCAGATTTAGATACCATAGCAGACAAGAAAGGTGGCACAGGAACACAATCCACAATGGCTTCCTCAGTGAGCAGTTGTGCACGAAAATCCTCGAGTGAAATGACATTCTCACGCCCTCTTATTACACATTTAAATGTGTTGTATCTACAGGGAGTCCATTCAAGGCAATGATCACAATGTCTTCATTAGGAAATGTAACACCAAGAATAGAAAGTGCATATCTTGCTTCTTTTTTTTAATTCTTCGAAGATACTGGGAAATTGAATCAGATCCTTTCTTAATGTTATACAGATAAGTCTTTAACTTGATGATACTAGTTCTTGTGATTGGTAAGAAAAAATCGTTTTGAAGACGAACCCACATCTCTTGAGAACTCTTGTTACCAATCACACAAGAAATTGCAGATGAAGAAAGTGTTGCAGTAAGTAACAACATCAAAGCTTGATCATGCATTTTCCACACTTTAAATTCATCTAATTTTGGTCTGGCAGATGACTCATATGTGATTACAGAATGTGTAAAGGTTGCTGCATACTGAGGAGGACAAGGATTCGATCCATCAATGAATCCCATAATGCCATGACCTTGTAGCATCATCTTCATCAGAAAATGCCACTGCAAGTAGTTGGTATCATCTAATTTTACACAAACAGAGAAAGAACACAGACGTAAGCAACGATACAATTAGGGATTGCAAAAGTTGCAATTGTGCAGCTATGACCATAACTTTAGTTGTAGAAATGAACAACCCAAACAGAGATTTAGAAGAGAAACCCCAAATTTGTTGCAGACAAATCAAACTGAGGGAACCGAGCAGAAAAATCGAGAAGTTATTACAAATACAGCAGAGAAAAAAAAATTGAATCTTGATCAAGAATCAAGAAGTCGAACAAGAAATCGATTGAAGTATAGAAGAAACGAGCGGAACCATGTTGTCGGTAATTAGCTCATTCAACTTGACTGAAACCGATGAAAAAACAAACACCTGGTTGATCAGTTTTCTTTGAGAACAAAAAACAAACACCTGGTGCGCAAGAACTTGCAGAATACATAACGCGGGAATTGGTAAGAATCACAACCCAGAAAATCAGAAAGAAATCACAGAGAGATCGTAGAAGAAAGAAATAGGTAGCGGAAGCAAAGAACCAATGATCGAAAAAGCTTGCAACAAAGCTTATTCGGCGATGATACCATGTTAAGATAGTTGAAGAAGAAGATAGAAGAGAGAAAGAAGCGAGAGGGAGGGAGAACAATCTGTATTTTGTTATTCATATTTCTGAATAATGAGCACTCTGCTCTACAACTTCAGTTTTATATCTCAATACCCCAATCTCATCAATCTAATCAATATAGCTAACTAACTAATCTAGGATTGTGACAAGTGTCAACAACCCAATACATCACATTCTTCATAATACTCCTAACACGACCAAGGCAGCAGCAATAACTGCGATGGACCATCCCCATTGGTTCAGAAGATCTCACGAGCTTGTGAGGAGTATGGATTTTTCCAGATCATCAACCATGGAGTACCTGAGGAACTCTGCAATAGAATGATGACTGCCATGGCCCAGTTCTTCAAATTGCCTCCTGAAGAAAGGGCAAAATACTTCACCACTGATCACTCCAAGCAAGTAAAGCTTTTCAATTACTACCTCAAAGTTGAAGGGCAAGAGCAAAAGGTCACTATGTGGAGTGAAACCTTCTCACATCTTTGGCATCCTCTCAATTCCTTGCCTGAAAATCCTCCCCAATACCGGTACCAGGATAATTTTTTTTCCTTTTTAATATGAGCGATATATTCTACTTTAAACTAATCTAAACTATAGGAAAGGGAGTACTAAGATGTCAATAAATGAGCACTAAACCGTAATTCATACACATCTTATAGTCCCTTCAGTGCCATCGAGTTCTATATTTAATTAAAAGTTTGTAACTTTATTCTAATTCTGTATTAATTTCCCTTTTGTTTGTCGTTTTGTTAGTGAGGTTTTTGCTGAATATGCAAAGGAGATTGGCAGATTGATGAAAACGCTCTTGGGATTGCTATCCCAGGGGCTTGGACTAGAGAAGGACTGCTTACAAAAGAAGCTGGGTGATAATCCTACTCTGAAAGCACAGGGAAACTACTATCCACCATGTCCAGACCCTGAGGTCACACTTGGACTAGCCATCCATACTGATCTCAATGCACTCACAGTACTCAGGCAGACAGAGGGAGTGACTGGCCTTCAAGTGATCAAAGATGGGAAATGGGTTGCTGTCGATTCTCTCCCCCAATGCCTTTGTTATCAATCTTAAAGATCAAATTCAGATGCTTTCATAAAACCGGTTACAAATTTTTATAAACAAAAACGACGATACTAAACAGAAAATAAATGGGTAATTAACCGTGATTTATATGCGATTTATACTGTATTTGTATGTATTTCACAGTTGCTTTATGGGTTATATTGATTCATATTTAAATTGAATTCTCTCTCCTTTTTTATGTTGGTTTTTAGTAATGGAAGGTAGAAGAGTGTGCACCACAGGGCTGTGACCAACAAAATTCAGCCACGTCTGTCATTGGCAATGTTTTATGGACCCAACAGGGACACTGTGATTGGCCCAATTGAGGATTTGATTGATGAGCAACACCCTACATTGTATCGGAGCTACAAGTATGCAGAGTTTTTTGAAGAGTTCTACAGGCAAGAAGGAACAAGAAGGTTTGTCAAGGAAGTTTTTGAGTTGCGGAATTGAAAAATTACCTCGATTCATATGATTGGCTATGTTGTATTCCAAACATTATTGTCATCATCTAAAAATTTTCGCAGTGTTGTTATTTATTTATTTTTAAATTGCCACGACAGCCTACATTTCAGGGTAGGAAAGATTCACAAAGACATTTTAATCTCTCCATGATTATCGTCATATGATTCACCAGCATTAGGAATTGAACAAAAAACGTGCCATATAAAATACTGGCATGGAATTCATTCCAAACCACTGAGTCACCGCGAGATTATCAATAATAAAAAATGTGAGCATCGATTTATAATAAGAGCTATTAGACCCACCTCATTATCTTATTTTTCCACCCATGTTATAATCTTACCCACCTTAAAAAGTTAAAAAATTAAAAAGCTATTTAACCTCCCACTATTGTTCCCAAAATAACCTTTAAATATGCATACATATAAAATTATAAAACAGCATATAATTTTCATAATGCATCTCAGATGTGGTGTTTCAACTGGCTCTCTGCCTGGGTGCTGCAGATTCATTTCAAGCGTTCTCAAACGTCAATGAAACGGCAAAAAAGGAAAGGATCGTTTGATTTGCTTAAAGATTTTCGTAGGTGAAACTTGTGTTTCTCAACATATATTGGCCAAATTCAAATAAGCAAAATAAATAAATAAATAATGTTGGCCAAATCCTTTTTTCTGATCTTGAAGTCACAGGTATGCAAATTCAATTCGAAAACACCAAGGTATCAAAATCCAAAAGGAAAACTTCGACAACAACGTATATACGATGCGGAAAATTCAAATGATTCATATACAAAATTATTCTTTTACTTCTTTAATGGAAACATAATTTTCTATCTTTTTTATAAAAGTGTCATCTTCTACTTCTTCAATGGATTTTTTTGTTTTTTGCTTTATCTGAATGAAAAGATATGGAAAAAATGAGTTAGAGTTTAAAATATACTAAGTGTGCAACCCAATCCTTTTATTTAGCGCAAAAGAGGATAATTAATGTTCTTTTACAAATTTGTAATTAAAAAATTTAATAAAAAGTGAAAGAGAAGATAAGATGTTGAGAGTTACATAACCAATGACGATTGCAGACCGACAAATACAAGAAACTTTTGCGGTTTAAAAGCAAACTTCACTTGGAATGAAAAATAAAAAATGCAAACTTCAATTCAATACTCGAGTCTTGATCAAAGATGGCAGCGGCAAGTCAAATCCCGGAAGTGGTGCTCGGCTCCTCCGCCGGCCCCAAGAGCATGCCCGTCCTCGCCTTCGGCACGGCGGCCGACAACTTACAGCCTGACGCGTTGAAAACGGCGGTGATTGAGGCCATCAAGCTAGGCTACAGGCATTTTGATACAGCTTCCATATATGGCTCCGAGCAGACTCTTGGTGACGCCATTAAAGAAGCTCTAGAACTTGGCCTTGTTGATTCCAGAGACAAACTCTTCATCACCTCAAAGCTGTGGAGTAATGATGCTCATCCTGATCTCGTCATTCCAGCTCTCAAGAAATCACTTCAGTAAGTATTAAGTAGTTACTTTGGAAAATTACTACTTACCTATATCTGACTACTCAAGCTAATAGTTTAATCAAACTGTTTACGGGTGAAAGTTGTGTATAGTTGGTTTGAAATAAAGCCACCGTGGCATCTATGTGTAGGCAAATTTTTGTGTCTCACAGTCGGATTAGGTCGACTGTCTAACCCACTTATAAAGAGGGGAACCTTGCATAAGGTTTGCACTTGGGACCAAGACCTCCCTACATATAGACTAGAGAATCTTGGATTTGTAGGACTATCCAGTAAGAAGATGTCGCATTGATACAAATGGAGCCGGATTAACCAAAATCAAAGGAATGCGTGTTTGGCGACAGTCAAATTACTGAGTGGTTGAACATTCCCACTTAGTTTAGTAATATGACTGTCGCACATGTGGATTTTCTAGCTTTAAGTTTCAATGTATTTCACATGTTTGTAATGTACAAGAGACAAGGTATATATGAGAGAGGAAGGAAAGAAGAGGTCCAGGTAGTTAGCTGCAACAAGCAGCTAACTAGTAGGAAGAAAAGAGGGCTGTCTATCACAGCCAACTAGAGCTAACCTACTTCACCCAATTAGTCACCTTACTTAGATTAAGAAAAGGTTTTATCTACTTTACACTAATCAGTCACTTCCCTTAAATTAAGGAAAAACAGATTTACAACAAGTAGGAAACCTTAAGTCTGAAAAAAAAAGCCCGTTAAGCCAAATAAGTTCACAGGCAGTAGCTACCATGGCTCGATATTCAGCCTCTGCGCTGGAACGAGCAATTACTTGTTGCTTCTTGCTCTTCCAAGTAACAAGATTGCCGCCCACAAATGTACAATAGCATGTGGTAGATTTTCTATCAAGTGCATTCCCTGCCCAATCTGCATCCGTGTAGCCACTAATGGCAGTGAACTTATTGTTACGCATGATGATTCCTTGCCCTTTTGAACCCTTGAGGTAGCGCAAAATTCTCTTAACAATGTGAAGGTGATCAACAGTGGGAGATTGCATAAATTGGCTTGCCAAGCTCACAACATATGTGATATCTGGACGTGTGATGGTGAGATATATAAGCTTCCCTACTAACCGTTGGTAATAACTCACATCATGCATGGTTTCTCCATCTGTGTTGAGCCTCAGTTTGCAATCCACTGGAGTGATGGTAGGTTTGCAGTCAAGCATGTTTGCTTCCTGAAGAAGATTCAGTACATATTTGCGTTGATGTAGAAACAACCCCTTTGAAGATGCTGCCATTTCAATACCCAAAAAATACTTGAGCCGCCCCAGATCTTTGATAGCAAATATTTGATGTAGTGAACATTTCAGTGCCTCAATATCAACAGTACTGTCTCCTGTGATAATGAGATCATCCATGTAGATGAGAACCACCAATTTCTCACTGGTACCAATTCTTACAAACAGTGAGGAATCAGTATTACTTCGCATAAAACCGGCCTTCTCGAGTACTAAACTGAGCTTGGCATACCAAGCTCTTGGGGATTGTTTCAATCCATATATTGCCTTGTGCAATTTACACACCATGTTGCCTTCAAGACCATTATAGCCGGGAGGGGGCTGCATATATACTTCTTCTTGTAACTCTCCCTGAAGAAAAGCATTCTTCACATCCATTTGATAGGGGGACCACCCACAATTTACAACAACTGAAAGTAAAACCTTCACGGAATTCATCTTGGCCACAGGTGCAAATGTTTCTTTGTAATCTACCCCAAAGGTTTGGGTGAAACCTTGAGCTACAAGTCTAGCCTTGTGTCTCTCGATAAAACCATCAGCCTTGAATTTGATCTTGTAAATCCATCAACTTCCAATAGCCCTTTTTCCTGGTGGTAGTTGAACTAAACTCTAGGTGTTATTTTCTTCCAGTGCATGAAGCTCATCTGCCATGGCTTGACTCCATTGTGGGAGAAGTGATGCTTCTTGGAAACTCCTAGGTTCACAGTGTTTATCAATTTCACTAAGAAATGCAACATGAGATGTGGAGAACTCACGAAAACTGATGCTTTCAGTGATAGGGTGCCATGAGGCATAAGTAACATAATCTTGCAACCTAGTTGGAGGCTTCCTTGTTCGAGGAGGATTTCTTTTAATCACTTGAGACTTTGTGAGAGGTTGAGAGTGATCAGAATGAGACTCATCATTCCCCTCACTAGCAGTGATTGAGTCAGTTTGCACTTCTTCACCATCCGAAATCACAGAGACCGAGTTTTCTTCCAACATGGGAGGATTAAAGTTATGAGGGAGTGGAAATAATTGAAACAATTCCTCCCCCTGACTTTTAGTA
The DNA here is from genome assembly GCA_035220775.1 of Malus fusca. Lineage (NCBI taxonomy): Eukaryota > Viridiplantae > Streptophyta > Magnoliopsida > Rosales > Rosaceae > Malus > Malus fusca. Next base: position 6,447,726 of record CM069074.1, on the reverse strand, counting down.
ATTCCTTTGGAAGTGAAATAAGGACAGTCTTCTTCAACCTTCACATCTCTTGACACAATGCACTTCTTAATGACTGGATTGAAGCACTTATATCCTTGGGTGGAAGAATAACCCATAAACACACACTTGGTAGCCCTGGCATCTAATTTGTCACGATTCAAGGCTTGAATGTGAACAAAGCAAACACATCCAAATACCTTGAGGTGTGTCAAATCAATTTTTCTACCTTTGAGTACATCATAGGGAGATTTGAACTCCAGCACTCAACTTGGGAGTCGATTGATGAGATAAGTGGCTTTGAGGATTGCAAGTGACCAAAATTTCTTTGGAACATGCATGTGAAGCATGAGGGCACGAGTCTTCTCCAAGAGATTCCTATTCTTTCTCTCGGCTACTCCATTTTGTTGGGGAGTTCCTACACAACTGGTTTGATGTATGATGCCCTGAGAACTTATGTATTGAAGCATGTTGTTGGATAAAAATTCAGTGCCATTATTTGATCTTAAGACTTTAATGTTTGATTTAAAATGTTCACTCTTTGATTTCATAAGGTATAAAAAAACTCATTCGAGAGACGCCATCAACAAATAGAACAGAATACTTAAAACCTTCCATTGATTCAATTGCTAGTCCCCATACATCAGTGTGTACCATTTCAAAAGGTTTACTTGTCCTAGACATCTAATTACCAAAAGGTAGTGTAGTAAACTTAGAAAATTGACAAGTATCACAAGTAAGATAAGATTTACAAAAATGTGGAAATAATTTAGACAAAACAACTTCTAAGGGGTGAGCTAATCTCTTATGCCAAAGTTGGTTTTCATCTATGGACTTCGATTGAGCTTGAAGAGCCTGAGTAAAACAGGCATTCTTGCACAAGTAGTAAAGTCCATTTATGAAGACCCATTCACCAATCATCTTCATGGTGAGAACATCCTGAAAAATCACATTATCTGGTGAGAAAATAGCACGGCAATTTAGGGTGTTTGTGATTTTTCCAAGTGACAGAAGTTAGAAGGGGAAGGTTGGTACATATAAGGCAATGGAATGTGTTTTGAGTGAGAGTAAGTTTACTTCCCCTATGCCCAAAACTAAGACATTTTTCCATTTGCAACTGAAACATGTGAAGGACTCGAAAAACGTTTTGATGCAAGTTTGTGACTTTGTCATATGATCTGTGGCGCCTGAATCTATTACCCAACAATCATTTTCAGTACTAGTCAATAAGACAGTAATGAAGGTTTTGAGTATACCTGGTGCTTCCTCCCGTGGTACCTTCTCATTTCCAGTAAGAAAGCCAACAAACTATCCCAACATAGCTGTATGACTGCCCTCATCCTTGCCTTGAGCTTGTGAACCTCCTCCATGTCCCTTACTTTGAAGATATACTGCAAATTCATTGATGAGAGACAATGGATTGGCAGTGAACTCCATGGATCCTTGTGAGACAGTAGGAGAGTGAGCATTAGCAAGTTGAGCCTTGGGTTGAGAGTGAAATTGTTGTGAGACCTTGGTATCATCTTCCCATATTTGCTAAACTTAGGCTTAAGTTTAGGATGAAGTTCCCAACACTTGTCTTCCACGTGACCAACACCATTGCAGTATTTGCATTTTAGGTGTGTATTTTTTCTCTTGTACCCTTTTGCCTCTGAATTCTTGTAGTTTGAGGCATATGCACGAGTCTCAGTCAATCTCGAACTATGCTCAGCATTCATCACTTTCTTCCTTGCTTCTTCTTGTTGAATAGTTGCACAGACATTGTTGAAGGTGGGCAGTTCTTGACTTATCAATATGTGACTCCTTAGGTCCTCGTATTCAGAGTTCAAACTCCCTAACAGCTGATAGATTCTATCTTCCTCAGCTCGTTTCAGGAGAGTGGTAGAATCTGTGGTATGAGGGAGATATACATCCAACTCATTCCACATGGCCTTAAGACTCCCAAGGTGTTGAACAAACGCCTCTCCTTCTTGTTGGGCACCAGCAATGTCCTTCTTAAGTTGAAAGACACGTGCATAATTGTTTTGATTTCCATACATATCCCGCAAGGCTTTCCAAAGATCAAGTGACGAATTGTAATAGCTGAAAATCTCAGCAACATGTTTCTCCATGGTGTTGAGGAGTAAGGACATGACAAGCTGATCCTTGCAAAGCCATGCACTGTATGTTGAAAAGGAGCTGTCTGGAGCCTCCACGCTTCCATTGACAAACCCTAATTTCCCTCTACCTCCGAGAGCTAGCGAAACAGCTTGAGACCAAGGAAGATAATTGAACTCGTTCAAGACAACTGAACACAGACGTTGATTGGTGTTAACCTCAACGTCTGAGAAATTTGGGGAAAGGCTATGCTGAATTTCTTCATCGCGGTTTACTGAACTTTCTTCATCCATGGCTCAAAGATGAAAGGAATAGCGCAACAGCAAGAATGGCAGAGACAGGTTATGAAAGAACCTGCTCTGATACCATGTGAATTTTCTAGCTTTAAGTTTCAATGTATTTCACATGTTTGTAATGTACAAGAGACAGGGTATATATGAGAGAGGAAGGAAATGAGAGTTCTAGGTAGTTAGCTCCAACAAGCAGCTAACTAGTAGGAAGAAAAGAGGGTTGTCTATCAGCCAACTAGAGCTAACCTACTTCACCCAATCAGTCACCTTCCTTAGATTAAGGAAAGGCTTTATCTACTTTACACTAATCAGTCGCTTCCCTTAAATTAAGGAAAAACATATTTACAACAAGTATGGGCTTAAGCTTACCCTAGAAGCTAACCCTAAACCCATCGGGACACACTTCATTCCTTCAACAGGACATAAGAATTTCTTCTCAAAATATGACATTTATGAAATGGAGTTTATTTTGTATGGAATCTGGATGATTTGATTGTGTGATTATGTGCAGGGATCTTCAACTGGAGTACCTTGACTTGTATCTGATTCACTGGCCTATCAGTGGCAAGCCAGGAAAATTGGTGGACCCATTAGTTGACCTTATGCCTATGGACTTCAAAGGGGTGTGGGCAGCCATGGAAGAATCTCAAAGACTTGGCCTCACCAAATCCATTGGAGTCAGCAACTTCTCTAGCAAAAAGATTGAAACTTTACTCTCTTTTGCTTCCATTCCTCCCTCTGTAAATCAAGTATGTCCATTTTTCAACCTACAATATTGCTTAAATTTGTATCTAAAAGTTGTACTTTTTTTCCTTTTTCCAATCTCTAATTTGTTAGTGTGTGCGTGTAAATAAAGGTCGAGATGAGTCCATTCTGGCAACAGAAGAAGCTGAGAGACTTCTGCAAGGCCAATGGTATAGTTGTGACTGCATTCTCTCCTTTGGGTGCAATTGGTTCCAGTTGGGGCACCAATCATGTTTTGGAAAGCAAAGTGCTTCAGGATATAGCAGAGGCTCTGGGAAAGACTATTGCTCAGGTTGTCACATTTCGTTTTTCTTGATGATATTTTTGTGTTGGGGTAGTGTGGCTCGATACAAGTTAAAACAATGTGGTTCTCCATTAACATCATCGATATTTTTTTAGATAAAACTACACGCCTGTATATGTTCATTGAGCCTAATCCAACTTAGTATTAGACTTGAGTGATTAAATTGGTGTCAATATCGGTGTTGGCCCTATTGGGTAAGACTTAATGGTCGTTTTCACATAACAGTCATGAAATTTATGTAGTTCACACCAGGAAATATCTGATTGGGAATAATAAGCAGAAACAAACATGATTAACGATTTTTCAACCAAAATTAGAATTAGTACCCACTAATCAATGGACTGAAACTTGGTGAGTTTGCGGTAAATTTGGCAGGTTTGCATTAGATGGGTATACCAGGTAGGGGCAACTCTAGCTGTGAAGAGCTACAACAAGGAGAGGTTGAAGCAGAATCTGCATGTGTTTGACTGGGAGCTATCAGAAGATGATCTTGCCAAGATCAATCGAATCCCACAGAAGAAGATGATGCTTAAAGAAAACCTGGTTTCAGCTGATGGATCATCTCCGTACAAGTCTGTTGAAGAATTATGGGATGGAGAGATTTAAGCCCTTCTTACCTTCTTGTGTTTGTGTGCATCAAATTAAAGGCGCCAGCGTGTGGATGTGCCTAATTGTCCAACATCATAAGAAAACCGTATTGTTCCTGTTATTGCCAATTGATTTTAGAATGTTGAACGTCAAATTCCTTTAATGAGAATGATTTCTTATACCCCATTGCTTCCTTGGATTTAGAGAATGATATTTGATACGACGAGGGGAGGCCCTCCACTTTTAATTCCTTTTTCTCTAGTATGTATGGACACCAAAACGTTTTACCGTTAAATATTCATTCATTGAATCTTTCACCGCACATTCAACAGCGTGTTCCACCAACAGGCATGCATATACCGGAATATAATAGAAATTTCAAAATTTCCCCAAAATCAGCTCAGCAGCAACTGCAAGTCTGTAAAACCCAATCTGTTATTTCGAAGCCCACATGTCCAATATAGACTTTCCATTAGGCCTTTCGTCTTTTAGACCCAGTGGTCCAAAATCCAACATTTCTATTGTTAAAAGGACTTTTTTTTTTTTTTTTTGAGAAACTGGATAAATTCAAAACCAGGGCCGGAGCCAAAACACAAGGAAGCCTACCAGGAGGCAACAACCATGGGAGAAAAGCAGAAAGCAGTGAAGAGGGGAAAAAAGACTAAAGACACATCACCAAGTGCTAAGCGTCACCCCCTTCACTACCATATTACAATTAAGGAGGACAAGGGAGGCCATCCTTGTTCAAAATATGAACCAACGACGATGGGGGACGGCTAATCCAAGTAGACCCGCACATCTCCGTGTTACTTCTCGACGCCAAGCGGTCCGCCGCCAGATTGGCCGATCTCGGAACCCAAGACCAGCGGCACGACTGAAAGATATCCTTAAGCCTTAAGATTTTAGTCAACGTAGGATAAGCCTCCCAGCGACCAGAGGACATATCCTGAGCCAAAGCAGAAATGTTCTCTTTAGAATCTGATTCAACAATAATTCTATGCAAGCCCATAGACTTAGCAAACTCACATCCATACCAAATGGCAAGAGCTTCTGCCACGGCAACACAAGGAGCAGAAATCCTGAGCTTTCGAGCCCCAATAAACTTCCCGAGAGCGCATCTGGCCACAATCCCCACACAACCCTCAGCCGAAATAACATCCCAACTGGCATCAACGTTAAGCTTGATAAAGGAGGAGCAAGGCGGAGACCAACGAGCCACCTCCAAAGGGGACACCGGCTGAGGTAAAGAGGTTCCCACAGGCGGACGGGAAGCCTCCAAAAAAGCAGCACCCGAAGAGGAAATAGACAGAATAACTTGATGAGGGTTGATAGTCTTCTGGTTATAAATAAAATTACATCGAGCCTTCCAAATAAACCAGCAAGTAAAGGCAACAACTGGCATGAACCAAATAGAAGCATCCTTAGAGCCCAATGGAGAACTTAAAATAGAAGAAAACCAGTTAGCTAACGTAGTGAAGCCAACCCTGTCCACCACATAATTTAAAGACCCACCAAACCAGATAGTAGCGACCCACGGGCACAAAAATAAAATATGCTCAACAGATTCAATCTCACAATTACAAATAGGGCATCAAATATTTTTATTTGGAATATGATATATACATTCACATTTTCTTTTCTTGCATGCTTTTCCTTTCACTTTTTCTAGTCTTTTGATTAAAGTCAAAACAAAATTAAAGAAGATAAACAAGGAGGGAAATGTAGAAGGAGAAAATGAGAGCATAAAAATTACAGCTCTTAAACTCATTTGATAACCATTTTATTTTGCATTTTCAATTTTTTCTTTCTTTTTCTTATTAGATATAGAGAGAAAGTAGATGAAAAATGCATGAATCAATACTGTGGAGGGTTTGTGTTAATAGGGAGAGATGACCACAAAATGACATACAAAATTATAACAATACTAGAAAAGAAAATCTATTTAAAATTGTTTTTAATTTTTAGGTTTCATGTTAAAATCATTCAATATGAATTCCTTCCACATCCTTCATTCCTTTTTACCACCTTCCCTCTGTCTCTATTTATCTTTGTATTTCATTTTATTTATAACTCGAAATTTGAAACTAAAACTAAGATCGTAATATGATAAAAATCACTCTTATATTTTAAGAGTTGGCATGTTTTTAACTACAGGTTTAGGCAAACCAATGAAATTCATATTTTTTGACTTCGAGTCTCATTCTTTTCAAACTCCTCATCATTTTAATACCGTCAATCGTTAATTGATCTAAACCCAAACCAACCCAACCCTACCCTAAAATTTATGGCGGAGTTTTTGTGAACAACATATGTCCTATCCTATGAAACACTTGTGAATTGCTCATTTTCCTCGTGGTCTAATTTGCATAGGCTCATAGGACTGGACCACTCTTACATTGTCATCCTAGGATTTATCTCAAATCTTTACTTCCACGGCCTCGGCCCTTGGTTGTCCTTCTTAGACAACAAAATCTTTCAAGTTTCGTAGACAACAAATTTTGCGTAATTGATGAGCTAAATAATTACATTCAAAACAAATGGCTATGTTAGTACTTATTACTACGGTCTAGTACTATTCATCTTTATTTATAAGCAAGAGGTTTTAGGTTTAATTATCGTTAAAAGTGAATTCGAAGAAAATTAATATAGTTAGCTAATTGTAAGGTTTTAGCTAAAAATTATAAGATAAAAATGAATATCATTAAGCCATAATAATTCTTGGTAAACGATGAATTACCAATTACCTAACGCTTAAGGCCAGTGTATTGAACCACTGTGTCCCCCTATAGTGAAAATTAAAATAATATTATTATTTATTTCTTAACATAAAACCTAGAAGGAAGGGGAAAATGTAGGAAAACATAAACATGCATGCGTAGCATAGAATTGAAATGGAGAACGGAGATGATCATGTGTGAGATTTTGTGTAAGAGTGGTGTATCCACAATCTTTTTTATCCGTTATATATTTTTTTAATTTTCAACCGTCAGATTGAATAAATTGAAGAAAATTAAATAGCAAAAACAAACAACAGTGGCTAGCACTATTCATGTTTAAAAGAGAAGAGGTCACTCAGTATTACGGTCTGGTAGTATTCCTCTTCACTTGGAAGCGAGAGGTCTTAGGTTCAAATCATGTAAATGGCGAATTCAATACTAAATTAGACTGTCCATTGTGTGGCTTAGCCAAATTTTTCCTCTTCTTGGTGTAAAAATATTGATATACTAAAAAAAAGGAAAGGGGACACAATAGGTGACCATATGGTCTAATTCTTCTTCTTCTTAATATAAAAATATCAATGTACTAAAAAAGGACACAATAGGTGACCATATGGTCTAATTCTTTTTCTTCTTAATATAAAAATATCGATGTACTAAAAAAAAAAGAAAAAAAATAGAGGACATAATAGGTGACCATATTGTTATTGATATACTAAAAAATAGGAAAGGGAACACAATAGGTAATCATATGATCTAATTCTTTTTTTTCTTAATATAAAAATATCGATGTACCAAAAAAAAAAAAAAAACTCCAGAAAGGGACACAATAGGTGACCATATGGTCCAATTCATCTTAGAACTTCTAAAAAAGCACCGGCTCGAGTACATAAAGGACGACAACTTGACAACTTGTAAGTATGCACGCAGTAAACAGTTGCATCAACCATGCATACAGCATTGTACGCTGGGACGCTGGGACTCAATAGAAGCCCTAAACCCTAATATGGATCAGGATCCTCTCCATAGGATCCTCCTGATCAGGCCAATCTAACCGTTCAAATTTTATTCAACGATTACAATTATTATAACTTTTAGAAAACCTCATTGTTTCTAGCCGTTGGATAAAATTTGAACGACCCGATAGGCTTGGTCAGGAGGATCATCTCCATTTGGTCAGGAGAGGATCCTGATCCACCCTAATATCTCATTCATGCGTACATAGAACTGGTAATCATATTCATTACAAAGTCCGTCAAAAGCAAAAAGCGCCTTGTGCCTTGTGTTGCACCTTGCACGCTTGTCCTCTTCCCCTCCCGTCTAATTTGGAGTTAAAAAATAGTCAACGGATATTTGCTAACAATTTTTCTTACTTTTCATCTGACTTATAAAAGATAAAAGTACATTTTGCGATTAAAAAAAATGTGTCATGTCATGTCATTTAGTATTATAATATAGTGATATTTTTCTTTACTTATAAATTAGAGTTCTTAGCTTCGATTCTATTTAAAAACGGATTTGAATGACATTATTATTAGTTCATTGTATGACTAAACTCACAACATTCCTCTTTAACGTAAATAATATCGTTTGTACAAAATAAAAATAAAAAGATTTGTCATGTCTTCTTCTCTTTCCTTTTGCACGCTTCTATTAATTTAAATTTATTAGTTTCTTTTAATTATTCAATTTAAAAGCTAATCCTACAGAAAATTGTGTAAGAAAAAAAAGTTAAAAAAGAGTGAAAATTATTTCTCGTGAGTATATTAGCCATCCACAACATGGTACACTTGACACTTCTCACGAGCCGCATGGCCGATGAGTCTCATAATTCCATAATTACTAAGGTGAGAGTCAGCTTTCTTCTTTCTTTATCCTTTTTTTTAAGAAAACTTCGGCGATATGATAGAAATTTTATTGATATCAAAAAAAATATATATCTAATCAAGGAAGATATAAAACCTAATCCCTCATGGTACAAGAATAAAGAATTAAAAATACATAAAAAAAAAAGAAAATGGACATAAACCTTATCCCTCTAGAAACAAAAATAACAAAGATCCAATTAAAAAAGAGGGGAACATGAAACCTAACTCCTTTTAAAACCAAACCTAAAATATTAAACCTACAAAACAAAATGAGCAACATCACAAGGTTAAGAAAAAATAAGAAATTGAAACAAACATGCATGCCGAAATGCACTTTAAGTTGAGAAGCAGAAGACAAAAATACTTTATAGTCTGAAAATAAAGCAGTAAGAACCAGAACGGAAGGGAATCATATCCTACCAAAGTTGGTTTAAAATGTTAGCTAATTGTAATTAATTTAGTGAAAATCATCTTTTGGTACTAAAACAAAATTAAAAAATTAAGGAGAAGTCAACAGCTGCAGGTGCAGGGCATGCAGCCGCCATATTAATAAAGAACAATAGGGGCACGATGAGTACTCTACGTGTACCACCTCCTACCATGCTACATGCTCTGTATGAAAAGTTTGGCCTCTTTTATCGAACAACCCCAGTTATTGGTAGCACGTGTATGGAAAGGCATGCATGATTATTCAATTTGTGCACACGTGGCGCGTGATTGCTGGTGATTTACAAGAGGCAATATCCTGACAGTAAATCTATAAGACAGCAACTTCTCACCACAAGTCCGACATTACATTTGCATCAATGTTTTCATCTCACACTTTTTTTTTCTCCTGTGAATTATTGTTCTTCAAGATACAGTACAAGACAGACAGTGAAGTAATTCAATTTAAGTACTTGATGCAGAACTGGATTTATAACATGAGTTGAAGATTCAAACAAACAACTCAATGAATTCAAAATTGCACATGCATTATTATTCTACTCCATCAAAGCTGCCTAAACATAGTAATTATCATTTAGGTGCGTCTCTTGATTGGTAAATGAGGACTCGGCGCAAAACCAAGCGAAATAACATTATGAGATTCATACAATCGACCTCATTTAGTAGGATAAGGTTTGATTGTCATTGTAGGTGCTTCTCTTGATGTTTTTGTCATTGGCAAATCCTTAACTTATAACAATAAAAATGGAGATTATAGTGTTGGAAAAGTTAATTAGTTGTGATTTGATTTATTTCCATGTTAAAGTATTTTGGTATTTTATGTATTAGGGTTTTGCAGTAGTAAAATTATGATTGATTCTTATAATTTCCGGATTAGTCTCCCATTCTGTGTTTCAAATTTAGGTCTTTATAAAGTCACTTTTTGTAATACATTAATGGAATATTTTATAAGAAAAAATTAACTTAGAATATATGTTTTATGGAGTCGGCTTGACAATTTTGTAGTGCTATTTAATTTTTGTCAATGAAATAAGAATATATGTTTATGTAGAGCTCATTTAGATGTGCTTTTAAATGATTGAAAACGTTTTTGGTGAAAATATTTTAGAAACAATCCTTAGTAAAAATGCTAGTAAATCCTTAAAAAGTATTTAAAGTGTTTCCTGGAATAAGCACATAACTGGTACTTCTTGTAGAAAGCACTTAAAGTTCTTTTGGAACCCAAAATATTTTATCTAAAAACATTTTCAATCATTTTAAAAGTACATCCAAATGAACCCGTAGTCGGTTTAATCTTTTTCTTTTCTCTCCTACTTTGCTATATTTTTTTAACATATAGATAAATTTTATATATTTTGAAAAAAAAAATTGACTAAAATGATTATAAATTAAATATCATCAAAATTAAGTATCGATGACATGTAATATTAAGGACAAATCAATCACATATTGATAAAATATTTAAAAACTAATTATTTTACCAACTGAGATTTTAAAATATGATCATTTTGATCGATTTTCATTATTTTAGTGGAGTCCTTGACCTATTTTATGTAAATTGTAGTAATGGTCTCTTAACTTTAATTCAATTGGAATAATGGTCTCTCAATTAAAAATACATGATCATTGGTCCCTTAACTCGTCAAAACATGCAGCTATAGTCATTTTCCTCAACTTCGTTAGACTTCCGTCAAAACGATTCATGCGCCATGCACGTGAAGCTGAATCAAGGGAAAAATATGGAAAACCAAATGAGAAAAATTATAGCAATGATCCCTCAACATTAACCCAATTAGAGAAAGGGAGACTTTGGATGCGCTCGCTAGTTATGAATATTCTTTGACTGAAACCTTGTTGGTTTTCAATTTTTGATCGAAGTCCCTGAAATTAATGTGATAATTTATTTCTATGTATGTTACTATTTTTTTTAAATTAAAAATTGAAAGTTATAGTTGTTTATATTAATGAGATTTTAAATAAAAAACCATAATTTGTGGGATTAAAAATATTAAAATATAAATATACTATTTTGTGTGCGTGTGTGTGTGTAAACATGGGTACATTAACCAAAAACAATATTTCCAAAACATGGGTACATTCTTCAAAATCACAAAAAAAAAAAAAATATTAGGCTTAATAATATTAGTAAATTTCTTCAATTAAACTTGACATGGATACATTTTCAAATCAAAGAAAAAATAATGTACCCATATCAATTTAAAAATTGATTAGAAAAAAAAATTGAATAGATTTTATATAAAAAAAGAGAGTACATTTTACATATAACAAATTGGTATATTTAAGAATGAGTGCATTTTAAGATTAAAAATTTGAAAAAATTACATGAATGGATACATATAATTAGCTTGGGTACAAATAAATAAATAAAATATGGGTACAAATACAAATAAAACTTTAAAAAATATGGCACAAAAAGAAATTAATATATGGGTACAAATTAAAACTGAAAAGAAAATTGGGACAAATTAAAAAAGGGTTGCAAATTAAAAATGGGTGCAAACTAAAAATAAAAATATATGATAAAAAATTTAGCCATAAATATAAATATATTAATTGTAACATTTTTAACACTAAATGAATATATTTAGAAATAAAAAATCTTTTATTATTGAAATAATTAATGATGTTATTAATACCCAAAGACCTTGATCAATTGAAAAGGTATAAGGTTTTAATCAATGGAGTAGCAAAATGAGGGATGAGAACATAATTTCTCCTTAGAGAAATAATCCCTCAACTTTAACCCAATTAAAGTAATGGTCCCTCAACTCTAATGCAATCGTAGCAATAGTCCCTAAACTTTAATCTAATTGTAGCAATGGTCCTTACAACGTGACTTATTTTGACGGAATTTTAACAAAATTGACGAAAATGACCATAACTGCACATTTTGATAAGTTAAGAGATTAATGATAAAAAAAATTTATTTGAGAGACCAATGCTCCAATTAAGTTAAAGTTGTGGGATCATTGGTACAATTTTCTCTTGTGATTATGCTTGCATTTATACTTCAGAAAATGCCATGAACTGAAGCTGACAATAATATAGGATGCATGGTGCAAAAATTAACTTAACACACAAATTAAACCCTCTTGTTGACAATTGTAGTATGGATAAGTAGGGATCGTTTTAAACCGGGGATTAGGAGGGCTTGCTAAAACCTCTAAACTTATTCAAAAACATAAAAACAAAGTTAAAAACGTTTGAATAGACTCAAGGGACTCAAAACAGATTCTAAAGACTCAAAACAACTTAAAAACACTCAAAACTGCCTAAAAACACAAACTGGGCAGATTTGACTCTAACACAACTTTGGATGAATTTAGTGTTTTGACTTAAATCAAAACACTCTAAAACACAAACAAAATAGATTTTAAACACTTTGGAACAAGAAAGTAAAATGGGGGTTTTGATTTGGATGAATTTGAAATAAACAAGCAAGTTATAAAACTAGGCAGATTATAAAATGAATTTGAGAAATAAAATGATGGATGGATTAGTTAGAGGTCCGTTCTTCACACATGACACACTTGTACATGAATCGATTTCCAATTGCTTTTCAATAAACTATGATACTCAACACCCCAGATTAACCGTGATGCACAAATTAACCCTCAGATTTTCCTTTACTCATTGAGTTTGATGAATGCATGCAACAACCCAAATCATTCTCTAAAAGTCCCCTATACGAATGCATAATAGAGATACAATCAGAGATCATTACGTTCAATGAAAATCATAAGTGTTGACGAGACAATTATAACTATGAATGCATGATACAATTGCCAAGAATTCAATTAACGCGATTGTGATAAACAACCTTCACTACTCATGAATATAAACTTGTAACGATTAGGTGAAACTCATTTATATTCTAGCATCTAATTCATGCATGAAAACTAAGTATGCATCCTTAATAAACATACAAGAATCAGTTATGAATAAAATAGATAATTGAATTGCAATCACAACTTATCAAATCACAATTGGAAGAAATCAATTCAAATATCAAGCATGTTCATGGCTTCAAACTTCCCCCTAACTAAATAGGGGTTTAGCCACTCATAATTGCAACAAAATTAGAAAATAACAAAGTAGACATTGAAAGCAAGAACGAAGTACACCTATAACGCTCCAAAGTTCCAAGCTTGAAACGCCAAGGACCTTTGTTTTCACCACCTTGTTGTAGCACAAGTGTCTAGGATGTGTATGGATATATGGATGTAATGGATTTGCACGGCTAAGAGATGAAAGTGTATGGATTTGTGAGATGTAAAATATAGTGTCTTTGAATGATGGCTCCCAAATTATGGTGAAGGGTGGATGTATTTATAGGCTAGGGAGAGGAGTGTATGAAGTTGTAATGAGTGGATGTAATGGGTGTAGTGGGTGAGTGTTGTGGTAATGAGTGGATGTAATGGGTGTAGTGGGTGGATGTTTGGTAATGAGTGGATGTAATGGGTGTAGTGGATGAGTGTTTGGTAATGAGTGGATGTAATGGGTGTAGTGGGTGGATGTTTGGTAATGAGTGGATGTAATGGGTGTAGTGAGTTGTGGTAATGAGTGGATGTAATGGGTGTAGTGGGTGGATGTTTGATAATGAGTGGATGTAATGGGTGTAGTGGGTGGATGTTTGGTAATGAGTGGATGTAATGGGTGTAGTGGATGAGTGTTTGGTAATGAGTAGTGTTTGGTAATGAGTGAATGTAATGGGTGTAGTGGGTGGATGTTTGGTAATGAGTGGATGTAATGGGTGTAGTGAGTTGTGGTAATGAGTGGATGTAATGGGTGTAGTGGGTGGATGTTTGATAATGAGTGGATGTAATGGGTGTAGTGGATGAGTGTTTGGTAATGAGTGGATGTAGTGGTAGGTGAATGGATGTATTTGGTGAAATGAGTGTGCTAAAATGGTTATTTATAGGGAGATGATGATGCATAAACTTCAAATTTCGTCCATTCCTATTGCTCCAAGCATATGCTATCCATTCCATGCCCAAAAATGCTCCAAAATGCACTTCTTTGCCACATTAACCATTTGGACCTACAAACACACGAAAATAGCTTAAAATACTAAAATAACTACAAAACAAAACAAAACAAAACAAACAAAACAAAACCTTGACCTTCCAACAATTGCCTCAGAGATTTTTAATGAAACATGACATGTTAAAAATCATCATTCCCACAGATTTTGGTCATCCTTACACTTGAGCACATACTTAATCACAGTCACCACTTACTAGTTCACAATTAACCAATTAAAACGATGTTTTAATGTAGTAACATGCCTTAGAGAATTTGCTCAATTCCTTACAAGATACTCTCTATTTTCACACACATTTTATGACTACACACCCTACACTAGTATATGTGAGAAGATTGATGTAAACACGAAAGATTAGGACTCACATATGTTATAACAAAGAAAACAATTTTCTGGAGTTATTAAGCATGTTTAGATATGATCTCATGAATGGAATGCTACTACTTAGATGCGAGAACCAGTGACACCATATGCTCAAACCAATTTCGAACTCCACAAATTGAAACACACAACACTCAAGATTGAAGTCAATGGTTGTAACAGGGCTTGGGGGTAATGGCTAACAAATAAAGGATATGGATAACAAACGTTCTTAAAGCGATAGCAAGCAAAGCAATGAAATAGACACTTGGAAATTACTTTAGAATGCAAAATCAACTTTTAATTACAAAGGGAAGATTTATGCAACACTTAGGGCCGAATTCAATGTTTTGAACCCTTTCTTTAACAAACAACACTTTAGAGCTCTTTTTCATACTCTCTTTTTTTTTTTTTTTTTTTTTTTTTACCCGTGCCTTGTTAAGGACTTTGGCGCGCACACACACACACAAGAATCACTTCCCCCACACTTGCTTTCTGCAATACATTGATAAAAAAAAGGAGTTCATTTTAAGTCATGCTTTACTATGCTTCAAGAATAAGGGTATGAATAGTCCTAATCTAGGCTATGTGAGGATAGTGTGGGTTAACAAATAACATAGGTTACATAATGCTCAACGGGGTTAAACTTAAACACATAATGAAATAGGGCACGGCAATTTGGCTGTGGTGGTCATTACACAACTTCATCTTGAATATGTGTTATGCAAATCAATAACATGCTTTGAATGAAATAGGCATGAGTTCTAGCATTTGGAACTAAATGATGAAACGCCTTCTAAGTAGCAACCAAGCAAAGAATAATGAGATCATGCAAAGACTTTAGAAAACAATGATGCACAGATTACTAACTCTCCAAATAAACGTTTAGGCTCAAGTCTCACAAGGTTGTAGTGTACATTTGAGTTCCTTCTTTCAAGCATGTTACAAAACTGATTTTTCCTTTATGATTGCATGTGAATTCATAAATTCTAACCACAACTACACCAAAGAGTAAATCAAATTTTCATCTATGTTTATAACTCTCTTTAACAGTTATGTAATTAAAAACCAAATCCTCATCATTGTGTTGGAAGGTACCCTAAGACACAAATAAACACACAAAAACAACTTATTTTGGTTTTTTTCAAAACAATTTTTCAAATTTTTATCAAATTTTCGGATTTTTATGTCAAAACACACTACAAACGTTTAAAAACAGTGAAAAACAACATTGTAAGTGATAGGTGAATAAAACCCACGAAAATCATGCAAAACAGCTTGTTTACCCCCCCCACGCTTAAATCAAACATTGTCCTCAATGTTTCACACATAGACTTACACTCAAACAAGCAAATAAACAAACGACGAATAAACATGACAAGAATAGCAAAGTAAAAACCATACAGAATAAAGTTTAAGAACGCAAATCTGGTTATGGAGAGATGATCTTGTTGACTTTCCACAGCTTTGATCTCGAACTGGGCTAAGGAACTTCTTAGCAAGGAAAATGAGACTTGATTGGTGGTGGTGATTTAATGGCCTTGTACGGCGAGACTTTGCTCTTTGGCGACCGATGCGTCCATATGTTGTTGAAGCTTCTCAAGCATCTTGGTTTCAACTCAGACTCCTTCTGCTGGGTTGATCGAGTCTGCAGGCAGCATTCTTCTCTGCTTGTTTCTTTTGCACAGCAGGTAGGCACGAGGTAGAGGTGATGGTCTGTTTCTTTGTTCAATATGTCCAAGTGCCGACCGATTGCTTTCTTTGTCCTTGTCCCGCAGGCAAGAGCAAGGGTAAAGGAAAAACATGCCATGAGATATCTTTGCCTGCGACTCTGATGATATGAGATACTTTTGCTTTTGAAGAAGTATCTTTCCACAGGTTTATTCTTGAACTGGGCTGGGGAACTTCTTAGCAAGGAAAATGAGACTTGATCTTGAAAAAGAATTAGCACGTTGTCTCCACATGCTTCAAGGTATCATTTTCACTTGCCTTATCTGTTCTCCAGGCAGATGTGGCATCTTCTTCGGAAGTACATCAGCAGTTGAAGATGAGCACTCGAGAGCAATGCTAGGTAAGTAATCAGGAAGGAGTTCCAGGCAGTCGGTTCTTAGATCGGAAGATTGACACCAAGTGCTGGCTGATTGCTCACTTTCTCCTTGTCACAAAGACAAGGAAAAGGACAGGGAGAAAGCATGATATGAGATACTCTTGCTTTCAACCTTCATGATATGAAATACCTTTGCTCTTGATAACTTGTTTGCAGAGGTACCCTAAGGGATGAGAAACACAGAGTAACTTGAGAGGCTTCGTTGGGAATGCATTTTCGGAGATGAAGAAGGGTTATGTATGTTTTCCTTGCTATGGAGGGTGAAGGACGACATTTATAGGAATTAATAACCGGTACTATTCTTTCACTCTTGTCGGCACCCATTGGATGATTGAACAGTAAACTTCACGTGCTTTCTACTTCACCAGAAATCTTCGACAGATTGCCCGTAATTTCTGCAAGGATGAGTGTGCATGTGACAGATGATGACACGTCTGGAAAAAGCAGATTTGCGTGTGACAAGTGCTGACGAGGCTGAAAAAGACTGGCACCTCTTCGATATCTGAGATCGGCGCTTCGACAAATTATCCGTGATTTTCGCAAAGCTGAGTGTGCGTGTGACAGGTGCTGACGAGGCTGAAAAAGACTGGGGCCTCTTCGATTTCTGAGCTCGCCTCTTCAATTTCTGAAGCTCCGTCGAGTGCTGATTTTTAAAGAGAGGCACGCATCACATTCCAAAGCACACTTGAATTTGCCGCCTGTAGAAACTCCCTTCTTGCACTTCTAAAATCTTGATTTGTCCGACCTCTTCTTTTTCTTCACACATTCGAATATGTCTTGCCCTTCTAACCGTCGCCTTAACTTGAATGTCGGGGAAGATAGTGACATATCTTCTCCAAACAACATTTGGCAGCCGTCATTCGTATCCCCAAATGGTCCTCTTACAGTTGGGGATTCCATGATGATGAATGATACAACCGCTTCGGTGGTGGCCAGAAATCTTCTCACTCCTAGAGACACTAGAATATTTTCCAGGCGGTCCGACGAACTGGCTGTTCAGGACTCTCTAGCCTACAACGTCCGATGTGCAGGCTTAGTATCAAACATGGGCCAGCGCCTTCTTGCTCGATCTCGTCAGGTTGAGTCGTTGATGGCTGAGGTGGCCAGTCTTCGGCAAGAGGTCAGAGTGCTTAGGCACGAGAATAAAGAGTTGCACATGCTCGCAACTAATTACTCAACAAGCATGAAGAGGAAGCTTGACCAGCTGCAGGAGTCCGAAGTTCAGATTCAGAGTGATTATCAGAGGTTTGTGGCGTTACTCCAGCGGCAACTTCTGCCTTCGTCCTCTGGCGCTTCACCAAGTGTTGAGGCTCCGGATAACCAATCTCTGGTGCTTCGTCTTTCTGGAGGTCCGTCGAATGCTGAGGCACCACCTGACCAATGAAGACTCCTTACTGTTTATTTGCACTTTCTTGTACTTTTCTACCTTTCTACCTAATGTTCATCTTCCACGAAAATTAATGTAAAAAAAAAAAAAACTTTGTTTACCTGTCAAAGTTTCAAACATAAACCCACACCAAAAACAATCAAACAAGCAACAAATAAATATGACAAACATGGCAAAATAAAACTGCAGAAAAGGGAAGGTTTTAGCAACGCAAAACCAATCGTGGAGCAATTCAAAAATCTTCCTTATTTGAATACATCGGTTGCATCCCAAGAAGCGCTTGCTTTAACGTCTTCCAGCCGGACGATATCTCCATTTAAGCTTGAACATGGCCCACAGCATGGAGGGGTACATTCTCCACAACATGCTCCTCAAAGGCATCATAATAGGGCTTCAAACGATGCCCATTCACCTTGAATTCTTGTTGCGTCTTCAAACTTTGTAATTGGACTGCACCATGAGGAAAAACATTAGTAACCACAAAAGGACCAATCCATTTGGAACACAACTTACCCGGAAACAAACGAAGACGGGAATTGAAGAGTAACACTTTCTGCCCTATGGAGAATGTTTTGCCACGAATCATTTTGTCATGGAAAGCTTTCGTCTTTTCCTTGTAAATGCGGGCATTTTCATACGCCTCGTTCCTTATCTCATCAAGTTCATGTAATTGAAGTTTCCTTTGACTTCCCGCTGCACTTAGGTCCATGTTGAACTTCTTGACTGCCCAATGAGCTTTGTGCTCCAATTCGACGGGGAGATGGCATGGCTTGCCATAGATGAGCCGAAATGGGGACATCCCAATGGGTTTTTTGTACGCCGTATGATATGCCCATAGTGCATCATCTAAGCGTAAGCTCCAATCCTTCCTTGTTGGCCCAACAGTCTTCTCTAGAATCTGTTTGATCTCTCGATTCGAAACCTCAGCTTGGCCATTTGTTTGAGGATGGTAAGGTGTAGAAACCTTATGGTTGACATTGTACTTCCTCAATAACGCCTCAATGGTCCGATTGCAAAAGTGAGACCCTCCATCACTGATGATCACTCGTGGCATGCCAAACCTTGCAAATATGTTAGTTCTAATGAAATCTGCAACCACTTTAGAATCATTAGTCCGGGTGGCTTTTGCTTCCACCCACTTTGACACATAATCAACTGCAAGCAAAATATATATGAAACCATTCGAGGAAGGAAAGGGACCCATAAAATCAATACCCCAAATGTCAAAAATTTCAACATTGAGGATGGAAACCTACGGCATTTGATCCCTTGCACTTATATTTCCTGTTCTTTGGCATTTATCACATGTTAAGCAAAAAGTTCTAGCATCTTTAAAGATACTAGGCCAATAGAACCCACATTGTAACACCTTAAGTGTTGTTCTTTGTGTGCCAAAGTGACCACCACATGCATATGTATGACAAAAGCTTAAAATGGAATGAAACTCATAATCATGCACACATCGACGAATAATCTGATCAGGGCAATATTTCCACAAATATGGATCATCCTATACATAAAACCGTGAATCATTTCTAAGCGTATCACGTTGGTGTCTAGTGAGAGTGCTTGGAATTCGTTTACACACCACAAAGTTGACCAAATCAGCATACCAAGGTTCACTTACCTTCATGGTCATCAATTGTTCATCAGGAAACATTTCAGCAATGGGTAGGGACTCTTCATTATGCATCATACGACTTAGGTGGTCAGCCACCACGTTTTCACTTCCTTTTTTGTCTCGAATCTCAATGTCGAACTCTTGAAGAAGCAATATCCATCGAATTAGCCTTGGCTTGGCCTCCTTCTTGCTGAGCAAATATTTTAAAGCTGCATGATCAGTGAAAACAATTACTTTAGTACCAATTAAATATGATCGAAATTTATCTAAAGCAAAGACAACGGCAATAAGTTCTTTTTCCGTTGTGGAATAGTTTAATTGGGCATCATTCAACGTCCGTGAAGCATAGTAGATGACATGCGGCCTCTTATCCTTCTTTTGTCCTAAAACAGCCCCTAAAGCATAATCGGATGCGTCACACATGAGCTCAAAAGGAAGGCTCCAATCCGGTGGAACAATAATGGGAGCCGTGGTCAGCAACTCCTTGAGTTGTTTGAAAGATGTCGTGCACTCCTTATTGAAGTCAAACGCCACATCTTTTTTAAGGAGACGGCAAAGAGGTTGGGAAACCTTTGATAAATCTTTGATAAATATTCGATAGAAACCTGCATGTCTAAGAAAAGAACGAACCTCTCTAACAGAAGTAGAAGAGGGTAAGTGACGTACAAGATCGATCTTTGATTTATCAACCTCCATTCCTTTTTTAGAGATGATATGTCCTAAAACTATGCCTTGTTTTACCATGAAATGACATTTTTCCCAATTGAGAACAAGGTTAGTTTCAACACATCGTTTTAAGATCAAACTGAGATTATGCAAACAACCATCAAATGAATCACCAAAAACGCTGAAATCATCCATAAAAACTTCAATAATTTTCTCAACATAATCTATAAATATGCTCATCATGCATCTTTGAAATGTGGCAGGTGCATTACATAAACCAAATGGCATGCGACGATAAGCAAATGTACCAAAGGGGCATGTGAAAGTGGTTTTTTCTTGGTCCTCGGGTGCTATGACAATTTGATTATAACCATAATAACCATCAAGAAAACAATAGAAAGCATAACCCGCTAACCTCTCAAGCATTTGATCAATGAATGGCAAAGGGAAGTGGTCCTTCCTAGTGGTGGCGTTGAGCTTCCTGTAATCGATACACACCCTCCAACCTGTTTGGATTCGAGTAGGAACAAGCTCATTTTCGGCATTTGTCACCACAGTTACTCCGGATTTCTTTGGAACACATTGAACGGGCGAAACCCAACGACTATCAGAAATAGGATAGATCACTCCACAATCTAAAAGCTTAATTATTTCCTTCTTCACAACTTCCATCATCGGAGGGTTGAGTCGGCGTTGAGCCTCTCGAGATGTTTTAGACCCCTCCTCCAAAAGTATGCGATGCATGCAAGTGGTGGGACTGATTCCTTTTATGTCGGCCAATGTCCACCCAATTGCTGTTTTGTACTCCCTTAACACCCTTACCAACTTGTCCTCCTCTTGTGCCGTGAGTGTGCTTGAGATGATGACGGGCAATGTCTCATCATCGCCCAAGAAAACGTACTTTAAATGGCTTGGCAATGGCTTAAGTTCAAGTGTAGGTGGCTGCACAACTGAGGGAAGTAACTTATTAGCCAAAACTGAAATGGAAATTGGGTCCAAAAACTTACCAGAGTGTAGTGGCAATGATTCGAGGGCAGCCACCATCTCCATCACGTCTTCATTAAGTGGTACGGCAAAAGAAAAATCATTCATGACGTGGGGGTGCATGGTTACTACTTCATTGTTTTGAATGTCCATTCCTCGTGCAATGACCAATTCAAGTGCATCGTCATTCAATTGTTCAAAATGGTCATGCGCCAAAGAAGCAAATACATCAATAGAAAAACATGAGTGATCCTCACTAGGATACTTGATAGAATCAGAAAGATTGAAATTGATAACTTCCCCATCAAATTTCATCCTCAAAGTTCCATTAAACACATCAATCTTAGTACGGGCAGTTTTCATGAATGGCCGTCCAATGAGGATGGGCAATGTAGAGGAATGGTCCGACTCGTCCATTTCAAGCACGTAGAAATCCGCCGGAAAGATTAAGTGATTGACCTGCACTAAAATATCTTCCAAAACTCCCTTTGGATAGGCATTAGATCGATCGGCCAATTGTATAATCACACCATCATTTTTCAATTCGCCTAAGTGCATAGATGCATAGATTGAATAAGGCATGACATTTATAGATGCACCTAAGTCTAACATGGCAGATTCAAAACGAGTATTACCAATTACACAAGGAATGGTAAAACTACCCGGATCCTTGCATTAGTGGGCAGTTTACGTTGTAAAACAGCTGAGACATTTTCACTTACCTTGACAACCTCCTTGCTCGAAATTCTCTTCCTAGTTGTGCAAAGTTCTTTGAAAAACTTGGCATACCTTGGAACCTGCTTAATTGCATCCAAAAGTGGTATATTGACTTGAACTTTTCTAAACATTTCCAAAATATCGTTTTCAGCCTCCTCCTTCTTTGATTGCATAAACCTATGAGGAAAGGGTACATTTGGAGGAACAACGTTAGAATTAATCAAAATTGGAACTTCCTTACCCTTGTTGGCCGAATTGGATGATTTAGGAGCATTTGAGGCCTGCGGCAAAGGTGTTTCCACCCTTTCCGTGGGCCTGCTTTGCTCATTCTCTTCAATTATCAACTCTTCAACCTCATTGGAACGTGATTTGGAAGGTTGGGGGTCAGATCCAACTTGTTTTCCACTTCGCAAACTCATGGCTTTGGCAGATTCGAATCCTCCCTTCGGGTTGACAACGGTTGAACTAGGCAAGTTACCTTGCTCTCTGAATTGTCCTACAAACTCCGCAATCTGCCCAATTTGCTTCTCCATTTGGTCCACCCTTTTGTCTTGGTTTTGCATTGCTTTGGCTTGATTTTCTTGCCCCTGAGACAAATTGGTGAGTAACTTAAGAAGTGTCTCATTATCTAAAGATGTACCTGATGTGTTTTGGGCAGGCTGTTGTGAGGCTTGTGTTGGTGCGTATTGCTTGGTATAGAAGCCTGGAAGTTGCTGCCTAAAGCCTCCTTGTTGTTGGGGTTGTTGGGGCTCCCTCCACCTGAAATTTGGATGGTCTCTCCAACCTGGATTGTACGTATTAGAATATGGATCGTTCCTTGGCTGGTTTTGGCCTTGAAATCCAATTGCATTGGCGTTTTCCCATCCACCATTTTCAATCAATTGAGGGCACTTTTCAGAGGCATGTCCTTGGATAGAACACACACCACATACACTTGGTTCTTTCATCCTCATTCCTTTGGCCATCTGAGACACAATGGAAGTAAGATTAGCTCATTGCGATTGAATGTCGGATGTGGAACTTACCTCATTCACTTGCTGCCGTGGGGTGTCCCTTTGACCAACGCCTTCATATTGTTGAGCATTCAATGCTCGGTTAGCAATTAAGGTCTTGGCAGCCATGGGTGTTTTGTCCACCAAAGCTCCTCCCGCTGAGGCGTCTAGCATTTGGCGTTCAATTGGTAGAAGCCCTTCGTAGAAATATTGAAGAAGAAGTTCCTCCTTCATCTGGTGCTGTGGACATGAAGCAACAAGGGTTTTAAAACGCTCATAGTAAGTGGGAAAGGATTCGCCTTGATTTTGATGAATGCCACTAATCCTTTTGCGTAGTAGAATGACTCGAGAAGTTGGGAAAAACTTCTCAAAAAATGCCCGTTTCATACTCTCCCATGATGTGACAGTTCCGGGGGCTAGCTCATACAACCAATCTTTAGCCTTTTCTAAGAGAGAAAAGGGAAAAGCCTTCATTTTCAGAATGCTCCCATCAACATTCACAGGGGTCATACTAGAGCAAACAACCTCAAACTCCTTCAAGTGTTTATTAGGATCTTCCATGGACATCCCGTGGAACTTAGGAATGTGATGCAACAAACTTGATTTCAATTCGAACTCGTCCATCTTTCCTAGGGCAGCCATGGGGTATTGGATGCATAGGGGAGCGGCATTATCCAATCCCGAAGCGGAAAGCTCATTGATTGTTTGATTGTCCGCTGCCATGTTGGGATCTTCCTCTTCTTCTTCAAGTGGATGTTCTTCAAACTCAAGTTTAGGAATAGGTGGGTTACGATCTTGCTGATTCCTATTCCTTCTCAAAGTCCTCTCAAAATTGTCGTCAAAGTCCAAGATATGCTCACGAACCGGATGAGAACTCCGAGTCATAAACTAGTACCTAAAACAAGAAAACAAACAAGGTCAGTAACTAACATAAAAACGCACAAAAATAAACAAAAAGAAATAACAAGGGATTAGCAAAGTTGCTAATCCCCGGCAACGGCGCAAAAAATTTGGTGCGAAAATTAACTTAACACACAAATTAAACCCTCTTGTTGACAATTGTAGTATGGATAAGTAGGGATCGTTCTAAACCGGGGATTAGGAGGGCTTGCTAAAACCTCTAAACTTATTCAAAAACATAAAAACAAAGTTAAAAATGTTTGAATAGACTCAAGGGACTCAAAAAAGATTCTAAAGACTCAAAACAACTTAAAAACACTCAAAACTGCCTAAAAACACAAACTGGGCAGATTTGACTCTAACACAACTTTGGATGAATTTAGTGTTTTGACTTAAATCAAAACACTCTAAAACACAAACAAAATAGATTTTAAACACTTTGGAACAAGAAAGTAAAATGGGGGTTTTGATTTGGATGAATTTGAAATAAACAAGCAAGTTATAAAACTAGGCAGATTATAAAATGAATTTGAAAAATAAAATGATGGATGGATTAGTTAGAGGTATGTTCTTCACACATGACACACTTGTACATGAATCGATTTCCAATTGCTTTTCAATAAACTATGATACTCAACACCCCAGATTAACCGTGATGCACAAATTAACCCTCAGATTTTCCTTTACTCATTGAGTTTGATGAATGCATGCAACAACCCAAATCATTCTCTAAAAGTCCCTTATACGAATGCATAATAGAGATACAATCAGAGATCATTACGTTCAATGAAAATCATAAGTGTTGACGAGGCAATTATAACTATGAATGCATGATACAATTGCCAAGAATTCAATTAACGCGATTGTGATAAACAACCTTCACTACTAATGAATATAAACTTGTAACGATTAGGTGAAACTAATTTATATTCTAGCATCTAATTCATGCATGAAAACTAAGTATGCATCCTTAATAAACATACAATAATTAGTTATGAATAAAATAGATAATTGAATTGCAATCACAACTTATCAAATCACAATTGGAAGAAATCAATTCAAATCTCAAGCATGTTCATGGCTTCAAACTTCCCCCTAACTAAATAGGGGTTTAGCCACTCATAATTGCAACAAAATTAGAAAATAACAAAGTAGACATTGAAAGCAAGAACGAAGTACACCTAAAACGCTCCAAAGTTCCAAGCTTGAAACGCCAAGGACCTTTGTTTTCACCACCTTGTTGTAGCACAAGTGTCTAGGATGTGTATGGATATATGGATGTAATGGATTTGCACGGCTAAGAGATGAAAGTGTATGGATTGGTGAGATGTAAAATATAGTGTCTTTGGATGATGGCTCCCAAATTATGGTGAAGGGTGGATGTATTTATAGGCTAGGGAGAGGAGTGTATGAAGTTGTAATGAGTGGATGTAATGGGTGTAGTGGGTGAGTGTTGTGGTAATGAGTGGATGTAATGGGTGTAGTGGGTGGATGTTTGGTAATGAGTGGATGTAATGGGTGTAGTGGATGAGTGTTTGGTAATGAGTGTAGTGGGTGGATGTTTGGTAATGAGTGGATGTAATGAGTGTAATGGGTTGTGGTAATGAGTGGATGTAATGGGTGTAGTGGGTGGATGTTTGGTAATGAGTGGATGTAATGGGTGTAGTGGGTGGATGTTTGGTAATGAGTGGATGTAATGGGTGTAGTGGATGAGTGTTTGGTAATGAGTGAATGTAGTGGTAGGTGAATGGATGTGTTGGGTGAAATGAGTGTGCTAAAATGGTTATTTATAGGGAGCGGATGATGCATAAACTTCAAATTTCGTCCATTCCTTTTGCTCCAAACATATGATATCCATTACATGCCCAAAAATGCTCCAAAATGCACTTCTTTGCCACATTAACCCTTTGGACCTACAAACACACGAAAATAGCTTAAAATACTAAAATAACTACAAACTAACAACATAAATGCCAAGAAAAAAAACTAACTAAGTCGCATAAATATGCTCCTATCAATGCATGTGTGAGATCGACGTGGTACGATGGACCTTTAAGGAAGAAATAGTAGGATGCATGTGTGAGATCGACGTGGAATGATGGACCTTTTAGGAAGAAAAGCTAAAGGCCATATAAGTAGTCTCTTTTTGGGCAAAAAATTATAAGTGTAAACACAAAAATCTTGTGACAAATGAAATAAGAATACATGTATAAAATAATTGTATTGTATTAATGTAAATGTAGGGTTACAGTCTCTGTTTATAAAGTTTCATCTGATTCGATCTCCGAAGATGTGTAGATATGTCTTGTTGATATGAGGGTCGCGATGACTTGATCTCAAATGAACTTGGGCGCAAGAGTTTGGCTTGTGCCAATGGAAGAACCGACAAAGGTAGTAGTGCTGGATGATTTTTCAAAGGTCTGTCAAAGAACGCATAGTGCTTTTGGAATTCTTCTAAGTATTTGGGAATTTGGATGCTTGAGAGCTTCAACGTCTACGTGTGAATGATTTTCTGGCCCTCTTCTTTTGTCTTGGAGTCTCATATTTAGACCATCTTCAACCAAAGAGGGCCAAAGTGCCATGTTTAGGCCTATAACCCTGCAAAAAATTATTTTTAATGAACAGTGCCAGGTCATATTTTATACCATCTCCGACCGAGGGGGCCAAAGGGCTATAAGCCAAAACATATCCATTTGACAAAAAACTCATCTCCAACCGAATTAACCCCCTTTATAATTTTATTATTTTAATTGAATAAACTATCTTATTAAGGTTTTCGGATATATTTTTTGATTGAGTGTCATTTGTTGCTAACATAATGTGAATGATTGAAATAAAATGAGGTAAGATAGTATGGAATTGTGAAAATGATGTGAGAAATGGTGTAGATTTACTTACATATTTATAGGAAAAAAATTTCGTCAAAAAAAAAGAATTTCAAATTCCATCGGTAATATGACGTCAGCTAGCCGTTGCTAGTTGGCATCATGCTGACACCAGGTAGCCATTGGAATGGGTTGGGCTTGGTGAAACGGGCTGGCCTTGCGGATGAGATATAGTTGGGTGGGGCCCACAAGTCCTTTGGCCTAACCTTCAGTTGTAGACGATTTTAGTGTCAAAACGGGCTAAATTTGGTCTTAATTATGGACTTGATTAATTGACGAAAGAACTATGACTCGATTTGTGGACCGGTTCATGATTTGACCCTCTGAATTAATATTTGATTAATTAAATTAAAATCAAATAATTCATTTTTGCCAAGTGTTGACACGTGTTATTCTTAATGACTCGTCCGATTTTGATGAGTCATATCCATGTGTACAATTTGTGAGACACATGACGCATACCACATATTTCCTAGCATGTCAAAATTTTATTGAATTGGTTTTTTTCATCAAAATTTTAATGTCTATAAAAAGTACATGTGTTATATTATGTAAACAATAATTTGAAGAAAATTACAGTGGAGCGCTTAAATTAGGGGACAAAAGGATCAGATTAGGGGACAAATGGATCAGAATTAGTCTGTCAAAGCTACTGTAAGTTTTCAGTCTCGCATTTAAATTACATCGGTCTTCATAAAAGGGTAAGTACTTGTTACTTTATCCCAAAGAGAAATGTCAATTGCATTACTAGTTACTTTATCCCAAACAGAAAAGTTAATTGCATTACTAGTTACATTAATCTCAATTGGCCCAGCCGGCGACGAGTAACAAAATTCCTTTAGGTTTGGTTTTATTGAAATTTGCTTTGTACTTAAATTCGAATTTATATTTATGTAATTTAAATATTTAATTATAAATAGCTTTTGCACGCCTTTACTTTCTGGAAGGTCCATGCTCCGTAGAAACTGTCTACCTAAGATCATCTCTTGGGCCGTAGGTTGTGACACAATGTTAGTTATTCTAGCTCTTCTAGAGCGGTATCTCACTGATAGCTTCTCCTGCCCCGGAAGGGGCCTTCTTCGCCTTCCGCCTAGTCTGCGCAAGAAAGACTCAAAGCCAATCCCAGGGAACAGCGAAGCTGCATAGGGTCTTTTTGTCTAAGTATAGGTAGCTCGCATCTTCACAAACATGTCTATTTCCCCAAGCCTCTCTCCGAGACAATGCTTATATATCATTAAGCTTTTCATGCATCTCGAAACTTACTCGATAAGAAATTTCACTACCTTAGGACCGTTATACTTTTTAACAATTGTCTAATATAATTTTTTTCAAGAAGCAAGGGACATTTTCCTCCATGTATCTTAAAATACTTTTTTATCGTTACGTGGTTAAATTCCTTTGTTTTCAATTCCCTAAACGGTGTTAGTTTCTTTTATTTTCATTTTCCCTGGGAACATATATATAGAGTAGGTAACTCAAATAGGTAAAACAACAAATAACCCTTAGGTTCTATTCGTCAGTTGTTTGCTGTCCTATCAAATTTCTCTTCAAAGCCCTCATCAGCTCCCTATCCTTTTCATTCCACGCGTGCCCTCCTTCTTCCTCTCCATCTTTCTATCTGACTAATTTGCAGTGACAGCTAACATCTATACTGAATCTTTGACATTCTGCAAAAGTGGTGGATCTCATAGGTTAACATGCTTGAAGAATATTGTAAAATGCATGTAAACGATAAACCACTTTTTTCTGAATTTCCAAGTTGACACCGACTCACTCCAACCCCCTTTTTTCTGTTTCTTTTTACTTAACATTAAGAGATAAATGTTAGTAACCTTCTCATTTACGTTTTTATTTTAATATTTTCACTTTTCCTCATGTCACATGTACTCACTAGCACTCAAAAACTAAAATTTTGATTATACTATATGTAGACAACGAAATTTTGGTGAAGTAAATGTTCACCAACACTTTAAAGTTTTGACATGCCGGGGCTCACGTGGCATGCGGCATGTGTCTCACAAATCATACATATGAATGTAACTCATCAAAATCGGACGAGTCATCAAGAATGACACGTGTCAACACTTGACGGAAATAAATTATTTGATTTTAATTTAATTAAATCAAATGTTAATTGATGGAGTCAAATCATGAACCAGCCCACAAATCGAGTTATGATTCTTTCATCAATTAATCAAGCCCACAATCAAGGTCAAATCCATCCATAGTCATGGCTTGGAGAGTCTATAAATAGAAAGCTCCAAGACAAAGAAAATTGTCCAGAAAATCATTCACACCCATACGCTGAAGCTCTCAAGCACCCAAACCCCTCAAACACTCAAACACTCAAGAAGATTCGAAAAAATTTTGCGTTCTTCGTCAAACCCGTGAAGAACCACCAAGCACCCCTATATGTGCCGGTTTCTCCATTGTCAAGAGCCAAAACCTTGCAACATCCATTCATCCAAGATCAAGTCATCGCGACCCTTGGATCAACAACACTACACACTTTACATTTTGGAGGTCGAATCAGAGGATCAAGTTATAAAGAGATTATAACCCTACATTTATATGAATACAAATATCATTTGTACACGTGTTCTCTTGTTATTTGCTACAGGAAATTCATGTTTACACTATAATCTCACAATTTTTTTTCCTTTATTAATCTAAACTACTTATTAATAAAACTTTCTTTGTCAACCAAAAGATGATGAAAAAACTATTTAGTATTCTATCACAACAACAAAATTATGGACAGTAATGTAATTTCATAAAACTAAATTTTGCTGTTTTTATGTAAGTCACACATACATGTGATTTTAGGATATATCTATTTAAAAATAAAAAACAAAAAACAAAAAAACTCTTTCCTCACTCCTACTCATGCTCCCACGTTCTCTCTCTCCATTTCCCCTTCGCACTTCAAAAACAAAAATAAAAAATGTTCACACACATTAAAGTGTGTAGGCATATGCTAGTATAATTGAAGTTTGTTTGTTAACTACAAAGTAATTAGATCTTTAGTTTTGACATATTAATTAAATACACATGACATTTATTTATTTATTTGAATTTTACTATTATTAGAGTGAGATGAGAGATTTCGAAATTAATACAATAATTTAAGAAAGATGAGAGTTTCTAACTCAAGACATGCATACACATTCACTAACTTATCCACTAGAATGTACATGTAAATACACGCGACATAAATAAAGTGAAAAAATTGAAATAAGAAAGTAAACGCGAATGTGTTAACACACCCCTTACGGGATAGAAAAAACGGAGAAGAATTTGGCAAACAATTAGGTTATACTTCCAAGAAAAACGAATGCAAGAAGCAGACAGAACATGCATGTTGATACCGGTTTCTTCCAAAGATCTCCTATATATCCAGTTCCTGGCTCGCAAAACGGTGTTGCTAAAGCAAAGCAAAAAGTTCTGTACTCACAACCGAACTTTTGTGAAAAGTTCAAAGCGTAGATTTCAATTTTTAAAGGAAAATTAATGAAATTTTTTGAAATTTAACGATAACGATAAAATAAAGGATAAAATGAATAATATCATGATTGACTTTTTAGTCTAAAAATGTGGTTTTTCATTAAAGTGAACAGTACATGTAGCTTTTCGTTAAAGTTCCCAATTTTTAACTCATGCCTTGTCGAGAAATTTTTTACGTGATGAACCTTTACGCTTAATGTGTTATATATATATATAAAGTCAATAAAAAGGTGAATAGTGATTTTGGTGTCATCAAGCTTCAACAAAAAATAATTGCACAAAAATGCCCCTAAGACAAAAAACTTCAATGTCATCTCAAAATAATGCATCAAATAAAGCAGAGGCATTTTCATCATTTTAACAATATTTTTTTAATAATTAATTTTTGTGTTTTTTTTAATTAGTACCTCACAGTAGACTAGCAATAATGTGATTCAATTTCTTTATTTTAAAAACGTTCAAAATATCTTAAGAGATGTGTAATGCCGGTTATAAAAAAAGTATTTCGCACGCAGATAATAATGTGATTAATTAGTTGTCAAATGATTTTTTTTTTAACAAACGATATTATCTACACTAAAGGGGAGGTGGTGGGTTTAGCTTCACAGTGCACTAGCAATAATATGATTCAATCAGTTGTTTATTAAATATTATTTTCTCTATTTTTAAACACGTTCAAAACATGTTAAGAACTATAAGAGTGTAAACAAACACAAAGATGAGAATCCAAGTGAAGAGAATTCAAGGGCCTAGATGATGACAAGTGTCACAAGATCCAAGGAAAGTTATAAGGATGTTAGAATCTGTTAGAATCTGTTGGTGGTTAGAATGTGTAGTTAGTTTGTTAAGATACTAGCTTATGCAGTAAGCAATAGATATATAACTAAGGTGTAAGAAATGTAAACAAGAATTACAAAGAAATATACAAGAAAGTTCACAAGAACCGTGTAATGCCGGTTATAAAAAAAGTCTTTCGCACGCGGATAATAATGTGATTAAATTAGTGGTCAAATGATAATTTTTTTTAACAAACGATATTATCTACACTAAGGGGGAAGGGGGTGGGCTTAGCCTGATAATATGCTAGCAATAATGTGATTCAATCAATTATTTATTAAATATTATTTTCTCTATTCTTAATGTAAATTCTATAAATACCGATTTTATTATGTGAATTCAACTGCTTTAATTGGTTTATGAGGGGTTTCTTCTAGCATGATCTAAGATTATTCATTTACTTCAAATATCTGACTTTCCTTTTGTCAATTTACGTATATAAATACATTTAAAATGTGTAAGTCGCGTGTAGCACGCCGTGATTCAAAAAATGTCTTCTGCATGCATATGAACGCGTGCATGAAGGCTAGTATGTTAGAATATGAGTAAGAAAATGTATTGATGCATAGCTTATATATGATAGAAACTGAAAATTGATCCTAAATTGCTCATTGCTTCAATTAAAATTGTGAGACAATACTGGTTTTCTATGAGTAATTTAATAGTGAATTGTAAAGGTTGTTTGTCTATATAAAAGTGAGTTTTGTTCTCACAAACTTAATTACGCATTTATTATTGAACTAAAATGCATTGTTAATTGAGAGAATATGACAGCGAGGAGAATGTCAACTTTGAAGTTTATGACTTCTTCATCGGTTTATATTGGCCAAATTTATTTTTACATTCACAACTCGACGATAAAATTGACATATATATGTCTCATATTAAGATATATTAATAAAAACAAATAAATGTGTTATAAATTTAATAAAACAATACATAATTTGGAAATTATAGAGACTGAAGTGACAAATACATGTCTCATTATTTATATATGCCTACTTGGATTATTAGTCTCTGTGATGATAGGGTAGTTAGAAGATAGCCCATACGGTAAAAAAACTAGGATTTAAGCCCCTATGGTGAAGTTTGTTAGGACTTATGCCAAAAATTAAAAATTTCGTCAACTTTTTGTTAATTATTAGCACGTGAGTCACATATATTAGGCTAAAACGGAACTCTCCATACACATATTAGGCTAAAATAGAACTCTTTGTTAATTGTTAGCATGTTGGGCTAGCTCACGTGCTAATAATTAACCGAAAGTTTACAAAATTTTTAATTTTAAGCATAAATCCTAACAAACCTTACCACAATGGCTTAAATCTTAGTTTTTTTTTCACATGGACTATCTTGCAACAACCTTGTCACCACGAAAATTGTTAATCCAATTAAACCTATTTATATATGTTGAATGATCTATAACAAACTTAACCAATTAGTCTATTTTATGTGTTCGAATATAATAATTTTACATATGATCAAGTCTTTGCCCACTACTGAAATTAAATAAAACGATTGTTTGGAGAATTATTTTGTTGTTATGTTATTTTTATTGATTTCCTTGTGAATAAAGGATTAAAATTCTTTGTCCTTTTAAGATTTTTTTATCGTTAAATTTAAGATTTGCTTTCGGTTGTATTCGTTATTTTTGTAAGAGTTGTAAAGGATGACCTGCTGTATGGCTAGAAATGGGGAATTGGATTCGCACTGAACACGCCTAAGGATCAACTAATATGGATCGTACAAATTGAATCCAACGATTTTCATTAATTTATTTGTTTGGTCCACCATACACAAATTAATAGCCTAATTTTTTTTACACACCAATTAACGGTCCAGATGAATTGATTCTTAGGTTCCGAACATTAAGGTCTAAAACGGATCCAATTACTAGAAAAGGTTATATCGGGCAAAATAAAGGGTCCAAAAGGACAACACGGGCCACAGAGATAATGCCACGCGTTGCACATGTACCAATTGTGACGGTCAAAACAGTGATCATATATATTGTCTGTTCAAAATTGAGGTACGTAACCTGCATGCATAGCCATCTCAGTCAAAGGCTAATGACCATATATTTAGCCTTAAAATTGACAGAATGAGTCTATAACTAAAGAGTGGGCAAAAAAAATCTGGCAAGTTCAGCTACAAAAAATATAAAAAATGAGAAATTAGGTTCACATCTTCTTTTTGCTACTCTATTGATTAAAATCCTATTCATTTTCAATTTTTGATCAAGGTCCTTGGATATTAATAACATCATTAATTATTTGAATAATAAAATATTTTTATTTTTAAATATATTTCTTTAGTGTTAAAAATGTTACAATTAGTATATTTATATTTATGGCTAAATTTTTTATCATATATTTTATTTTTAGTTTGTACCAATTTTTTTTTCATTTTTAATTTGTACCCATATATTAGTTTCTTTTTGTGCCCATATTTTTTAAAGTTTTATTTGTGTTTGTACACATGTGTATACCGTTACGTGACATTGTATATTTAATCAATGATATAAAAATTACATATGGTATATTTATGTTTTATGCCTAAACTTTGTATCATAGATTTATATTTTTTAGTTTGTACCCACTTTTAATTTGCAACATTTTTTAAATATGTAGTATTTTCTTTTTAGTTTTATTTTGTACCCATGTATTAATTTCTTTTAGCACCTATATTTTTAAAAAATTCATTTGTACTCATAATTTTTTAATCTTTTGTCTATACCCTAATTTATTTATAATGTACCCATTCTTCTTTATTAATGTACTACTTTGTTATATGTGAAATGTACCAATTTTTTTGTAAAATGTACCAATTTTTTTAACACTATGGATACATTCTTTTGCCATTTATTATTTCTTATTTTTACATAGTTTTTATCCATTTATTCAATCAAAATGTTTGAATTTTTTTATTGTAACCGTTTCTAATAGTATTATAATGAGGGATTTTAAATTTATAGGATTATAAATCTCATAAAATATCAAACAATTAATGTCAAAACTATAAAAATATAAATATTAATTGTAATATAATGAGTTGTACCAAGTCAAGGGACTTTGATCAAACTTTGAATACCATTAAGGTTTTAGTAAAAGAATATTAAGGATTATGGACCGCATCCAAAGTATCCTATAAAAAAATATGAAAGAGAAAAAAAAATGCCCTGCATATGGTTGATGATAAAAAATTTAAACTAAAATCATATTTAAAAAAAAATATTTAAAATATTAATTTTCAGAGGACTGAACTTAGCTCTCCATGATTAAAGCTGTCTTAAGAATTTAGGGTTTAAACTTTAGAGTTGTAGGGTTTGCCTACACATATTTGGATCTGGAATGGGTACACAGAAAGTGCTATGAAAACAGATACCCAACCAAATTAACCAAGTCCCAATGGAAAAGGAAACAGATTTTTCTCCTTTTGAATCTTTGATCCCTCGTTAGGGTTTTGGAATGTTGCATGCATGCATGGCCATGAATCTTGAAATTCCACCCTTACTTTCGTTATTACCGGCTACAGTCGTTTTGATTGGGCAGACTTGGGGTTTATTAATTTTTTTACTTGCTAATTATAATATGTCAGAACCAGTTCGTAATTGCTTCTATATTTTCAGTAATTGAATTGCAAACCAAAAGTATGCCAGAAGATTGTGACCAAAGAAAAGTAGTGACAGAATATTACAGAATGAACATAAATAGATTACAATCAAGCAATGTGAGAATTCATTGGCAAGTTGGATCAATGGTAATCAGGGGATGCTAGCAAGATATTCATTCAAATATTTTCATTTTATTTTATATTTTTTTCTGTAATTTTGTTTCATCATCGAAATTATATAATTTATCGATCAAACTTTAAATATCCAATTGTATAAAAAATCAACCAAATTACAATGAGAATGTAAGATGTTGTGAGATGAGAACCAGAGTTTTATAATATAGAAAGGGATTGTAACTTCGACCAAAAAGAATGGGATTGTAACTGGCATTCGCACAGTAATATCACCAAACTGGTGACGGGTTTACAACGCCACCACCCAATAAAAGCAAGCAGCAGAAGATAGAACAGGGTGGACTTGGAGCAGTATGGGTAGTAAAACCCGTAAAAAAGCAAAATCTGCGAAAGAGGAATTAGAATGGGGGGTATGCATCATGCATGCAAGCTTTTGCTTGCTGTAGCCTAACCGCAAAGAGTCATTATTATAGTAAAATAAACAGTAACTCTTTAAAGTTATATACAATTGTTCAGCAATTAAATACTAAAAAAATAATAAAACTCAAGGGTAGAATAGATTTTCAGTGTGTAGGAATTTTTTTTAGTATGATGGGAATACGGATCAGTGCACCAAATGTTGTAATACAAGTGATTGAATACTTGAAAAAAAAAATTTAATCACTTAAATTATGATATTTGATGTAGCGAACCGTGTTCTCGCCATACTAAATTTTTTCTCTAAGAGTGAACCTTTGAGCTAGGAGAAAGGAAAGAAAGGAAAGTTTTTGAAAAATGAGTAGATTGAGGAGACTATATTAACAAAGGA
The DNA here is from genome assembly GCA_035220775.1 of Malus fusca. Taxonomy (NCBI): domain Eukaryota; kingdom Viridiplantae; phylum Streptophyta; class Magnoliopsida; order Rosales; family Rosaceae; genus Malus; species Malus fusca. Next base: position 6,412,094 of record CM069074.1, on the reverse strand, counting down.
AAATGGTAAGAAGACCATATATTTAGATGAGTAAATTGTAGCAATGGTCCCTGAACTTTAATCAAATTGGAGCAATGGTCCATCAACTAAAAATCCATTACCATTGGTCCCTCAACTTATCAAAATGTGTAGCTATAGTCATTTTCATCAATTTCTTCAAAATTTTGTCAAAATATGTTATGTTGGAATAACCATTTATATAATTAGGGGTCCCTCAACTCATCAAAGTGTGTAATTATGGTCCTTTTCGTCAACTACGTAAATTTTTTTGTCAAAACGAGTTATGTTGGAAGGACCATTGCTACAATTGGGTTAAAGTTAAGGGACCATTTCTCCAGTTGAATTAAAGTTGAGGGACCAAATGTAATGGATTTTTAGTTGAGGGACCATAGCTGCACGTTTTGATGAGTTGAATGACCAATGGTAATGGATTTTTAGTTGAGGGACCATTGCTCCAATTTGATTAAAGTTCAGGGACCATAGCTACAATTTACTCTATATTAGATTATATTTTATTATTTTGTAAACCACATTATGTGGCAATAATAGTTAGATTTCTTCTTTAATAGTTTAAAAAAAAATTCAACTATCATCATTCACATCATATAGTCTATAAAATTTAATTTCAGTACATAATCTCTCTAGCAGTACCTTTTCAATGAAAGCCATGAGATGATGCGAGGGTGGTGCTGTGCTGTGGTCGGATCCCTGCACTTCTGCCTTCCTGTTCCTTCTGATTCATTCCCGGCAATCCCAACAGTGTCAACCGTATATATCTCTAGCCCCACGTCATTCATTATTCACTTCATTGTTAATTCTCAGGGGCACAAACCCCCTTTTTGTTTTTTCCCTTCTTCTGGAGAACAGGGCAGGTGGGTGTGGGTGGTTGTGTTTTTTTATGAATCGAAGCTCTTGGAATTTCAGCTTCACAATGAACAAAATTTCTCTGTGGCATCATAATATTTAGTTCCATCCCATTGAAATGATGTAATATTTTCATGTTTTGATGTTCGTGTTCATATTCATGGCCTCCCACACCCCACCTTCAAGACTACTCATCAAGAGATGTGATGTAAAATTACATCCAACAACAAAACATTCTAAGCAGAGGAATCCTTTAAAGGAAGTGATCCTTATTTGTATTATAAAAATAGAGATTAGTTGTAGGGTCCACACCACATCGAACTTTAACGATCCGAATCGTTTATTTTTAGAGTTGCACTTTATAGATCATCTTTGCAAAATATTAGCCAAATTAGAAATATTTAAAACATCTAATTGGGTTAAAAAATAAATGAATACTTTGTTATATAAAAAATAATGAAATTTTATCTTAATAATTAAATATGCAAATAATTTCGGATGAAATTAAATTTTTGCAAGGACAATCCATGAATCAAAACTTATTAAATAGACGGTTCAGATTGTTAAAGTTCGATATGAAATGAGCCTTACACCTAATCCCTATTTTTTTTTCAAAAAATGAGGATCCCTTTGCATAAAGGGCCTATCTAAGTAGATATAATAAAGTATGTAACACTGCATGTTCAAAAATTATTTCCTTATGTTTAACAAGCTTCTTTAATTTACAATGTAGATGCAAATGAGTTACATATTGTTATAGCTAGTTTGTTTATCTACATCACACACAAAAAGATGTTTTGTATTTTTTCCTAAATCTCATCGTGCTTTCATTCTTAAAAGAGTTGGTTTTATTATATTTCGTGTTTTGTTTCTAATTTTTACTGTTTATACTTGAGATATGTAATAAGTATATATAGTGAAAATGAAAGACGAAGGGAGAGAGGGGACAAGATCTTGAACGTGAAAACAACTTAAATATTTTTTAGATTTTAAAGTTTCAACTTATGTACAGTTTTTTATATCTCATTTTTGTCATGTATTTGCTCATATGTGTCTAACATAAAAAGGAAAATTACTTGACGATTAATTAGACAAACATAAAATTAGCTTCTTTTTATTTACAAAATATAAAATGAGCTTTAAGCCTTTAAAGCATAGTTCACAAATCACCCAAATATAGAAAGAGAAAAATTATTCAATTTATGTAAACTTTTGCATAAAGTAATGTTGAGAGATTACATATTTACTTTTTAGCCAAATGATTATTAAGATTATCATAACTCCTCACTTTGGTTCTTAAGAGTTGAAATAAATAAAACTGGTCCCTGAGTTTGTCAACCGTCAATTATTTTGATCATTCAGTGAAAAATCTTTGTTAAATAAGGAGAAAATTACAAAAATACTCTCAATTTAATCAACAATGGGTCTAAATGATTTGACAAAAATTAAGGGTATTTTTGTCATTTAATTTTAATAGATTTTTTACATAATGACCAAAATAATTTATGGTGGACAAATTCATGATTCAATTATATTAATTTTAAATCTCAAATACTAAAATAAAAAGTTATGCAAATCCCAATAACTATTTTAATTAAAAAGTCTTACGTATTTATACTACCTGTAAATAACTTGTGGTGAGTACTATTCTACAGTGCAATGAATTTCCCGCAACTGTTGCACCCATAGACAATATTCTGAGAGACAGTAAAAGTAATGAATATCATTTAAAATTTTCCGGAGGACGAGCCTAGCAAGTAGAACTTTTTCTGAGTAAGGAATTTGAAAGAAGTAAAATGAATGAGAGGATGAGATATTTGATGAAATGAATTTCAAGACATTCCTTACCACTCCAATTCTCCAAGTCCACAACCAACAAAACCTTGATTCTTGAGAAGCTCAATTATAAAACATTATTTTAGTAATATTTTGACATTCCTTTCGATGATATATGGAAGAAGAAAAAGGACATAAAGTCTCTGGGCGTCTCATTTACCATCCATCCAACTGCAAACAAAAAAGAACAAAGCTGCTCAAATTACTTTCCATTGATTCTATTGCCCCTTCTGACTGACAGCCTTCGATCTCCTTGTCGTTAAAATCTTTGCTGCTCCTCTCTTTTTCTGGTTTGGCGTCTCCGCCCTTCTCATCTCTCTTTAATTAAAAACCCTCCACCGTCGGTCACTTGCTCTCTGAAACCCACCCTCTCTCTCTCTCTGTCTCTGTGACTAGTAATAATAATATTTATTTCTTTTGGGTCGGTGAGTTTTCATGTTCATGAGGCAATGCACATATCATATCGTATGCTAGCTAGGGTTTATAATATTTTAGTCATGTACCCTGAAGTGACCGTCTAAAACAAAGGGAGCCACTAGTATTTTTGATAAAATCCCAGATATTTATGAGCATTGCATGACAAAATATGTTCAGATGATCATAGCGTATGTGAACATTAACAGAGATAATTTTTCTTGTGACTTGCGACTTGCGAGATGATCATATACAAGACGTACATCCTCCCTGGTTTGACATGAACCAGATTGACGTGGATGTGTTCATACTGTCATTCGGTATTGATTCATGATGGACAACGTTTTCTTAAATTCAAACCGAGTGATCTAAACTGTTGGCAAAGGTGTAATGCCTATATTTATACAAAATATATAATTAAGTAATGCAGTTAAATATACAATTTAATTGTGGACATGAGCCAATTTTTTTTTTTGTTCACAAAAAAAAAAAAATTAATGAAAATGGTTTGAAAATTTAGAGTTTTAACGATAAGGACAAAATGAAATGTAAAGTGAATAGTACCAATATTAATTTTTTAGTGTAAAAATATGATTTTTCGTTAAAATAAATAATAACAGGAGTTTTTTTTGTTAAAGTTCCAAAAAAAAGAAGCAAACATAGAATATAAGTCAGAAAGGGGCCTATCTACATTCCCAGACTAAAAAAAGTTTATGGAAGATTTGTTATTATCACCACTAGCATTAGCGCATACTCTTAATCTCGAGCCATAGAACTTACGATGACACTTAACTATCAGCTGTCATTGGTATAGATTTACAGGTCGCGCACCAATGAGGACTGCTGGCAGCAGAACTTGAACCTTGATGGAGCAACGCATAAGACAAAGACCTCACCAACTAAATCAACCCTCTATGGCGAGTTAAACGGAATTGGATCATCTCCGGATCCCTTTCTGAGTTAAACATAGTTTATTTTCACATGTATTGTACAAAATAACCTTATACTGTTACACACTGTTGTGGTCATACGGAACAGCCTCCCTATATATAATCCATGGGCAACGAGTGCAATAACCAGACTGTAAATTGATTTAATTAACCAAATCATTAACTGCCTTCTATAACGAGGTCGGTCCTGAAGGTGATTCACACAAGAACAGTCCAACATGCTGGAAAATTATCTATCCACTAATAACTGAGACTGAAATTAAGTATCTCAACCTATATATTAGAATTATTGGTACCTAATTAATTAAAAGTTTGCAAAACTTGCTGAGCATGAACTGGTTACTTTCCCGATGGATTCCCTTTGCTAAACCCCGTAGGTTTCTTCGTCAAACTAACGGTTTGTTTGGCGCCCTTCGTCCTTGCCTCATTTCTTTTGGTGTTCTAGGATATCCCATGTTTTGAAAAAAACAGAAGGGCACGTATAATCTTGAACGGAACATGCCCAATATGTATTGAAGTTAATTACATTGGGAAGGAAAGAAGTTGTACCTTATCTGTGCCTATTTTCAGCTGGATAATACTTGCATCCATCGCACGGGTGTACCTCATTGTACATCTAATTTTGATTGACGTATTTCACTTGTAGAAATGTCATAATTCAAATCGTTCATTTCCTTAAAAACATTTAAAGATGTGTGAGCACAAAATCAAACAAACTGACGGCGTAATTTATTCATATGCATTAAAATGATCTGTTCATCATGAAATGTTAATTGTTTCTAGGCACGTTTATTTGCTCGCACAAGGATTTGCAAAAAAATGATACTTAAATAACGATTAAGAAATGAAATATTTTGATCATGACATTTGTGCAGTTAAATTAAGAATAATATACTTGCATCCACCTCTTGGGCACACCTTGTGCATCTAAATGTGATTTACATATTTTAACCATAATTAATGTATAATCATCATTAAAAATTATTTATGCAAAAAAATTAATCAAATTGTTGATTGTCTAGTCTCTATAAATTCAAACAAATGGACGGTTGTTCTTGCAAATTAATGTTATTTGTTGCACAAGCCCTTGATTTATTCTATACATTAAACAAAACTAATGGATTGCCAAATTGATTGTTTATTTATTTTTTTTATATTTTTTTGTGAGGAGATCTTTGAATGATTTCGATGACAACTGATGTTCTTTTTTATTATGAAATATGTACAATAAATTATATCAATTACTATTAAGCGAACAAGAAAGTACGACAATATATAATAGATAGACACAAATATTTTCTTTAAAGTGAAGTATTCACACATGTGTTAACATAGAGATGTACTGATTTTTAAGTTACGGCAAACACTTGTAAATAATGAATTAAGTTAAACATATGCAATAAATTTAGGAGAGCATTTGGGTTCGTGGAAATTTAACCTTCTTTCCTTGTCTTCTCTTCTGACTAAAACACAAACTTTAGTCTCCATCTTACAACCAAACAGAACCTAACAAAAGGTCTAATAACAAACCCTTTCAAAAAAGAACCTATAAAAAAACCCTAACCATGAGACAAGTCCATGTGACCATTAAAATCCTTGGTTTTCAAACCCTAACTCATCTCACACTAATAAATTTGAAACTGCAAATATGGAAAACATTGCCAGCATGAAGCCATAAAAAAATAGCAAAAACCAAAGTAGGAGGAACAACTTCTGAGCGCCGCCAGTGTAATCATTCAGAATGTTAATCACAGTGGACAGAGAAGGAAGGAGGGAAAGAACTCTTGTTCTCGGGACAACTTGCATAAATCAGTTTCACAGTTATTAAGACACGAAAGCGACACAAACACGATAAACATATACAGTTTTTAAGGCTTAATTAGTGATTATAAAAGAAAATAATTCACTCCCCTCCTAATTTCTCTTCCTTTCTCTTCTCTTCTATTTGAATGGTTACGATTTAGCCACGTCAACATCTATTTTTATAAAGATAATAAAACAAAAAGTAATATGCGAAAGAAAATGAGAAAGATGATGAAAATGGAAAATGAGAGAATCCTATTCCGATAATAAAACCACTTGGTATATGTTTATCCTTCATTTCCGACTCCCCGTAATTCGTTTCTATTAGTTTATTAAAAAACTAAAAAGCTGGCAGCAGCGACCTGTATATACTTGTCCAAAACTCCAGGCTCTTTCGTGGTTCCATTGGGAACCGGATCCCCTAGGAACCCAATAAATTTGAGTCTAAAGGTCAAATGATTTGAAACGTTAAAATTTGATTCAACGGTTATAATTATTATAATTTTTAAAGAGTCTCATATTTGTAGCCGTTAGATCAAATTTCAACAGTCCGGATCATTTGATCTTTAAACTCAGATTTATTGAGTTCGAAGGGGATCCGGGTCCGTTCCATTGCCTCTTGGATGGAGACGTGTGGATGTTATAGGGAAAATTTGAAATAGGTTCAATTTTATAGCTCTACTTTTGAAATAGGTTCAATTTTTAGTGATTTTTAACTTTTGAAATAAGTATAATTTTTAGTACTTTGGACCCATATCAAAAGACCCATTGTTTATAACCATTTTCAAAAGGGATGTGCTATCCACACATCATTTTTTACTTCTCACACACCCCTTGTTGATTTTTGTCATTTGATATTTTTCAATTCATCCGATCCGACGGCCGAAAATTAAAAAGGTGTGTAAGAAGTAAAAAATGATGTGTGGATATCATACCCCTTTCATAAATGCTGTTTCGTTTGGTTTTTTGTTTTTTACTTTGTTTTAGTAGTGTTTCCAGTTTTTTAATTGAAAAAAAAAAAATTGGAGGTTGAAAAGAAACCTACAATTTACTCCAATATCATTAAATCTGCAATCTACATCAGTCATATTCTTACTTCCACTCCCTCCACTTTTCTTCTCTGCTCTTGGAAATTGCCGAAGATACCATGCTTTCCCCGTTGTTGCTGTCGGACTAGGATTCTTTTCGTTCATTTTTACTTTTTACATTTCCTTTCGCTCTTCTCATTTTACATTTTTTATTTTATTTATATCTTTTTATAAAAAATTAATATAAAATATTGACGTAGCTTAATCGTGACCGTTCAAATAAGAAATGAGGGAAGAAAAGAGAAAAAAAAAGAGGAGAGAATCATACTTGGTTGCTCTCAACTGTCGCAGGAAATGCCCACTCGGATGAAAATTGGTCCATATATTTCAGGCAACGTGGATATTTTGAGTAACACGGTTAGAACTTCCGATCAAAATAAAAAATTTTAACTGGCAAATAAGAATAAAAAGTTGTAATAATGGTATCTAAAAATCATTGCTCTATATCGCTACAAATTCAGAAAAAATACTTGCAAATTTTTAGTTCAAAAACTAAATATCCACTTTGATCAATGCTCTAATTGTTTTCTAACCAGATTGTAGGTGGTTGGTTCTATTTTATGACGATTTTCATCCAACAACTTCTGGGTTGAAATTTCTACTCAAAGAAGTTAACTCTGTCGATATGATTTGCTTCTGAGTAATTAAAGAGGGTGTTCCTCCACTTTCTGCTACACCAATGTAAATTATACAGCAAGCTGTGCCAACATTTATTGACCATTTTTTTCATTTATTTACTTTTGAAAAATGGTAAGATCTAACAAATGATAGACATACTTTAATTAAATTGCAAAAGAAAACAAATACAATCGCCCCAAGAAAATGAAATAAAAATAGGAACGTAGATTGAGGAAATGATCATGACCCTCGCAAGTCAGAGACGGTTGGGCCAGTAGAACATCCTAGTCGTTAGAATTTAACTCTGAAAATTAAAAACCCATCCCTACCGATTCTCCTTTTTCGACTTTTGTGTTTCATTTTCCATACAATATGTTAACACATATTTTCATCATTATTTGTACTTTTTTAAAATAAAAGTACAATCTCTAATACATATTATTAGAAAAATCATACATATGATAATACAAATAGATTGTAAGAATAATATTTTTATTTTTCACAATCATAATATGCGAGTTGGTGTAAATATTATTTTATTATGAAAATGACCATTTCTGAGTTAATATTTAAAAAAAAACTAATGAAAATGATTTGAAAATTTTGAGTTTTAACGATAATGATAAAATAAAAGGTAAAATGAATAGTATCAAGATTGACTTTTTAGTGTAAAAATATGATTTTTCGTTAAAGTGAACAGTACTAGGAGTTTTTCGTTAAAGTTCTCAATATTTTATACCTCAATAGTTGAATCTTTTTTAAAGTAAATCATACTCCTCTACTTTAATAAGAAGGAAATCACACTTGAATCTCTTCTATTTTCCTTCTCGTCTCTCTATCTCCAACATGACTAATGATTTACTGTATCCGAGTCAAATGATAATTGGTAAAACTATTTTAATCTGTATACACAATAAATATAATATAAGTTTCTACATGCATAAAATGGAATGAGAATTTAAAATCAGTCAGTTTCCAGGTCCTCACTTGATCTCCAGCTATAAATATACCCCCACAGTGCTCTTCCAACCCATCATCATCAACAAACCCAACGCACAAAAGTTTACAGAACCCCATTTCTCTCTCACAAAAAGGAAATGGAAGAAGCGTTTAGAAGAATGAACGGGTTCTCTCAAGCATCCGAACCCGACTTGATCACTGACCCTCCAAGCAAGTCAACAACCGCCGCCACCAACAAGCGCGCGCTGAGAGACACGGCGGCAGCCGCTGCCTCGGGCGCAATGAGATACCGCGGCGTGCGACGCAGGCCTTGGGGTCGGTACGCGGCGGAGATCAGAGACCCGCAGTCCAAAGAACGACGCTGGCTTGGGACCTTCGACACGGCAGAGGAAGCCGCCTGCGCCTACGACTGCGCCGCTCGTGCCATGCGCGGCGTCAAGGCGCGGACCAACTTCGTCTACTCTTCTTCCCCGCCTACCGACGTCGTCGCTGACCATCCTTTCCCTCATTTCAGCTTCCACAAGCACTCTCACCCGTCTGCTAAAACCCGTAACGGCTATTGTGGCGCCAACCACTCTCCTAGTTGGAATTCCGTACCGTTTTCGCAGTATCCATCTCCTAATCAGAACGACGGCTACGGCGGCGCTCCCACTCCTGCTGCAACATCTTTCAACATGCCTTTCCTCCAGAATTTCATGAAATATTCCTCACCAAACCCATCTCCCGTTTACAATAACCAATTTCCGTACAACATCAACGGCTCTTCTTCAGCATCTTTGGTCAACACCACCTCTTACGGCCAACACCACGAAACCAACATCTCCGGAAGTGCTCATTTTCCTATTGGTTCATCTTCTTCCATGGCTACTGCTCCTACTTCTACTACTACAACTCTTCCCTTCATAGATATTACTTCACCTCCTCCCACAAAACCCACCTCCCACGACGATCAACACGACTACTCCTCCGACTTCTTCCCCACGGAGCCGGCGTATTCCGGGCTGTTGGAGGAGGTGATCCATCGCTTCTTCCCAAAACCCACCAAAAAATCATCAAACGACGATCCCATATCGACTCAAGACTACGGCCATCCTTCCAGTTCCATTCAAACGGCTTGCTTTGACGGGTATTCAACGAGGACAGTCGGAGGGTACTCAAAAAATGATCAGAGTCAGGTAAATGTTTGTTACAATTTCCACGAGCTGCTGCCGCTGCCTCAGCCGCAGCAGCAGCAGCAGCAAGGAAACAGTCTCAACGGACTAATGGATCATAACCAACAGCAAGTGTCACAGCCACAGGCAGCACCGGTCTACAACGATCACGTGCCGTTCAACTTCCAGATAGGCGGCGGTGCGGATCACTCCATGGGAATGGATAACATGTTTCAATACCCTGAGTTTATGGGTGGGTTCGCAGCCAGGGTCCAGAACTAATAATAATTCCTAGCTTCCCTAAAATGTTCTCATATGGTAAGGTAGCTTTATAAGATAGCTACATAAAAAGAAAAAAAAAATGGTATGGATCTAACCAGTTTGCATGTAATCTTTCTCTTGTTCTTCCCATTTGAACTTAGGGTTTCTGTCTTTAATTTTTATTTTTAAGAAGGTTGGCGGAAACTGTTTCTGTTTTTAGTTTTTAGTTAGTCGTGAGGAACAGAAAGGAAGATAAAAAAAGATCTGAATTGTCGTCGTATTTTGATTACATAATCGATATAAATAACTGTATGCATAATCTGGGTTTCTAATTATTTACATTTTAGTTTTGGAAATTTGTCTCGTTATAATTTTGCTTTTGTTTATCTGAACTGTGATAATAATTGTTCAGTTGGCTTTACAATGATACGGTTTGACCTTGGAAATCTGGCAACTTGTAAGGCCATCATTCGACTTTTCGGTTCTATCTTAATTCCTCTCTAATTGTCGATACCTAAATATTTGATGAGCTCCGTATCCAATATTCTTGAACTCAACAAGCAACTAGTGCTAGCTTCTAAAAAATAAATAAATATAAAAAATTAAAAGTGAAGTTGCATTAGCTGGAATGAGTTTAATCAAGTTCTCCCTGCTCCAATGTCCGAATTGTTCGTATACAAAAAAAATATTGAGTTGCATTTGCCTTGCATGGCATAAAAATGTTGCACAAGTTTGTTTCAGGACAAAGTTTTTCTTTCCTCTTGATTTTGGAGAAAGTTGGAGTTTTTAATATAAAATCAATACTCGTTATAATCTCTTGCATGGTTAGATCCCTTACCGATGTGAAACTTTATCCTTACATTTTCATACGTCTCCTCACGTGATAAATTTTCAAGCCTAACATGTGGACAATACTAATTGAATGATTTGGAGCACGTATGGAGCTTGGGTTTAACACGTGGGTCAATTTAATTTGATACCATGAATAAAGTTGAGATTCATAAGATCAGTTGACGGTATAGGGAATAGCCAAACTACTTATAAGCACTTGCATGGTGGTTTGATCCCCCACTGATGTGGGACTTTGATTCCATGAAGGAACTTGTGGTCTTACCATAAAATTAATTGACAATATAGAGAGTAGTTCAACTTCTTATAAGCTTTTGCATTATTTGGTTTTACCGATATGAAACTTTGTCTTCACATTCTTATAATTTTTTATGTATTCAGTATGCTGGTCGATGGCAAGAGGATAGTAGTGCCTGTTGGAATTTATTAGGTTTATTTAGGAAATTAATTAGAGATTTGATTTGATTTTGTAGTAGGGTATTTTTGGCATTTGCGCATTAGGGTTTCTTAGGTTTATTGCTCTATAAATAGAGCTTGGAATTTAGTTTGAGAATAAGTAATTCACAATGTAGTCTCTTAGGGTTTTGTAGCCGTTCCGGCATTCTCATTTGTTTAATAATATTCCTATTATTTTGTAGTATTGTTCGTTGCGCACTTTGATATTCAACTTGGTATCAGAGCAGGTTCGATTCTTCGGAATTTAATCTGTTCTAGATGGGTATCAATTTGTTCATCCGTTTGTCCGCTGCGTATCAGTTTGTCATGAAGTTGGTTCGGAAGTGGCACTGGCATGGAAATCTTGCATTGGCATTGGCATGGAAATCTTGCACTGGCACTGGAATCTTGCATTGGCACTGGCATGGAAATCTTGCATTGGCACTGGCATTGGAATCTTGCATTGGCACTGGCATTGGAATCTTGCACTTGCACCGGTGAAATTTCATATTGAAATTGGCATCGGAAATTAGCATAATGAAGTCTTGCAACCGCATCTGCTTGTTGGCAACCTCATGACGTGTACCGCCATGAGTTTGACGGGGGGTGTTGGAATTTATTAGGTTTATTTAGGAAATTAATTAGAGATTTGATTTGATTTTGTAGTAGGGTATTTTTGGCATTTGCGCATTAGGGTTTCTTAGGTTTATTGCTCTATAAATAGAGCTTGGAATTTAGTTTGAGAATAAGTCATTCACAATGTAGTCTCTTAGGGTTTTGTAGCCGTTCCGGCATTCTCGTTTGTTTAATAATATTCTTATTATTTTGTAGTATTGTTCGTTGCGCACTTTGATATTCAACTGTGCCTCTTTCGATTCCAGATCGACCAAGGGTGTTAGGAGAGATGATTTTTGCGTCTCATTTTTATTTCCTCTGCATATCATCTAGTGTCTTTAATTTGGTTTCCTCACACATTTTTGAAGTTCATTGAGACATCGAGTAACCTAAAAACAATTTTACCGAACTCCAAAAAGAGAGAAAAAAAAATCCATGCAAACACAAGAAATATATAATTGATTCAAATTATATGTTTTTGAGTTTGTTAAATTTCTTAGGTTTTATTTCAAACCTAGAAACGTGTATTTGGCACCTCCCTGATGAAAGTGAATCAAGGGATCCTACGAACATCAGGTCACATGTGGGACACCCTTAAAAAAATTGATCCTGATTAATATTTTAAAGGATAATACTTGTGTTCTTCTATTTACAATTAAAGTAGGATTTTTTTTTATTTATCATTTTCCATTCTTTTAGTCCATTTCTATTTGAACGATCGCGATTAAATCACGTTAACATTTTGTATTCATTTATTTATAGGGAAAGAAAGACAAAAAGAAAAGTGAGAGAGGAGAGGAGGGAGCAGGATAGGAATTAGAGTTAGAGAGGAGATAATCTCTCTCTCTCTCTCTCTTACGATTAACGAATCTTTACTGTCCAAGCATCGTAATCGGAACCGTTCATTTTCTTTGTCATCATCTAAAGATCATATGTGCAAAAAAATAATTTAATTTGGAGATTGTTTAGTCATTCATACGTGTTAACGGTTTTAGTAACAAATAACATAATTATGTGAACCATTTACTTGTTTTTATGCGTATGAATGGAGAAAAGAACTCAAAATTGAATATTTGTTGCAAATATGATCTTTAGATAATAATAAATAAAAAATGAACGATTTTACTTATAGTCTTCAGATGATTAAAAAAACATCAATTGTAAGTGAGTACACAAGTAAAACCCCATAAAGAGGACACAAACATTATCTACTTTAAATTAGGGATGAACCGACCACCACTGCCCAAGTTTTCAGTACTTGCTGTGTTGTTTAAGGACTAGGATTCTCTTCCCTTCCATCCTTTCCTTTTATATTCTCTTATTTTATTTTTTTATTGCTATAAAAAATTAATATAAGATGTTGACGTGACTTAACTGTAACCGTTCAAATAGGAGGGAGGGGAAAAAAGTGGGGAGATAATCCTACACCGTTGTTTAAGCACATGACTAAGGTAGCATGCACAAGATATGTGGTCCTCCTAGCCCTAGCATTTTATTTTTTTATCAAGAGTTTAATGCCTGCAAAAAATAATGCAAGCCCTTTTCTCAGAGGCAGATTGTCTGCCCTTTTGTTTGGCTGCCCTTTCCATCCCCTCTTATTTTGTGCGGTCACGGTTAAGCCACGTTAACATTTTATATTTTTTTTTATAGAGATAATAAGACAAAAAGCAATAAGAATATAAAATGTTGAAGTGCCTTAACTGTGACCTGACCGCACAAATAGGAGAGGAAGGGAAGGGCACCCAAACATGAGGGCAAACAATCTGCCTCCCCTTTTCTCTTCATCTTTCCCTTTAATAGAGGAGAGATTATATTCACACATCCCAAATTACTTCTTCCATATTCTTTTAATTTTTTAATATTTTCTACACACCACTAACACTTGATAGAAAAATATTAAAAAATTAAAAAGAATATTAAAAAGTTAAAAAGATGTGAGGAAAGTAATTTAGGTTGTGAATATAATCTCCCTTTATAGAGCTATAGCATACCTAACCCTTTCTCTGTTTCCGTTTTTGGAACTAAAATTTACCTACCATGCATTGGCACTAAAACTATAGCGTACCCAACTCTTTCTCAACTTCCTATCAAAAGTGGGAAATGTGGACAAATAGCCTAATTTAGACATCATATATAATTATAACTATCATTTTAAGTTTATGATAATTAGGAAAGTGTTATTGGTACTCCAAAAATCTCATTTTACACTTCTCACATGTGTATTTTTCTTTCTAAATATAGAAAGTTTATAGTGTAGATTGAGAATTTTGAAGTGCCAATAACAATTACCGATAATTATAATCAAAAGTTAATATGAAATTATTAATATATTCTTTAATACACATTATAATTTTGTACTAAAATTAATCTCAATAAATGGAGAGTTAAATCCCTTTCCATTGCCAATTCGCCCACCCCCACCACCACTACCCCGCAGGTGGCGCTTCGAATCCGGAAGAGCCTGCCCTCCCCATCCCACCCTGGTTCAAGATCTTGTGGTGGGTAAAAGTTCTGCAACGAATAAAACGCAAGTCCACATCAACCGTGAAAATCAATCACACTAATGAAATCCAACAAGTTCAAATTGATCATACACCCATTAACCCATAACTTTGAAAATAAAAAAATTGAAAACAAAACATAAGATTGCTAGAGGAGGAATTGTATACTGTACACACAAATGTGGGGGTGAGGTGGTGAGAGAAGGCTGCAGCCGCCAGCGTGTGGTGGTCGAGGGTGGGTGGGTGGGCGGTGGAGGACTGAGTAATGGGATAGGATAGCTGCTATGTTACGTGTATTTATTTTTTCAAATTTTAATTTAAGGGTAAATCGCCAAAATGGTCCATGAGATTTGCATAACTCATCACTTTGGTATCTGAGATTCCAAATCGATAAAAGTGGTCCCTGAGATTGTCCACCATCCCTATTTCGAAGCCCAATAGTTGCCAAAGATGGCCGGAAAATAGCCTCAAAGTTGACCGGTCTGAGTGAAAACTTGAAAACTCACCGGAAACTGGGTAAAGTTTAAACGTTCATAACTTCTTCAATACTCAACGAAATCAAGTGATTCAAAAACAAAAATCATACTTCTCGATGAGACGAAGAGAATGGTACCTTTTTCGATGGCTAACTTGCCGTGGTTTGGCCGGAAAATGGCTCGAAAGTGGATAACTCAAGACCAAGACAGCCACTTTCGAGCCATTTTTCGGCCAAACCACGACGAGTTAGCCATTAGACCATTCTCTTTGTCTCGTCGAGAAGTATGATTTTTGTTTTTGAATCACTTGATTTCGTTGAGTATTGAAGAAGTTATGAACATTCCTGCAAGTTTTCAAGTTTTCACTTCGACCAGTCAACTTTGAGGCTATTTTTCGGCAATCTCCGGCAACCATTGGGCTTCAAAATAGATATAATCTTATTCTACACTTTCCTATCTTCATTTTGATATATTATGGGTCGAATTTGGTTAAGAAACGATTGAGTTACGAAGCTTTGAAAATTGCCCAAACTTCCGGCCAAGAGCTCCGGGACACTTAACGGAGTTTTTAACGGAATGACCAAAATGATGGATGATGGACAATCTCAGGGACCACTTTTATTGATTTGGAATCTCAGGGACCAAAGTGACGAGTTATGCAAATCTCAGAGACCATTTTGGCGATTTACCCTTAATTTAATTTACATTTGATTTGAGTTTTTTTTATCTGTTTTCAAGCTCTATTCTTTTTATCTCTCAATTTCTATTCTAAGGGTATATATGTACTTTTACATCAACTTTTGGTTATAATTACTGTAAATTTAAAATAATAGTTATAATTCTATATGAGGTCTAAATTAGTTAGTTTTCAAAATTTCCTATCAAAAGTTAAGAATGAATATCATATTGATAGGAGAAGAGACATTGCATGAGCTTATAAGTTACTCTTCATATTGCCTGCCAATTAGGTTTATGGTGGAACCCAACTTCCTTCTTGGTATTAGAGCAGGTTGTCACTCCTTTGTATTGTTCACATGTAAAGCTTGAAAATTCACCAAATATGATAGGACGTGTTGAGAATGGATCACATATTAATAAGAGAAATTATCTTGTATAAGCTTATAAGTAAGTTGGGTTACTCCCTAAATTGCCAATTAGTTTT
The DNA here is from genome assembly GCA_035220775.1 of Malus fusca. Taxonomy (NCBI): domain Eukaryota; kingdom Viridiplantae; phylum Streptophyta; class Magnoliopsida; order Rosales; family Rosaceae; genus Malus; species Malus fusca. The sequence continues at coordinate 6,396,111 of CM069074.1, read as the reverse complement.
ATGATAGAACCTCAACTTTCTTTAAACCTTTTTTTATCCGAAACAATAATGGTATTTCATTAAAAGTTAAAACACGATTGCAAAAAGGTTGCCGAACTGGGTGCATTTCTCTAGTGACTAAATTCTTGATCTGGAGAGAGTAACGCACAACAAATAAATCACTAACATGGCCACCACAAACAACACAAAACACAAAAACTGTCGATGCAAATTCACCACAATGGATCAGTGGTGACAAATTCAAGGAGGAACACAAAAAGCCATCACAAAAGTGAGGCCACACAAACCGAACACACTAAAAAATCTCTCGTGAAGTAGCACGTGAGCTCATAGCAACGATCAACAATGCAAATAACGCGGTTCTATGAAACATGGGAGAGTTCTAACATTTTGACTCCAATGATCACTTTAATTCAATGGTCACAATTTATTTCGAAAGAAAAAAAATTAAAAACAAATAGTTAGAAACTAGGAAAAAAAAATATCAAGAGGAAACAACTAAAAATATTTCCTAACACGTCAAGTGAAAACGCAAAAATTCATCTTCTGTCATGACAAAGCTACGAGTTTAATTTGTCTCGTATCTCCAAAAAAATTCATCCAAAGTAAAACTAGACATGTGGCACAATCCTAGCGACCTATTCTAAATTAATTCCACTCCCTCTCAAACCACTTTCACGATCCACCACCTCCGAATTCCTCACACAAAAATCTCTCCACTCCTTGACGCTAATCTATCAAAATAGGTGAAAATCCTCTAACATAAGAGAACTAGTATGTATCATGACCAAGAGAGGTTGTGGATATCAAGGGTAATAATAAGTCTACAACTTGTTCCTCTAACCATAAGAATCAAAGACCCTTCCTATTACAAATTGCAATGGGCAGGCTTTTTTTTTTTCTTTTTTTTCTTTTGTTTTTTAAATAAAAATTTTACTGTAAAGGGTACATTAATTAAGGGTAGGAGATTTTCGAATCATGAACGCATCTGTAAAAAGGTCCAACCTATTACATTAATTAAGGAGAGGAGATTTTCAAACCCTAGGCGCATCGGTAGAAACCTAACACCATATCCACTAGTATAATGAACCACATGCAAGGGGATTCTATTTAATTAGAAACTTTGATTTTAATTATGAATGGTGAATTTATTTGTCCTGTCAACTTTAACTTTGACATTGTTTGGCAACTCGGACTGTACTGACTATTTCAGAAGGATAAGATAAATAGTCGTCGGATAGTACTAACTAAATTAGTTGGGTGTTTGGTGTAGTATTAGACTAATGACCGTACTATTTATACTGTGTTTGGTACTATATCAGATAAGAGGAATTCAAGTATTATTACTTTTAAGATAAAAATTTCTGATTAATGGAAAAAAAATGTTTTTACAATTAATAATATTCACAACCACAAAATGGATCAAATAAAAAAAAAAAGTCTTTTGTCATTTTGAACTTCGATATTGCATTTCCTACTTGTCCTCCATTTAAATCAAATTATTTAAAGAAAAGTAAAAAAAATTGAAATCACCTATTCTCCAGATCTCTCTGCCGCACCGCCCTCTCCAAACACCCTCACTCCCTTACCAATTCTTGGCCCAAAGAGGGTTGAAATGCACCGTAGCTTCTCCCAATACATCTGAAACCAAGGTTCTAAAAGATGTTAGACGCTAATTAGGCGGCGGGCTGGGGCCTAAAGCTTAGGCGGCTAGGCAAAGCCTAGCGGAATCTATTGTATTTCGTGTAAATAAGTGTCTATTTATACTTAAAATATATATAATTTCATCATAAACTAGAAAAATAGAATGACATATATGTGGAACAAAAAATAATCGAGAAAAATATGGAGGCGACACGTGGATTCTAGTGTAAAAAAAGAAAAAATTACCCTCAAGGCACACCGAAACTTCTACGCACAAGCAGCGGACAATCATGGCTTAATCAAGGTCAAAAGTGATCAAAATATGTATTTATTCAAAACTTATTTCATCCATCCTCATCAAAATCTCCCTCACAAGGTAAGTCCTAAATTATTTCTCCTAAATTATATTAATTAGCTAATTAATTGATATTAATTTATTAATTACATAATTAATTGTAAATTACACCAAAAAAACCACTAAATGTGGCCAGTTCCCATCTCTCCCAAAGGGGCCGGCCACACCCCTATAAATACCACCCCATTTTCTCCAAAAACCTAGGTTGAATCCTCTTGCAAAATTCTCTAAATTCTCCAAACACTTTTCCCTCAAAATTCTAACTTTGGCTTTGGAGGTTCCAAAGCCCCCCCCCATTCATCGTGGGCGCATGAGGCTCTTGGCCTTGACCTAAGGTGTTAATTGTTTTGTAGGTGCAATTCTGTCCAAGAAGAAGAATGCGGAAATTTACATCCACAAATTGGTGCTTTCATTGAGAGTTTGATTCACACGCTCGAAGAAGACTCTCGCATTCAACGTTTATAATTTCTCGTTCGTTTGTAGATTTTTCGTACGTTCTACTTCCTAGAATTTTTTTCATAAAATTCTTTGAATAAACGTAAAAGAAAAATACAATGACAAGAAATTTGGAAACCACAACGAACGAAACTTACGTTCAAAGATTCAGATCAAGTGATGGAGATTGCGATGTAACCCCACCACAACGATCTACAAGGCTCAATGCGACGACAAGAGGAACAACTTTGCCACCACGGAGTACCATCACTATGGCAGCCACGGGGACCACCGTGGTAGTGTGGAGTGGGCCATCTCCATGGCAACAGACTATAACCTTATGCGTTACCACTACATCAGCCCGAACCCAAGACCAAGCCTAGGCCCAAGCACTGGTAGCAGCTGCCCAAGTAGCTCAGCAGGCAGCCCAATCTGTAACCCACGCAGCAAGGCAGCCGAGCTAAGCCCAGTGCGAACAAACCCAAACCGCTGCCCAAGATGCATCACAGGCCCAAGCCACGCTGACCATTCCCTCGGCCCAGATCCAATGCGTTCCTAACGTCGCATCGCGCCCATTCGGCCCGCACGTGGCACGACCCACTTCCGCGGCCTAACCCACTATCGTGGCTCACTTGGTGATCCCGACCTTGGAGTCCATTACACTTCCCCTACTCAAGGAGACTCATACTATCAAAGCTTTTGCAACCCGAATGATGAACCACACTTGTCTCGACAAGTCATAAAATTGACAAGCGTCATCGCACAACAGACGACCTTGGTGAATCAGATTTTGCAGCGCACCGAGATGCAATGTGCCCTAGATGAGGTGTCCCGAAGCATGACAAAGGCAGATTACGAACTTCTCCAGCAGTGTCCCAGTAAGCAGCCGCTCAACCAGCCACGATCCGAGCGTTCTAGCAGTTTACGCTCCCGCCTGGGTCATCGAGATAATGTATACTCTCATCTTAGCCCGTGGAGGAGCGTGTACTCCCGATCAAGCCCACGGACGAGCATACATTCACGGTTTAGGCCACACTCCGATTATCAACATGGACAAGCTTCCAGGTGAAGTGTTCATTCACAACTAGGCTCGCAATGAGCATTTTCCACCTCACATCGGAGTAGGCAGCACGGCGGATGGGAAGAAGTAGTCACTCAATCAGACTCAAGTTCAATCGGCAGCCTGTAAATAGCCCGATTGCTTGCCAGGAAGGTGCCATATGCACCGCAGGTACGACATAGGCGAGTCGAGCATAGGGAAGAACAACCTAAACCAATAGGTCACGACCAAGGGCAGTCAAAAGTTCCACTGCCCTAGCAGAGACAAATTCAAGACGAAGTTGAGAAGCTCATAATTGAACGATTGTGCAATTTCCAGCGCAACAAGGCTGTTGACGATGCAATTCGACGAGACATGACCAACATAGGCATGTCACCATTCACGGATCAGATAGAGATGACAGATCCACCTTGCGGGTTCATTATGCCTCACTTCACTCCGTACAAGGGAGACGAAGATCTGGATCGACATCTCAATCACTATTGCAGTACCATGATCCTCTTCAGGAAATACGACGCGCTTATGTGCAAAAATTTTGCCACAACTCTACAAGGCGAGGAGCAAGACTGGTTTCACACCCTACCGCCGCAATCGATCCGGAGTTTCAACGAACTTTCCTTAGTTTTCACTAAGGAGTATTCGTCTAACCGCTCAATCAAAAGGACATTCGACCATCTCTTCAGCATCATAAAAGACCATTGAGAGACAATTCGCGACTATGTCAAGAGGTTCAAAGCGGAGAATGCCAAGATTGTTGGCTGACATAGCAATGACAGCATTCATAAATGGGCATCTCACCGAACACCTTTTATACGGAAAACTGATAATGGGAGAAAAATGATGCTTTGGCTGAAAAGCACGCACTACGGAACGAGGCCAAACAGTCTAACAAAAATGAGTCGGAAAAGAAGTGCATGGAATGTTCCCCCGACCAAAGAAGAATTAGCGCCCGAAACATTCACCAAGTTCACAGTTCCAATCGGCTAAATTCTCCTCAAGCTCAAGAACGAACCTTGGTTCGAGCTGCCGCCACCCATGAAATGTGATCTTACCAGGCTGGATCATACAAAGTATTGCACATTTCATCAAGGACCGGGTCACACTACCAACGACTGCCTAAAGTGGAAGAAGTACTTTAAAAAGATGACAAATGAAAGTCGGTGAGATGAGTATCTTGACAAGTCAACGATACGGCCTGCACAAGTAGGGGAAGTCTCTATCACCCCTTGAACCCCGTTAGGGCTTCTCCAAATAAGTTCGAAGTCTCAAGCAGCTCGACGAATGAGGCCTCGCAAGTTGAGGATTATCCAGTTTGTTATGCAGTTTCTACCTTCCAGCATAGTTGATTCATTTCTTTATTCTCAATGAAGATTCAAAAAGTTATTCATACGCATGGCTCAACTGTTGTCTACAACAACTGCTTAAACCCCTATCTGGGTCTGCTCTCTAGTGCGAGAGGGTAAACAAATTCTCCGACACCCATATGAGTCTGCTCTCCAGTGCAAGAAGATAAACTAATTGCTCTCCAGTGCGAGAAGGTAAACCAATTCCCCAACACATATATGGGTCTGCTCTCCAGTGTGAGAGGATAAACTAATTGTTCTCCAGTACGAGAGGGTAAACTAATTCCCTGACACCCATATGGGTCTGCTCTCCAGTGCGAGAGGGTAAACCAATTCCTCGATACCCATATGAGTTTGTTCTCCAGTGCGATAGGATAAACTAATTGCTCTCCAGTGTGATAAGGTAAACCAATTCCCTGACACCCATATGGGTATACTCTCCGGTGCAAGAGGATAAACTAATTGCTCTCCAATGCGAGAGGGTAAACTAATTGCTTTTTAGTGCGAGAGGGTAAACTTATTGCTCTCCAGTGCGAGAGGATAAACTAATTCTCTGACACCTATCTGGGTAAGCTCTCTAGCGCGGGAGGATAAACCAATTTCCCAACACCCATCTGGGTAAGCTCTCCAGTGTGAGAAGACCACATAGCTTAAAAGATCGAATGCTTGAAGACCAACTAAGCAACAAATGGTTAAGGGGCAGCAGCCACTTTGCACCCAACAGTTCGCTCATCTGACACTTCATCTTTAGTAGCTTCATCCTTAACTGATTCATCTACGGTAGCTGAGAAATCAAACTCCAGCAGTTTCTTCATGTTTGGCAAGCAGCCCAGACTTGGCAGCCCAAACCATGGCCCATGCCACATCACTTCCTCGGCCCATGTCGAGCCAGTCTTTGGCTTTAGTCAAGCTGAGCAGCACAAGCAAATGGCCTTTGCCACACATTCTTCTTGGCCCATGCCAAGCCGACTCATGGCCCTTGTCAGCCGATGTGCCACACCACCCTGACGGCTATCCCGTGGTAGCACCATCCAAGAAGAAGACAAGGAGAATAAAGTTTTTCTTACATCAGAGCGGCGCAGAGAAGGTAAAGAAATCAACGGAAGATGGTTCTTTGCACGGGCAAGCAAAGAAGCATGCCAGGAGATGGGGAACAAATATCCTCTAGTTTTCTCTCTTTCTTGTAGGGATAAATAATTGCCCTTCGTAGTTGATTTAATCCCCTACTTAAGGTAGGCTTAAATAGGCTTTGAAGGTGATTTATTTCCCTTTCTTATAAGAATCTAATTCCAAGTCTAAGTGAGAATCTGCATCAAAGTTGGAGATCTCTACACCTGCTGCCCTTTCCTGCGAGCAGCCCAGCAAGTGTGGGGGCATTTGTGGAGAAAAAAATAATAGAGAAAAATATGGAGGCGACACGTGGATTCTAGGGTAAAAAGTCAAAATACCCTTGAGGCACACCGAAGCTTCTACGCGCAAGCAGCGGACAATCATGGCTTAATCAAGGTGAAAAGTAATCAAAACATGTATTTATTCAAAACCTATTTCATCCATCCTCATCAAAATCTCCCTCACAAGGTAACTCCCAAATTATTTCTCCTAAATTATATTAATTAGCTAATTAATTGTAAATTACACCCAAAAAACCACTAAATGTGGCTGGTTCCCATCTCTCCTAAAGGGGCCGGCCACACCCCTATAAATACCACCCCATTTTCTCCAAAAACCTAGGTTGAATCCTCTTGCAAAATTCTCTAAATTCTCTAAACACTTTTCTCTCAAAATTCTAACTTTGACATCAGAGGTTTTCTGCCAAAGCACCGCCCATTTATCGTGGGCGCGTGAGGCTCTTGGCCTTGACCTAAGATGTTAATTGTTTTCTAGGTGCAATTCTGTCTAAGAAGAAGAAGGTGGAAATTTGCATCCACAATATATATTATGAAGTATTGGAACATAATGAAAACATGAGGAGCAAACATCTAATATGTGTTTATTTAAGTGTTCAAAAAGTCTCTTACAATTTATTGGAAACAATAAAATGCAAAAGGAAAGTATTTTATTTTCTATCTAAGTGAGTTGCAACCTAGGCAGGTGTCTAGGCGGGTCTGGGAGGGCTAGGCGGGTGCTTAGGCGGTCTAGGCGGGCGACTTAGCAAGTCTAGGCGCCCTTTCTTAATTTTCAAACGCCTAGGCATTAATCGGGGCGGTGGCTAGCCCCCGAACGCCTAGGCATAGATTTTTAGAATAGTGTCGGAAACTAATTCAAAAACCAGAAATTAAGGAAACTAAATTACTATCAAAAAACAAAAAAGAGGAAACAGGCAAAATCATAAAACCCATATGAAATCCTTTCGAATTTTCAAATCTTATCATCGTTTCGCAGTCAAGGTTGTAAAACCCAGATGAAATCTTTCCAAATTTGTGCGGTGGTGGTGAGAGTGGTCTCTGTGAGCATCTCCAGTTATCACCACAAAACCAAATGACAATATAGATAGTAACTCAATCTCTTACAAGTCCTTGCATGTTTAATTGGTCTCTCACATATGTGGGAATTTGTGCTCACATTTTCACACTTAGATATGAAGAAAGTATATAGGGCAAGAGCTTATCGTGTTTCTTCTACGGCTACATGCATGAGAATGCACCCCACTAAAGCATAGCTAAAGAGCCTTTCTCCTCCACTTACTACGTGTTTAAACTCTGAGTGAAGTACCTGTTTAGTGCTTTTATAAATTGTTAATAATTGAGATCAATAGAAGCTGGACCAGGGTTTAGGACTTGAGTGATGAATGTACATACAGATGCAGTTGCGGTCCACAAAGATGTCAACATAACCTTTCTTAGAGCTCCTAATGACTCTACTAATTAGTAGAGTGGAGTTATTAGCTACTTCACTAAACTGTCTTTTGGGAACTACCATTCAAATTCCAAATCAACGGATATAAGAGAAGGAAATTTTGATGGATTGGACTTGAAGAATAATATTCAACTAGAGAATGACCCTTATTAGGTTTGGAGGAAGCTCTCTTGGACCAAGTTTTAGGTATCACGAGAAAATATGCCCGCACGTTGCTGCGGGAACCTGTTGTTTCAAGTGTAATCGGATGAATAAATTCAACACAATTATGAATAAACAGTTTTTTTATATACATTCAAGTGAGCTGGCATATAAACACATTATACATTGAGTGAGAAGAAACTGAACGTCTTGGATTAGAAAGAGATGGTTTCCAAAAAAGTTTTGTTTCCTTAAGAAACAGAATAAACATATAGTTCACACATAAAATTTCAGGTTACCAAATCCCAAAAAAAAAAAAAAAAATACAATGTGACTCTATATGACTTTCTTACTACACAAAAATATCCCTTGGTTAAAGCATGCCACACATCATCACATTGCTATTATATGAAGTATATTCCTCAATGGCAAGTAATATACTCTCCTTAGCATGACCTCTCAATCCCCTCTCTTTATCTCCCTAGAATCGTACAACAACCCATAAATACGGTGACCCTTTAAAATCCAAGCATACATTAAGCTGAGTAGTCAAGTTTGGAGAAGTCGTTAAATAATCACTATCTGAGGATTGAGAATAACCTACATTCACATTGCAAAACGTTCTATGGAAAAGGGGACAAATTAACATAATTAAAATAAGTATTAAGATGCAAATATTCTTACGATAAATTAAGCAGAAAAATGAATACACTTTACCAATTGTCAGACACTACTAATTGCCAATATAGAAAGATAATGACTTCCATGAACGAAAAAAATGATTTGCAACTTCAACTTACCATGCCAAAGAAGCTCCATAAGAGTAGTAGCTTCCTCCTTACTTCATGCATCCGTTGATCATGGAAATTATAAAAATCCATCCAATCAAGAGACAATGTAAAAGTTGTGAGAAGGTGATCATGCAACGAAGAATCTTAAGATGTACCTGACAAATTTGAGAATCCATTATAATTTCACACAAAAAAAGATCAAATTTTGATTCAAACAAAACAATCTCATTTGTTACAGATGGGACCAACCAAAAAAAGATTCTATTAACATGATTTTCAACTCAACTATAAAAAGGAGCTTCATAACAGCACAATCAATATCATTTCAACCCAACCAAAAAGAAACTAATTGTATGTCATCAGTTTGTAAAGAGAAAATGTATCATATTTCATGACTAATGAAAAGCTTACAAATGTTAGGTAAGAACATACGTAAGTTCAAATGCAAGAATGCAAATGAAGACAATTCACTCCATTGTGTTCAACAAGGGAATAAAAAGTTACGAACATAGTTGACTGTGATTCGTACCTTTAACTTGATCTGATGGCAGGGCATTGAATGTTGATTGAACAAAATTTTGCAAGCAATGAGGTTGTGTGAAAACTTTCACCTGAAAATGTAAACCCACCATTATATGAAGGTAAATAAGGAAAATCCAATCCAATAATCACAGCAATCTGAGAAGTGTATTTTAGTTTAGAGAACATGCATGTATTTTCTAACAGCGAAAACATGAGCAAATATGATTGGGCAGAAACATATAATGGGCAGAAAACATGAGTGTAAAAAATCCAAACCTCAAGAATATGATTGAATTACAGCAAATATGATTAGGTCGTACTCAAGGATCAAATGGGGACTTGAGATTTTGGTAACTGTGTAGAAGAAAAAGAACACCAATGGAACATTCCCACAAACTAACCCTCAAACCCATCCAAATCAGATCAACTAATCAACCAAATTAGCCCAATCAATAACCCTAAATTTACTCAACCAAATTTGCCCAATCAATAATCCTTAAGGATAAGATTATTTTTAACTATACACAAATTCACATGCTAGTCATTTGATACATTTAACTAATTCTGCAAGTTGTATTTCTGTAAATGGGAATGAAAATGTAACTTTTGGTTTTATACTTTCAAAACCAATACACATCTCAAATGTGGGAGTCTCAAAAGTTGTTTCATTTATTTCATTCCAAAGAAATTTTTTGTTCGGACAGACATTCTAACATAATACTCTCTGATTGACACCCACTTAAACACCTTAGAAGAACTCACGTTTCTCTATCTGAAAAGGAGTTCAGGGATATAAAAAAACTACTTAATACCAAAAGCATAAACCACACTCAATACAATCAATAATTAAACTAACAATTTATCAAAAACACCATCAAATTAAACACCTTTAAACCATAAATACCAAAGGAACAAACCATATAATTAATGAGTGGTGAGTGCAGACTTTCTGGCATTTAGGGTACCAATTATCCTAACAGAGAACGCGTTTTGGCCCTCCTCCTTTGCCATTTCCTCCTCATCCCCTGAATCCTCCTCACCTGCACGTTCCAATGCCGTCTCGAGAAGCGCCTTAGCAAACACTGAGGAGGAAAAACTAATTAATTTTTTTAAAACAAATATTAGTGCACTACAGAAATACAACATCTATAATAAGCAAACCCGCGAATGCCTGAAAACACCATAAGTCTAATATATCCTTGCCTTTCTATTTGAATTCAGAGTACGTGGAAATCACATCAACAAATCAATGCCCTAAATTTTTATCATCCTGAACTGGAAAAATCTGTAAAACCTAAAAAATTTTGCCGCATCAAAATAATTACAAATTAAACCCCTCATTCTCTTATAGTTGATAATCAAAACCAAATTAGTAAATTACTCAGCTAAAAGCCTTTTTTCAACGAAAACACAGAAGGCAAGCCTGAGTCTTAATAATCCAAAATCACGTCAAATGGAGGAAAATGATATATCATAATCGAATACTCATATACTAATAGAAAAAAATTCCTTAATTTATCTAATTATAGAAATAAAAAAAATTAGATAAAGAAAACCAAGAGCCAGATACAATTTTGATGCAAAGAAAGCATTAGAATACCAAGAGCCAGATTATGCCATTAAATCTGAGAAAACTGAGATGCAATGGAATATATACAATTCTAATCCAAGAAAGCAAACCAAAACCCTTACTGTCTGAGAGAAATTGGGATAGAACATCGTAGAGATAAAGCAAGAGGGGAGATATACCTGGCTCTGGTTGGAATTGCTGGCGATGAATGTTTGGAGAGAAGCTTTATGTTTCACTCGCTTTTGATTCCTGTAGCCATAGCAGACACATCACTTGTGACAGTTTCCAAAGGGAATTCCGAATTAAAAATTCAACAACCTAAACTATAATTAACTCACAATTTAGTTCCATCAATATGATAGACATACCAAACTGTCAACAAACTAACAAAAGTAAACATAAACGTCCCTAGAAATAGCCCAATGGTAGGATTATGTAGTCCGGCTGTGCTGAACTATATAAGAAAAAATTCAAGCGATCAAAGCTAATCTAGAGCTTTCTCTGCTCCCAAACACAGCAAGAATCAGAACGTGCATCGCCAATTTCAAGAAATTCACAGAAAGAGAGAAAGAAAGGGATAGAGTAGTACAAACCTCAGACTCAGATCAATTGGCCTCGATCCTCTGGATTCCCTCATTATCGTAGCAAAAATCGACAAAAGCATATATACAATGACATTTTATCAGCTACTGGTTGGACCACATTTATTACCTGCCATAAACGGAGAAACAGTTTGGTATAAGAATCTGATTCCACAAAACTTCTTCAGTGTTGGCCTAAACAACTGCAAGCAAAAAAAATCCCCAAGATACATACTTTCATCCAAATCATCCACCGCCATTAACAAAACCACACCCTATATCTTCCTTTAGCTAAAGATTAAAAGAGTGAACTTATCACCCAAATAAAATAGGTAGATTAACAAATATGAGTTAAAAAGTGGAGGAAAGCAACAAAACCAATCAAACAACGAATTGTCAATAGAATAAAACAACAAATATAGATATCTGAATCAAAGTTTTTTTTTGTCAAATTAAGACTTAAATTTCACTCAACATTGTTTCTAATCGCAGCTTCCTCTACCTGTAAAGCATGGTTGTCTTAACCCAACATACATTTTGATCATGCAGAATCGAGATGTAAACGTTATCTTCTAACAACAGAAATGGAAGTTCAAAATATTATTGAATAATCAAATGTAGAAATTACCAATCAAATACAGATAAACCACCACCAGCAACCAAAACAGTTTTTTTTTTTAATGAAATTATACACCTCTCATTCAAGCAGCAACCAGTTTTTTTGAACTGCGCATCTGTAAAACACATGAGCACGAATATATTATAGAGAGCAACAATCACTAAATTTCTAACATCACCAGCATTCACAACATTAAGCATGTAGGGAAACTATTTCATTTCATTTTAAGTTTAGGTGACACAACTGATGCAAGAAAGGGTCAAGCAAGTAGCATGGCATCAAGAATAAAGGAAGATATTTAGGATGGAACAATTAAAAGTTTCTGTAGACCATTAAATTTATGCTTAGTGAGTATACCAGAATATCTGCGTGCAATGAAAGTACGGCAAACAGGGGTCTGTGGTTAGCTGGAGAACTCTGGAGACATGAAATTTCAGGGGTCTGATTTAAGCGTCAAACGAACTCTTTCTCTCTCTCTGCAACCAATATTTTTTTTTTTTTTAAATCCAAGTTATGAGCACCGACTAAAAAGGTCAACAAAAAGGAAAATTCTTACTTCTAGACATAGTGGGAAAAAACATGAACTCAGAATGAAACATAATTTTTTTTTCCTAATAAGCATAAGAAACAGAACATTTTCATTTAACAATAACCTTGAAAATGTCTTTCTATTCAAGTATGTTGGGCCAAAATTAAAAGTGATATATGATTTTGAACAATTTACTTTGTAGCAATCATTAACATTACAAATTTTTAGAATTAATGTAGACAGATTTGTTTAGTTGCATCAGGCTCCTCAGTTTCCAATTGACATGCCAATTTATGGTCCACTGCCCTTTCTTTTTCAGACAATAAATCTCAAACATTAATATAACCAAATGCATCCAATAATAGAAAACTACGTAAATTTCCTAGGAAAGTGTACATTCACATAGCAAAAGGGTTGCGTGAGAAAATGTTTCTAAAAAAAGTATATTAGGGTACCTCATTTGCATTATATTGCAAGGGGGTAGCAGGATAGGCTTCAGGCAGTAATCTTTCTTCTGCTATTTCCTTCACGGTTTGTAACTCATTGGTGAGTTTCGTTGCAAGGCATTCAAAAGAATATAAATATATTATAGTTCATTTTTATGACACAACAACAAAGTTATAAATAAATTATCAAGGAATACCATATATAAATGACAAAACCAATTATTATAGTTATTGCAATGATTTCAGCTTTGTTTATTTTTCTTTTATAATGGTCTTGTATATGTGTTAATTTCTTATAAACTATTATTTGGTTGAGTCTATAATTTTCAGTCGAACATTCCAACCATCAAAACCAAACATTCGATCATTCAAACTACGTATTAAATCTTCATGGTCAATAACTTCACTTCCAAAATCCAATTCACCACATGAGGGAAGGATTTATGAGTAGAACGACGGGTACCGTCATTGATCATTGAAACAAAAAGCCAAGAAGAATAGTACGACTGGGACTAAATTTGTGCAAGCATAGTTTCATTTGACAAAAATGTATTCCCAATTTAATAGGCCATTACTACTTCGCAGAACAAATTAGTTTTCGTATCGAAACCAACATAAATCTAAGCAACATACACATTTTAATAGTAAATAAATCAAAAAGCAGATTAATAACCACATCACAAATTCCCCTAGATTAAATAGTGATGTTACCTCACCAGCAGGAGCAGAAGGTGTTGGAAGTATGCCCACAAAGCCACTCATTTGATGTAATAGCTTTTTGGAATACTTAATATGTTAAACTTTTATATGTTTAATGGAAGGGCAATACTTATTGTTATTCACTATTTATTGTATCATGTGTTTAAACAATAAGAGAATCCAAGGGATGTATTTGACATAAGAGATAAGTGATCTAATGAGTTAGATTAAGGAGACCTTTCTCTTATGTTCATTCCTAAAACGTTCCTAGCCATAGGATTGCCAATTGGGCATTGACAATCCGCTAAGGTTAGTATGTGTTATGTTGACTCAAACGTGAGTATGAACTAGTCTCAAGTCATTTGGTGTTGGACACTAAGACAAACACATAGGTGCTCGAAAGAGTGATCGAGTACACTGAACTGCGATTAAAGAGAGTTCAAACATACATGTCATGTACGAACTCTAAGGTTACAATATGCAAATTAGTCCTTAGACCTGAGGCATCATAGATGTCTAATGGTTAGATCCTTGATCTTTGATCATGACAAAGGCATTCCCTCGGATTGTCCACGGCATTGTTGGGGTCATGTGATCTAGTCATGTAGGCATATGAATGCACAACAAGGGATCTCTAACCTTCCATGGTGGAAGGAGAATACTCTAAAATATGATTCTAAAGTCTTTGGCCAAAGCAAATGAATATGACTAAGGAAGATGTTCCAAATCATATTCAAGGGAATCATATAAGAAAGTATCACATTGGATAGTAGACATGAAACAAACTATCACTTAAACAATGTGATTAAGAGTATTGTATTAGAGAAGGACCGTATTGCATTGTAATTGTAACTGGATAGGTTCTCCAACCAATTCTACTTAGCTTGGGTAACCATGACATACTGCTAGGTGTCACTCATGGTTTGTGGAAGCCCTATTGATTAGCAAACACTAATCATCAAAAAGGGAGAATTGAAATGTGGTTTCAATTCACAATCGATAGTTAAGAGTAACATCGCCCACTGCCTCGCTAATTGGAACCTAATGGATCGCACACCAAATAAGGATGTATGTGAAGAAATTAAATGAAATGGATAAGCAATTAAATGGTTTAATTGAAGAATGGTCAAGATTAATTAATTAGTTAATTAATTATACGAAATGTTCGTATTGGGCTTTTAAGTTGGTTTTGGGGCTTCGGGGCCCAAAAGTGTTTTGGTCCACAAGGCCCATTATGTTTAAGTTGTATGACAACTAAAACAAAATGGGCAATAAGCCCAATAACAATACATAGGCCGGCCATAAGGGTGAGGGTAGGCAAATTTGGATTAATTACAAGTTTGCCACTCACTTGAAATGAAGTATAAATTCATCTTTATAGCTTTGTTTTCAATTAGGGTTTTCTTGGCTACTTAGGGATAGTTATCTAGCAAATTTACTTCCCTAAGTGATCCATTTTCATCCTCACAAAATACATCCTTGGTGAAGAGACTTAGAGACATCAAACTTTTGGTGTTTTGGAGAACTAATCCTCAAATCCTCAAAGAAGCAAAGGAGCACTAAAAGGAGGAAAATCACAAGGAAGATCAAAGGAGCAAGGAGGTGACTTGAAGGCCCTCCACTTGGGTGAATCCCTTGTGTAATCAAGGATGAGCTTCAAGGGTAAAGAATCTCTAAATTCTTAATTCTCTTTAATGTTGTTAAAGAGTCTTTTGGTTCACCATATACTAGGCTTTGAAAGTCATGGGTTTTATGAATTGTTTTTGGATGCATGCCTACTTTAAAGAGTTAATTGTTAGCATATGTATTCAAATGTTCTTACATGTTCTTAGCTAGGACAAAATTTTTCCTTCAAGTGGTATCAGAGCCTAGGTCTAGTGTATGGTGGATCCTTTTGGGTTTTGTGATTTTCATGTTTATGATTTAAATGTTGTAAATGTTACAAGCTTTGTTCTTGCTTTGAATATAAATTTTGCTAGAAAATTTTGCATCTCAAATGTTGTAGATGTATTTCATTTAAGCATGAATATTGGAACTAAAATTTGGTGCCTTGTATTTTGAGTTTTCATAAGTGTTCTTCAATGTTCTTGGAGTTCTTGCCAAGAACAAAAAGTTTTGAAGTTTTGATTCAAAAAGTTTTATGTTTTTACATAAAGTTTTGATTTAATTTTAGTGGGTGATGGTTAATGATTAAGTAATTTTAATGGGAGACAAACTTTGTTTTAAAGAATGACATAAATTATTTCTTACAAAATTTTATTTCATCTTTACCTCACCTAACATAACCCACTTACAAAACTTTGTATAAAATTTGAATTTTCATCACTAAAAACACTTATGGCCGGCCACCCTTTAAAATAGGGTATTTTTGGGTGTTTTGTGCACTTACATAAAGTTTTGATACTTTTGTGTATTTGCATTTTGGCCCAAAAGTTTACGTTTTTACGTTAAGGTCCAAAAACTTTAAAGGACAAATTGTTTTGCTCCTTTAATGATGTTTTGACATTATTAAAAATGTTTGGGTTCTAAGTTGTAATTACATGAAGTTGTGGACTCTTGTGTTTTTACAAAGTGACCCCAAAAGTTTTTTGTTTTTAGAAAATGGCCCAAAAAGTTGTGGTCATTGTTTTTGGCCCAAATTAGATGAGAACAAAATTGTTTGTCTCTTTAAATGAGAATTGGATTTTCATTTTATTTAGTTCCATTTAAATCAATTCTATGGATCCGAAAACCAATTGTTTTAAAGTTGTTTTCTTAATTAAATGTGTTTGATTAAGAGAAGGGTGATTATGAACCAAATGCCTCGATAATTGAGCTATGTGATTGGCCGCTTTACATTATGAATGTTTGGGCTTGGTAGTGTAGATTTGAATGTAATTTGATTAGTTCAAGATTGTTGTAAATGGACATAAGTCCATCATTTGTGTTGTAAAAGGGCATAAGCCCTTATTATTATTTCATGTATTCCTTTTGTTTAAATGTATGCAAAATGGAATAGTTGGGTCCAACGCCCAATAGGAAATAACGGTTTAATTGGATTAAACGCGTAACTAAAATCAACAACAATCTACCTTAGACCCAAGGTCCAACACAAGGCTCGTGTTGGATCAAATCAAACGGTTCATAATCATCCTAAAACCTAATATGACTATATAGTCCATATGAGGATGCAAGGCATTCGTTAGTAGTTCCATATAGTCTCGCTTGTTTCAACGAAACAGTGGGAGTATTATATACTACTAATTCATATAAACTTGGACCAATGGTTGTGATAGGCCCAAGTTCTTTTAATATGATTAAAATGTTTTGATGTAGCCCAACACTACTCCCTCAACAAATGAATATTAAGTTGATAAGCGAGAGATGCTTAGAATATCTCTTCGTAGGCCTTCCACCGTGGTGGGTTCCAATCGTTTGTGACTCATGCACCGGCTTCACCCTATCATGGGGGAGTACAAAGCATGTGCTTATATCCAGGAGGAATCCATATACATATGATGAGGTGAGTGTAGGCAACGAGGATAGCCAACATCGTATCATCGTGAGGCTATTCTTGAACCCCTTCACGAACTAAGCATGGTGGGAATAACTTAAACTAAGTGCAATGGTGCCAACATCGTATCATCGTGAGGCAACATTCTCTAGAGGCCAAACGGATGGGTAATTACAAAGGTTGTAAATGAATAATGCGTTATTCTCTCATCATTATTTTCGCTAGCCAACATCGTATCATCGTGAGGTGGGCTTGGTAATGGTGAGTCTCCCATAACCCACTAAGAGTTCAATATAACTCTCGAATTCTATTGAGGGATGTGGAATTTGCCAAAAATAGTGGGTGGTACTATTTGATTCAAAGACCCAATCAAAATAGTTTTAAACAACAATGTTAATTCGATTTCTGTTATGTTATGTAGTGAACGACATGCCTAAAATTATACCCACCATAATACTTGACAAAAAGGGCCTAAAGGGCCAACGTTTCCTTGCTTGGTATCGCCACATTGAGAATGTCTCAAAGGTGAAAGACATATTGTATGTGCTTAAGCAATCCCCTCCTCATGTACCTCCTACGAAACTAGCTTCAAAGGAGGAGTGTCAAAATTATGTTAGACACTATGAGGATGACTTACAAGCCAAATGCTTAATCCTCAATTCACTTAGTGAGGAGCTTATGAAGCTACATAAGCACATGGACACTTTTTGTGCCATGGTTGAAAGTTTGCATAAGATGCATGACATTGAGACTAGTAATGTACGATTCTCAAATATTTGTAATCTAATGAATGCCAAAATGGCAAAGGGGACATCGGTCCATAAGCATGGACAAAAGATGGAAAGGATCTTTCAAGATCTTCAAAGTTTAGGAACTTCCATCGATGGGAAAATGGCCCAAGACTTTTTCCTTGCATCTCTCTCGGATGATTTCACTAAGTTTATCGTAAACTATAAAGTGAATAGATTCGATCATTCTTTGAAAGAGATGATTGACATGTGCTGTAAATTTGAAAAAGGTTTCAAAAAGGACAGTGGGAGTGAGAATGCAATGATAAGGAAAAGGTTACATAAGAAGAAGGCAAAGAAATCCAAAGGAACATGCTTTCATTGTGGAAAGGATGAACGTTGGAAGAAGAAATACAGGGTGCGCATTGCGAGCCTTATGACACGGACTTTTGAAGAGACTATTTCTGTCATAGAGAGTGCTTTTACAGTGAGCTCCAATTCCTGGATATTTGATTCAGGTGCTAGTCAACATATCTGTAATACGTTGCAGGGACTAACAGGGAGCAGGTCACTGCGCAATGAGGAGATGGTTGTGCGAGTTGGGAACGGCACTAAAATCTCTGCAAAAGCAATAGGCACCTATATGCTTAACCTACCCTCTGGGGAAGTCCTGGAACTTAAAAATTGTTTATATTTTCCTTCATGTATAAAGAATTTGATTTCCATCTCTAAGCTTTTACGAGATGGGCACTCAGTATTGTTTGACAAAATGAGTTGCACTTTATACTTGAACGGTCGTATTATCTCTCATGGTAATATGATAGAGGGACTTTTTCACCTAGAGACGAATAGTGGGATGCACTGTATTGAAAGCGGGAATACCTCAAAACCCAAAAGGGCTAGAGAAGAAGTTAACCAAGAAAAGATGTGGCATCCTAAACTTGGACATGTGAACCTTGATAAGACTCGCAAGATGTCGAAAAACGGATATTTCCGCCCATTAGGTAATGACCGGATGGGTACTTGTGAAAGTTGCTTGAAAGGGAAGATGACCAAATCTCCATTTACTGGAAAAGGAGAGCGTGCCACTGAAATTCTAGGGTTAATCCACACTGACGTATGTGGACCTATGTCTACTATGTCGAGAGAAGGCTTCTCATACTATATCACATTCACCGACGATCACTCTCGGTTTGGCTATGTATATCTTATGAAGTACAAGTCAGAATCTTTTGAAAGGTTCAAAGAATTCAAGAATGAAGTTGAGAAGAAAACTGGGAAACAGATAAAAATCCTAAGATCGGATCGAGGGGGTGAATATCTGAGTAATGAGTTCCTAGATTATCTCAAAGAGTGGAATAATATCACAGTGGACTCCACCGGGAACTCCACAACTTAATGGAGTTTCTGAAAGGAGAAATCGAACCTTGATAAACATGGTTCGTTCTATGATGAGTTCCGCTGATCTACCAGTAACATTCTGGGGATACGCTCTATATACAGCAGCTTACTTGCTTAATAGAGTACCTTCCAAATCAGTTTCACAAACACCCTATGAGATATGGCATGGAAGAAAGCCAAGTCTTAATCATATTAAGATTTGGGGTTGTGAAGCATATGTCAAGAAGCTTGAGGCTACTAAGCTTGAAGCGAGATCAGTAAGATGCTATTTTGTGGGATATCCTAAAGAAACTATGGGATATGAGTTCTACCATCCTGACGACCAGAAAGTCTTTGTCGCCAGAACTGCTAAGTTTCTAGAGGACGAATTTGTTCTCAAAGGAACTATAAGCAAACAGATGGAAATTAATGAGATTAATAATGAACCACAAACAAGCACTCGACATATTGACAACCCTGTTCCTGAACCCCTAGCTCCACGTAGATCTGAACGGGTTAGTAAGCCACCTATGAGGTTTGGCTTAAATAATGACTTTGATGAATTGTACCTTCTAGGTGACAATGAAACAAAGGAGGACCCTAGAGACTACACTGAAGCAATGTCCGACATTGATTCAAAGAGATGGCAAGAGGCCATGAAATCCGAGATGGATTCCATGTATCAAAATCAGGTCTGGACTCTTGTAGACCCTCCAGAAGGTATTGTACCTGTTGGAAACAAATGGGTCTTCATGAGGAAGATATGCGTTGATGGGAACGTGGAGACTTATAAGGCTAGACTAGTAGCCAAGGGATACAGGCAAATAGAAGGGATTGACTATGAAGAAACCTTCTCTCCTGTAGCCATGATTAAGTCCATTCGGATTTTGCTTGCTATAGCTGCGTACCATGATTATGAAATCTGGCAAATGGACGTGAAGACGGCCTTTTTGAACGACTACCTACAGGAAGAGCTCTATATGACTCAACCCGAAGGTTTCGTGTCCGAGTCTGAAGAGACTAAGGTATGTAAGCTTCAAAGGTCCATTTATGGACTTAAGCAAGCCTCCAGGAGCTGGAACATTCGTTTCGATACTGAAATCAAAACGTTTGGTTTTACTCAAAACGAAGACGACAATTGTGTTTATCAAAAAGTCATTGGGGATGCAGTAGTATTCCTAGTGTTATATGTAGATGACATATTACTATTCGGGAATGACACTGCAGTACTTTCTTCTGTAAAAGTGTGGTTGTCTAAAACCTTCCACATGAAAGATTTAGGAGATGCATCTTATGTACTTGGGATAAAACTTTATCGTGATAGATCCAGAAAATTAATTGGATTATCCCAATCAATGTACATTGATAAGGTGCTAAGTAGGTTCCAGATGGAACAATCTAAGAAAGGTTTTCTTCCTGTGAGACATGGAATTCACCTTTCTAAGTCCATGGGACCTAAGACTCCTGAAGAGATACGGCTAATGAATGAAATTCCTTATGCTTCCGCCATAGGGAGTCTCATGTATGCCATGATATGCACAAGGCCTGATATCGCGTATGCTGTGAGCATTACTAGTCGATATCAATCTAACCCAGGATCAGAACACTGGGCAGCTGTCAAGACGGTCCTTAAGTACTTAAGAAGAACTAAGGACATGTTCCTCGTTTATGGAGGAGCGGCAGAGTTGCGAGTGGAAGCCTATACAGACGCAGATTTCCAATCTGACGTCGATGATAGAAGTTCCAACTCCGGATATGTATTCACTCTGAATGGTGGGGCTGTCAGTTGGAAAAGCAAGAAACAAAGTGTAATTGCTGATTCCACGACAGAGGCTGAATATGTCGCTGCAGCTGAAGCCGGCAAAGAAGCGTTCTGGATGAAGAAGTTCATTACTGAACTTGGAGTGGTTCCAACCATAACATCACCAGTAACTTTGTACTGTGATAATAGTGGGGCGATAGCTCAAGCCAAGGAACCCAGGGCTCATCAAAAGAACAAGCATTTTGATAGGCGCTTTAATATCATAAGAAGATATGCTGCCGAGGGGAAAGTCAACATCCTCAAAGTTGCTTCAGCCGATAACGTAGCAGATCCACTAACAAAGCCAATGACTCAAATCCAGCTTGATCGTCATATGGATAAAATGGGTATTAGATACATGGGAGGATGGCTTTGAGTGCAAGTGGGAGATTGTTGGAAGTATGCCCACAAAGCCACTCATTTGATGTAATAGCTTTTTGGAATACTTAATATGTTAAACTTTTATATGTTTAATGGAAGGGCAATACTTATTGTTATTCACTATTTATTGTATCATGTGTTTAAACAATAAGAGAATCCAAGGGATGTATTTGACATAAGAGATAAGTGATCTAATGAGTTAGATTAATGAGACCTTTCTCTTATGTTCATTCCTAAAACGTTCCTAGCCATAGGATTGCCAATTGGGCATTGACAATCCGCTAAGGTTAGTATGTGTTATGTTGACTCAAACGTGAGTATGAACTAGTCTCAAGTCATTTGGTGTTGGACACTAAGACAAACACATAGGTGCTCGAAAGAGTGATCGAGTACACTGAACTGCGATTAAAGAGAGTTCAAACATACATGTCATGTACGAACTCTAAGGTTACAATATGCAAATTAGTCCTTAGACCTGAGGCATCATAGATGTCTAATGGTTAGGTCCTTGATCTTTGATCATGACAAAGGCATTCCCTCGGATTGTCCACGGCATTGTTGGGGTCATGTGATCTAGTCATGTAGGCATATGAATGCACAACAAGGGATCTCTAACCTTCCATGGTGGAAGGATAATACTCTAAAATATGATTCTAAAGTCTTTGGCCAAAGCAAATGAATATGACTAAGGAAGATGTTCCAAATCATATTCAAGGGAATCATATAAGAAAGTATCACATTGGATAGTAGACATGAAACAAACTATCACTTAAACAATGTGATTAAGAGTATTGTATTAGAGAAGGACCGTATTGCATTGTAATTGTAACTGGATAGGTTCTCCAACCAATTCTACTTAGCTTGGGTAACCATGACATACTGCTAGGTGTCACTCATGGTTTGTGGAAGCCCTATTGATTAGCAAACACTAATCATCAAAAAGGGAGAATTGAAATGTGGTTTCAATTCACAATCGATAGTTAAGAGTAACATCGCCCACTGCCTCGCTAATTGGAACCTAATGGATCGCACACCAAATAAGGATGTATGTGAAGAAATTAAATGAAATGGATAAGCAATTAAATGGTTTAATTGAAGAATGGTCAAGATTAATTAATTAGTTAATTAATTATACGAAATGTTCGTATTGGGCTTTTAAGTTGGTTTTGGGGCTTCGGGGCCCAAAAGTGTTTTGGTCCACAAGGCCCATTATGTTTAAGTTGTATGACAACTAAAACAAAATGGGCAATAAGCCCAATAACAATACATAGGCCGGCCATAAGGGTGAGGGTAGGCAAATTTGGATTAATTACAAGTTTGCCACTCACTTGAAATGAAGTATAAATTCATCTTTATAGCTTTGTTTTCAATTAGGGTTTTCTTGGCTACTTAGGGATAGTTATCTAGCAAATTTACTTCCCTAAGTGATCCATTTTCATCCTCACAAAATACATCCTTGGTGAAGAGACTTAGAGACATCAAACTTTTGGTGTTTTGGAGAACTAATCCTCAAATCCTCAAAGAAGCAAAGGAGCACTAAAAGGAGGAAAATCACAAGGAAGATCAAAGGAGCAAGGAGGTGACTTGAAGGCCCTCCACTTGGGTGAATCCCTTGTGTAATCAAGGATGAGCTTCAAGGGTAAAGAATCTCTAAATTCTTAATTCTCTTTAATGTTGTTAAAGAGTCTTTTGGTTCACCATATACTAGGCTTTGAAAGTCATGGGTTTTATGAATTGTTTTTGGATGCATGCCTACTTTAAAGAGTTAATTGTTAGCATATGTATTCAAATGTTCTTACATGTTCTTAGCTAGGACAAAATTTTTCCTTCAAGTGGTATCAGAGCCTAGGTCTAGTGTATGGTGGATCCTTTTGGGTTTTGTGATTTTCATGTTTATGATTTAAATGTTGTAAATGTTACAAGCTTTGTTCTTGCTTTGAATATAAATTTTGCTAGAAAATTTTGCATCTCAAATGTTGTAGATGTATTTCATTTAAGCATGAATATTGGAACTAAAATTTGGTGCCTTGTATTTTGAGTTTTCATAAGTGTTCTTCAATGTTCTTGGAGTTCTTGCCAAGAACAAAAAGTTTTGAAGTTTTGATTCAAAAAGTTTTATGTTTTTACATAAAGTTTTGATTTAATTTTAGTGGGTGATGGTTAATGATTAAGTAATTTTAATGGGAGACAAACTTTGTTTTAAAGAATGACATAAATTATTTCTTACAAAATTTTATTTCATCTTTACCTCACCTAACATAACCCACTTACAAAACTTTGTATAAAATTTGAATTTTCATCACTAAAAACACTTATGGCCGGCCACCCTTTAAAATAGGGTATTTTTGGGTGTTTTGTGCACTTACATAAAGTTTTGATACTTTTGTGTATTTGCATTTTGGCCCAAAAGTTTACGTTTTTACGTTAAGGTCCAAAAACTTTAAAGGACAAATTGTTTTGCTCCTTTAATGATGTTTTGACATTATTAAAAATGTTTGGGTTCTAAGTTGTAATTACATGAAGTTGTGGACTCTTGTGTTTTTACAAAGTGACCCCAAAAGTTTTTTGTTTTTAGAAAATGGCCCAAAAAGTTGTGGTCATTGTTTTTGGCCCAAATTAGATGAGAACAAAATTGTTTGTCTCTTTAAATGAGAATTGGATTTTCATTTTATTTAGTTCCATTTAAATCAATTCTATGGATCCGAAAACCAATTGTTTTAAAGTTGTTTTCTTAATTAAATGTGTTTGATTAAGAGAAGGGTGATTATGAACCAAATGCCTCGATAATTGAGCTATGTGATTGGCCGCTTTACATTATGAATGTTTGGGCTTGGTAGTGTAGATTTGAATGTAATTTGATTAGTTCAAGATTGTTGTAAATGGACATAAGTCCATCATTTGTGTTGTAAAAGGGCATAAGCCCTTATTATTATTTCATGTATTCCTTTTGTTTAAATGTATGCAAAATGGAATAGTTGGGTCCAACGCCCAATAGGAAATAACGGTTTAATTGGATTAAACGCGTAACTAAAATCAACAACAATCTACCTTAGACCCAAGGTCCAACACAAGGCTCGTGTTGGATCAAATCAAACGGTTCATAATCATCCTAAAACCTAATATGACTATATAGTCCATATGAGGATGCAAGGCATTCGTTAGTAGTTCCATATAGTCTCGCTTGTTTCAACGAAACAGTGGGAGTATTATATACTACTAATTCATATAAACTTGGACCAATGGTTGTGATAGGCCCAAGTTCTTTTAATATGATTAAAATGTTTTGATGTAGCCCAACACTACTCCCTCAACAAATGAATATTAAGTTGATAAGCGAGAGATGCTTAGAATATCTCTTCGTAGGCCTTCCACCGTGGTGGGTTCCAATCGTTTGTGACTCATGCACCGGCTTCACCCTATCATGGGGGAGTACAAAGCATGTGCTTATATCCAGGAGGAATCCATATACATATGATGAGGTGAGTGTAGGCAACGAGGATAGCCAACATCGTATCATCGTGAGGCTATTCTTGAACCCCTTCACGAACTAAGCATGGTGGGAATAACTTAAACTAAGTGCAATGGTGCCAACATCGTATCATCGTGAGGCAACATTCTCTAGAGGCCAAACGGATGGGTAATTACAAAGGTTGTAAATGAATAATGCGTTATTCTCTCATCATTATTTTCGCTAGCCAACATCGTATCATCGTGAGGTGGGCTTGGTAATGGTGAGTCTCCCATAACCCACTAAGAGTTCAATATAACTCTCGAATTCTATTGAGGGATGTGGAATTTGCCAAAAATAGTGGGTGGTACTATTTGATTCAAAGACCCAATCAAAATAGTTTTAAACAACAATGTTAATTCGATTTCTGTTATGTTATGTAGTGAACGACATGCCTAAAATTATACCCACCATAATACTTGACAAAAAGGGCCTAAAGGGCCAACGTTTCCTTGCTTGGTATCGCCACATTGAGAATGTCTCAAAGGTGAAAGACATATTGTATGTGCTTAAGCAATCCCCTCCTCATGTACCTCCTACGAAACTAGCTTCAAAGGAGGAGTGTCAAAATTATGTTAGACACTATGAGGATGACTTACAAGCCAAATGCTTAATCCTCAATTCACTTAGTGAGGAGCTTATGAAGCTACATAAGCACATGGACACTTTTTGTGCCATGGTTGAAAGTTTGCATAAGATGCATGACATTGAGACTAGTAATGTACGATTCTCAAATATTTGTAATCTAATGAATGCCAAAATGGCAAAGGGGACATCGGTCCATAAGCATGGACAAAAGATGGAAAGGATCTTTCAAGATCTTCAAAGTTTAGGAACTTCCATCGATGGGAAAATGGCCCAAGACTTTTTCCTTGCATCTCTCTCGGATGATTTCACTAAGTTTATCGTAAACTATAAAGTGAATAGATTCGATCATTCTTTGAAAGAGATGATTGACATGTGCTGTAAATTTGAAAAAGGTTTCAAAAAGGACAGTGGGAGTGAGAATGCAATGATAAGGAAAAGGTTACATAAGAAGAAGGCAAAGAAATCCAAAGGAACATGCTTTCATTGTGGAAAGGATGAACGTTGGAAGAAGAAATACAGGGTGCGCATTGCGAGCCTTATGACACGGACTTTTGAAGAGACTATTTCTGTCATAGAGAGTGCTTTTACAGTGAGCTCCAATTCCTGGATATTTGATTCAGGTGCTAGTCAACATATCTGTAATACGTTGCAGGGACTAACAGGGAGCAGGTCACTGCGCAATGAGGAGATGGTTGTGCGAGTTGGGAACGGCACTAAAATCTCTGCAAAAGCAATAGGCACCTATATGCTTAACCTACCCTCTGGGGAAGTCCTGGAACTTAAAAATTGTTTATATTTTCCTTCATGTATAAAGAATTTGATTTCCATCTCTAAGCTTTTACGAGATGGGCACTCAGTATTGTTTGACAAAATGAGTTGCACTTTATACTTGAACGGTCGTATTATCTCTCATGGTAATATGATAGAGGGACTTTTTCACCTAGAGACGAATAGTGGGATGCACTGTATTGAAAGCGGGAATACCTCAAAACCCAAAAGGGCTAGAGAAGAAGTTAACCAAGAAAAGATGTGGCATCTTAAACTTGGACATGTGAACCTTGATAAGACTCGCAAGATGTCGAAAAACGGATATTTCCGCCCATTAGGTAATGACCGGATGGGTACTTGTGAAAGTTGCTTGAAAGGGAAGATGACCAAATCTCCATTTACTGGAAAAGGAGAGCGTGCCACTGAAATTCTAGGGTTAATCCACACTGACGTATGTGGACCTATGTCTACTATGTCGAGAGAAGGCTTCTCATACTATATCACATTCACCGACGATCACTCTCGGTTTGGCTATGTATATCTTATGAAGTACAAGTCAGAATCTTTTGAAAGGTTCAAAGAATTCAAGAATGAAGTTGAGAAGAAAACTGGGAAACAGATAAAAATCCTAAGATCGGATCGAGGGGGTGAATATCTGAGTAATGAGTTCCTAGATTATCTCAAAGAGTGGAATAATATCACAGTGGACTCCACCGGGAACTCCACAACTTAATGGAGTTTCTGAAAGGAGAAATCGAACCTTGATAAACATGGTTCGTTCTATGATGAGTTCCGCTGATCTACCAGTAACATTCTGGGGATACGCTCTATATACAGCAGCTTACTTGCTTAATAGAGTACCTTCCAAATCAGTTTCACAAACACCCTATGAGATATGGCATGGAAGAAAGCCAAGTCTTAATCATATTAAGATTTGGGGTTGTGAAGCATATGTCAAGAAGCTTGAGGCTACTAAGCTTGAAGCGAGATCAGTAAGATGCTATTTTGTGGGATATCCTAAAGAAACTATGGGATATGAGTTCTACCATCCTGACGACCAGAAAGTCTTTGTCGCCAGAACTGCTAAGTTTCTAGAGGACGAATTTGTTCTCAAAGGAACTATAAGCAAACAGATGGAAATTAATGAGATTAATAATGAACCACAAACAAGCACTCGACATATTGACAACCCTGTTCCTGAACCCCTAGCTCCACGTAGATCTGAACGGGTTAGTAAGCCACCTATGAGGTTTGGCTTAAATAATGACTTTGATGAATTGTACCTTCTAGGTGACAATGAAACAAAGGAGGACCCTAGAGACTACACTGAAGCAATGTCCGACATTGATTCAAAGAGATGGCAAGAGGCCATGAAATCCGAGATGGATTCCATGTATCAAAATCAGGTCTGGACTCTTGTAGACCCTCCAGAAGGTATTGTACCTGTTGGAAACAAATGGGTCTTCATGAGGAAGATATGCGTTGATGGGAACGTGGAGACTTATAAGGCTAGACTAGTAGCCAAGGGATACAGGCAAATAGAAGGGATTGACTATGAAGAAACCTTCTCTCCTGTAGCCATGATTAAGTCCATTCGGATTTTGCTTGCTATAGCTGCGTACCATGATTATGAAATCTGGCAAATGGACGTGAAGACGGCCTTTTTGAACGGCTACCTACAGGAAGAGCTCTATATGACTCAACCCGAAGGTTTCGTGTCCGAGTCTGAAGAGACTAAGGTATGTAAGCTTCAAAGGTCCATTTATGGACTTAAGCAAGCCTCCAGGAGCTGGAACATTCGTTTCGATACTGAAATCAAAACGTTTGGTTTTACTCAAAACGAAGACGACAATTGTGTTTATCAAAAAGTCATTGGGGATGCAGTAGTATTCCTAGTGTTATATGTAGATGACATATTACTATTCGGGAATGACACTGCAGTACTTTCTTCTGTAAAAGTGTGGTTGTCTAAAACCTTCCACATGAAAGATTTAGGAGATGCATCTTATGTACTTGGGATAAAACTCTATCGTGATAGATCCAGAAAATTAATTGGATTATCCCAATCAATGTACATTGATAAGGTGCTAAGTAGGTTCCAGATGGAACAATCTAAGAAAGGTTTTCTTCCTGTGAGACATGGAATTCACCTTTCTAAGTCCATGGGACCTAAGACTCCTGAAGAGATACGGCTAATGAATGAAATTCCTTATGCTTCCGCCATAGGGAGTCTCATGTATGCCATGATATGCACAAGGCCTGATATCGCGTATGCTGTGAGCATTACTAGTCGATATCAATCTAACCCAGGATCAGAACACTGGGCAGCTGTCAAGACGGTCCTTAAGTACTTAAGAAGAACTAAGGACATGTTCCTCGTTTATGGAGGAGCGGCAGAGTTGCGAGTGGAAGCCTATACAGACGCAGATTTCCAATCTGACGTCGATGATAGAAGTTCCAACTCCGGATATGTATTCACTCTGAATGGTGGGGCTGTCAGTTGGAAAAGCAAGAAACAAAGTGTAATTGCTGATTCCACGACAGAGGCTGAATATGTCGCTGCAGCTGAAGCCGGCAAAGAAGCGTTCTGGATGAAGAAGTTCATTACTGAACTTGGAGTGGTTCCAACCATAACATCACCAGTAACTTTGTACTGTGATAATAGTGGGGCGATAGCTCAAGCCAAGGAACCCAGGGCTCATCAAAAGAACAAGCATTTTGATAGGCGCTTTAATATCATAAGAAGATATGCTGCCGAGGGGAAAGTCAACATCCTCAAAGTTGCTTCAGCCGATAACGTAGCAGATCCACTAACAAAGCCAATGACTCAAATCCAGCTTGATCGTCATATGGATAAAATGGGTATTAGATACATGGGAGGATGGCTTTGAGTGCAAGTGGGAGATTGTTGGAAGTATGCCCACAAAGCCACTCATTTGATGTAATAGCTTTTTGGAATACTTAATATGTTAAACTTTTATATGTTTAATGGAAGGGCAATACTTATTGTTATTCACTATTTATTGTATCATGTGTTTAAACAATAAGAGAATCCAAGGGATGTATTTGACATAAGAGATAAGTGATCTAATGAGTTAGATTAATGAGACCTTTCTCTTATGTTCATTCCTAAAACGTTCCTAGCCATAGGATTGCCAATTGGGCATTGACAATCCGCTAAGGTTAGTATGTGTTATGTTGACTCAAACGTGAGTATGAACTAGTCTCAAGTCATTTGGTGTTGGACACTAAGACAAACACATAGGTGCTCGAAAGAGTGATCGAGTACACTGAACTGCGATTAAAGAGAGTTCAAACATACATGTCATGTACGAACTCTAAGGTTACAATATGCAAATTAGTCCTTAGACCTGAGGCATCATAGATGTCTAATGGTTAGGTCCTTGATCTTTGATCATGACAAAGGCATTCCCTCGGATTGTCCACGGCATTGTTGGGGTCATGTGATCTAGTCATGTAGGCATATGAATGCACAACAAAGGATCTCTAACCTTCCATGGTGGAAGGATAATACTCTAAAATATGATTCTAAAGTCTTTGGCCAAAGCAAATGAATATGACTAAGGAAGATGTTCCAAATCATATTCAAGGGAATCATATAAGAAAGTATCACATTGGATAGTAGACATGAAACAAACTATCACTTAAACAATGTGATTAAGAGTATTGTATTAGAGAAGGACCGTATTGCATTGTAATTGTAACTGGATAGGTTCTCCAACCAATTCTACTTAGCTTGGGTAACCATGACATACTGCTAGGTGTCACTCATGGTTTGTGGAAGCCCTATTGATTAGCAAACACTAATCATCAAAAAGGGAGAATTGAAATGTGGTTTCAATTCACAATCGATAGTTAAGAGTAACATCGCCCACTGCCTCGCTAATTGGAACCTAATGGATCGCACACCAAATAAGGATGTATGTGAAGAAATTAAATGAAATGGATAAGCAATTAAATGGTTTAATTGAAGAATGGTCAAGATTAATTAATTAGTTAATTAATTATACGAAATGTTCGTATTGGGCTTTTAAGTTGGTTTTGGGGCTTCGGGGCCCAAAAGTGTTTTGGTCCACAAGGCCCATTATGTTTAAGTTGTATGACAACTAAAACAAAATGGGCAATAAGCCCAATAACAATACATAGGCCGGCCATAAGGGTGAGGGTAGGCAAATTTGGATTAATTACAAGTTTGCCACTCACTTGAAATGAAGTATAAATTCATCTTTATAGCTTTGTTTTCAATTAGGGTTTTCTTGGCTACTTAGGGATAGTTATCTAGCAAATTTACTTCCCTAAGTGATCCATTTTCATCCTCACAAAATACATCCTTGGTGAAGAGACTTAGAGACATCAAACTTTTGGTGTTTTGGAGAACTAATCCTCAAATCCTCAAAGAAGCAAAGGAGCACTAAAAGGAGGAAAATCACAAGGAAGATCAAAGGAGCAAGGAGGTGACTTGAAGGCCCTCCACTTGGGTGAATCCCTTGTGTAATCAAGGATGAGCTTCAAGGGTAAAGAATCTCTAAATTCTTAATTCTCTTTAATGTTGTTAAAGAGTCTTTTGGTTCACCATATACTAGGCTTTGAAAGTCATGGGTTTTATGAATTGTTTTTGGATGCATACCTACTTTAAAGAGTTAATTGTTAGCATATGTATTCAAATGTTCTTACATGTTCTTAGCTAGGACAAAATTTTTCCTTCAGAAGGGTGGTGTGCAGTTGAGCTGTGGCCTTGTACCAAGAAGGATGACGACACTTAGGATGACATTTGATTGCCGTTTAACCAGAAATTACCTGTCAGATTTCTGAAACTCACTGGAAAAATGCAAATGTTAGGATTACCTTTGATTAACCTTAAAATGAACTCAAATCCAACATGCAATACCTGAATTTATCTCTTGGGAGTGAGAGGAGTCGTTTCCAGGTAATGGCAAGGGCCAATTCGCCTGCGAATTTGGAATTTAAGATCTGATACCTTCCCTCCAATTTCAAAAAAGCTCTGGAAGGTTGTGAAATTCCCCATGAATATCAGTTGTAAGTACATGCAAATAAATAATAATACGTAATAATAACGCTTTTTCCCCATACAAATATAATAATAGACTAAAGAAACCAAAATCTTCACCTGAACATTGCTTTCTCCCATTAGAATTTCCTTTGCTTTCTCGCATAACATTCTCAACTACAATGAAGCAATGAAGAAACGATCATGTACAGATAGACGGTTCTGATACTAAAAGATAGGAGATAAGTTTAAAAAAAAAATAGAAAACATAATATAACTTAAAATGTGCTTAAACAAACTATTCTCGCATATAGCCAAGTTCTATACGGAGGTAAAAGTCCTGGATTATACTTTAGTCCATTTCACATAGTTTACTTTGTATGTGCATAAGATAATTCATTTTGAAAAATACAACTGCCTTATCTTAAAGTGGCAATACAACAGCCTTATCTATAGTCAATTGCTAAAATATTTATAGAATCCAATACATTTTTAAAATAAATGAGAAGCATGCTGTAAGACAATTTGGTTCTTCACGTTATCAGCTCAAAGGTCCCCTTGCCAAAATACATTCTTCGACTGAAATAGATTTATGAGACTATATGTATCCCCTGTTTTTAAGCCATATCTAACTAATTTCATGTCATTCCGGAAATAGCCTATCTACCATTTCCCACAAGATACAGATTAGATTTTGTAGTAAATTCAAGATGCAACTGTACCAATTGTGACAATTACAGAGTTTCCCGTGCACAAAATCATATTGCCAAACAATCTTTACCCCTCTTTCCATTAAAAACTCTGAACACCGGGCATCTCGCTCCAAATCATGACAAAATGATTCTTATCTAAAACTGATTATGGCAAAAAGAAATTTCCAAGCTCAAGAACCTTTTGTATCGCACTTATAGTGCTCATGAGTTGTCCCAAAATTTGGTAAACAAATCAAAAGCACAAAAAAAAAATTAGACAAAGTAACGCATTTTATTTAAAATCACAATAAACAGAACCTGAATTACATCACTACAAACACAAATAAAGAAAATGAAATATTCCTCATTTGGTGGCGAAGAAAACCAAAAAAAGTAAGGAACCTTTTTCCCTTGAGAAAATGTTGTAGTAAAGCATAGATGTATTCCAGAGTTCAACAACACAATACCCAAGCATATAAGATTTAAGATATTCAGATCCATATTAAAGATGAATTGACCCATTAAATGAATACCAATTTTCACACATTTGTATACTGACCAATAAAACCATAATTCATACAATATCCATACAACCGAGGCAATGACTGTGACTGCTAAGGCATTTGAGAACTTCCATTCAACCAGAACCCCATCTATAAATCTTCAATCTCTCAATTCAATCAGAAAAACCTAAGCAAGCATAAGCTATCAAATCTGAAACGTAAGATTTCAATCTTTAGCTTCCGAACCAAGAAATTAAAGCTGAACAAAAAATTAAAAAAAAACACAATAAACCAGAATAAAATTGCTAACTAAATATCGAATGCTAACGAAGTATACCTTTTTACGGTTTGAAATCGCCTCCAGCCCTTTTCCTAGTGCAATCCCTAAAAACCAAAACCACAAACAGAAAACTCGTCAGAAACCCTAGACTATCCAAATTCGAAGAG
This sequence comes from Malus fusca, assembly GCA_035220775.1. Classification (NCBI taxonomy): domain Eukaryota; kingdom Viridiplantae; phylum Streptophyta; class Magnoliopsida; order Rosales; family Rosaceae; genus Malus; species Malus fusca. The sequence continues at coordinate 6,363,202 of CM069074.1, read as the reverse complement.
ACCCATAGCCCCCAGCTAGTCCATCCACAAAAAAATCATAAACCAAGCAAAAAATTAAAGAAATCTCATACCTTCCATAAAAAATAAAAACGAAAACCAGAGAAGCTACATTCGTGAGGATATGAAGAGAATTGATTTGCAGTGTGGAGGCACTAAAGGTGAAGGAATTGATTTGCAGTATGAAGGGGATCTGGAGATGAGCGTTGAGGGGCTGGGGCCGACTGATTTGCAGAGGTTCTGTGTGAAGGGGAATGATTTGCAAACCCCTGAAATCCCTTTCTCTCTCTCGCTGTCTTCGTCTCTCTCTCCCCCTCTCTCTCCATCTCTATCTCAGAGGCGGGATGGCCTCTTGTCTGCCCTACAATCCCCTCACCATCGATCCCAATCAGTCCCGACATTTAAGATGACAAAAGTACCCTCCAAACTTTTAATCGGGACCGTCCGATCTTAACCCTAGATGGGCATTCCAATCATTTGAACACCCAACGGGCCGGCCTCATCAACAATTGAGGTAAGCCCAGCAAACACAGCCCAAAACGAAACTAACCCAGCCGCCTTCACCATTGTGGCAATCTTGTAAATAAACTGAAATCAGGTACAATGAACAGTAAAGAACAGTGCCAATTGCAATGCTTTCTTTAGACTAAAGTAATGAGTCGTAGTTACTGTGGCTATGCACTTGTACGCTCTCATCGCTTTCAACTAAAATCTTAACTGCGGAACCTCTTTTGGATTGATTAGTTTGGCGCGTAGGATTAAGTAGTGGGAGTGGATTAGTTGTGTTTTTGTCTCTTTATGTAAAGTCTAGGGTTTAGGTAGGGAGTGGTCGCAATTGAAGATAAAATTAGTTAAGGTGGTTTGAACATGTGAATAAAAGACGTACATATACTCTGGTTAAAAGATGCGATTATGAGACAAAGACTTTGACAAAGGGTAGAGGAAGATCTAGGGAGACTTGAAAAGAGAATTTAAAAAAAAAAAAAAAGATATGGAGTACTTGGAACTAACGGAAGACTTGGTGCAAAAACAAGCCCAATAGCGTTTTAGAATTTATATAGCCAATCTCACTTAGCGGAATAAGACTTGGTGGTTGTTATTGTTATTGTTGTTATTATGTAAGGTTCCTTGTTTGAATCCTATCTGATGTATGGTACTTAAAAATCAACGACGTTGGTTGAAAATAATCAATACCACACTTCCATGATCATATTATGTGCATTTTCGTAGGATTACTTATCCTACTTGTACTTAATCTCACTACTTCGACCTTGTGGCCTCGGGATTAAGACACGTAACTCAATACAGTATTCGGGGACCTCAACGCCATGGATAATGCTCATTAAAATTGAATTCAAAGAATATAGGAGAAATTAGGTTTTCATCCATCTTTTTGCTATTTCATTGATTAAAATCTTATGCCTTTTCAATTTTTGATCAAGATCCTTGGGTATTAATAACATCATTAATTATTTCAATAATACAATATTTTTACATATATTCCTTTAGTGTTAAAAATGTTACAATTAATATATTTATATTTATGGCTATTTTTATCATATATTTTTATTTTTAGTTTGTACCCATTTTTAATTTGCAAACCCTTTTTAATTTGTACCAATTTTCGTTTTCAGTTTTAATTTGTACCCATATATTAATTTTTTTTTTTTCCCATATTTTTTAATTTTTTTTGTATTTGTGCCCATGTGTTTACCGTCACGTAACATTATAATCAATGATAGAAAAATTACGTATAGTATATTTATGTTTTATGGCTAAACTTTGTATCATATATTTATATTTTTAGGTTGTAGTTTTGTACCCACTTTTAATTTGCAACCTTTTTTTAAATTTGTAGTATTTTCTTTTTAGTTTTAATTTATACCCATGTATTAATTTCTTTTTGCGCCCATATTTTTTAAAATTTCATTTGTACTCATAATTTTTTTAATCTTTTATTTGTACCCTAATTTATTTGTAATGTACCCATTCTTCTTTATTAATGTATCACTTTGTTATATGTCAAATGTACCAATTTTTTTTGTAAAATGTACCAATTTTTTTAACACTCTGGATACATTCTTTTGCCATTTATTATTTCTTATTGTTACATAGTTTTTATCCATTTATTCAATCAAAATGTTTGAATTTTTTTTATTGTAGCCGTTTCTAATAGTACTATAATGAGGGATTTTAAATTTATATGATTATAAATCTCATAAAATATCTAACAATTAATGACAAAACTATAAAAATATAAATAGTAATAGTAATATAATGAGGTGTACAAAGTTAAGGGACTTTGATCAAACTTTGAATACCATTAAGGTCTTAGTTAAAGAGTGTTAGGGACTAAGGACCGCATCCAAAGTATCCCAAGAATATATTACCAATCCATCCCCCTAATCATGTTTAGCATTAACAGGAGTATTGGATTAACATGCGGAACTCTTTTCTCTTTCCGCACACCCTTATTTGTTATTTTGTCTTTAATGTTACGCACTTACAATTCAATGAATCCATAATCCCATATTATCTCATCAAGGCGTGTGCTATCCACACATCATTTTTTACTTCATACACTCCCTCTTAATTTGCGGACTTCGAATCGATTGAATTAAAGAATATCAAAGGACAAAAATTAACAAAAAATGTGTAAGAAGTGAAAATAAGTGCATGGATATCACAACCCTCTCATCAATGCCATACATTAAGAAGCCCAATTGTCCTTTAACTGGGAAGGTGAAACTGGTTCTGTTGAGCCCTGAATGGAGTTTCCAGCCTTCAGAAAGCTTATCGCGGCTTAATTAATTGTGGTTGACCGTGGGCCACTAGAAAGTCAAACAGAAGGTAATAGGCCTCAGGCCCAATAGTACTAAACAAGATTGCTAGATGGAATTTCTTCTCATTGCTTGAGAAACAGAACCATTTTTCTGGCAGAAACTTTGAGAGAATTTTATTTTCGGCCAAATCGTTTACCTTTTCTGTCCAAATTGATGACAATTTGAACCAAGATTTGAGAAGAAATTGAGGTACGTTTCGATGATAAATGTATCAAAAACTTTCTTTTAATCATTTCCTGTAAAAGTGTCTTAATTAATGTATAACATGTGTTGCATATGAAGGACTTTGTGTTGTCCCAATTTGTAGGATCAGAGCATTTCTGTGAACCCTCACCCCATTTTCTTGTAATAATCTTGACTTTCATGTGAATGTACAACATAATTGGGCGAGTTGATATAAGAATTAGACCCCTTCTATCTACTAGGGTTTCATTCATATTCTTAGATTGTGAGAATACCTGCAATTACACAGACCCCTAGATTCGAGAGAGGGTATCCCAATAAAGATATCTCCATTTGGAGAAAAAAACTGGATCAATTATTGAAGAAATAACACCGTCTAACAGATACATGAAATCTCGTCTTTTGTATTTTTCATTTTATATTTGATTTCAGATATGTGAGTTGTTCTAGTAGGACAACGTATCGAAGTTTCTCTCTATATATGATGTAGTTTCATGATTCAATGCAACTTTACAAAAAGAGTTGGAGCAGAATTAGCTAATGCTCTCTATGTTATGGATGATGATGACCACGACGATGACGACGATGACGGGTTTCCACAAGTGGTTGGAGCATTATCAAAAGGTGATAGAGATGTAGGTGGGACGTTAATGGACTATTATCACACCCGTGGAGAGAGAGAGAGAGAGAGAGAGAGAGAGAGAGAGATCATGCATGGCCTCCTCATCAACCCATCAAGGTTTTTAAATCAAGTGTATACACCCAGCACCTTTTCTTATCTTTTTCTTGTCCCTCTTTTCTTTCTTTCCATCTAATAAGAAAATAGTAGCAGCAGCAGCAGCAGCCATATACATCCTTCAAGCAGAAACTTCACAATTTTTTCGTACCAAAATATTAATTATTGGTTCAAATTTCTATCTTGTCACACCAGTCACCAGTTTTCCAGATCACCAAGTTTTTATTTGGTGCAAAATTTACTACTTCTTTCTTCTTCTCATTGTTTTATTTTCTTTGTTTCTTTCTTTTCCGATATAATTCAAGGTGTGTTGATCGAGTCTAATGGAGAGTGACGAACAAGTAAGCAAGAAGGACGTGATAAAGGTGGAGATTCCATCGGATCATCAGACTGATCAAGTCGTGTGCGCCGGGCTTATGAGACAGCAGAGCATGACCAAGAACAATTGCCTTTGCTCCCCGACCACGCATGAGGGTTCGTTCCGTTGCAGGCTTCACCGGACCCCGAGCCTCCAGCGGACGAAAAGCCTGAGCTACGCTTCCCCCCGAGCCCAAGACCCAGCGTCTAAGGCTGGCTTCTAATGCAACCTACCTCTGCTCATCACCATGATCCTAAGCTTGTAACGCCAGCTGTAACGATCTAATGAAAAATAAGAGCGTTACTATATGTATTATTTATATCATATATGGCATGGCTCTTTGCTAAAGTTTGGAAATTTTGTATTTTCTCTGTACTTTGTAACCATCCTTATTTTGTATTGAGAATTAAAAAGATGGCATTTTATCAAGGGTTTTATAAGGATCATTCATTTATTAAGTGACATGGGCAATCTCTGTAAAACCTAGCACATCTATAGTATAATTTATATAGAATTTCTTCACTAAAAAGGCGATCACAAACTAATAAGGCTCTCCGCTTTGTGATGGTCCCAAAGGGGGGACGTCTACTGTGCGTAGCCTTACACTTGCTTTTTGCGAAGAGGCTGTTTCTACAATTCTACTACACGAAATATATTTTGCATGAAATCTGGTTGGTTCTTCTATGGTTTGTGTCTTATTGCAATACTTGAAGCTGTGTGTGTGTCAATGTTTTTCGATACAATTCGACATTTACTTAAGTTCCTCATATAATGGAATGGCCTTACTAACTGAGTGATTGGGGAAAAAAAATTTAAGACAATGAAATTGCAAAGTAAAATACATTTGTTTTCACACAATTCTGGAGAATGTGGAGGAAAACTGTAATAAACCATGATGACGGTAATCATATTGAAAATATTGAAAGGACAACGATCGCCGCCACAATTATGTTATGTGTCGTGTCACCGACTTAGCAAGTGTCCTCTACTAAGTTCAAACCATACAGGGATATTCGTAATTGTAGGTTATTGTTGTATTACCTCAACGTGCGATCCTGCACATCTCGCACATAATTCATTTGGCTGTATCGAGCTAAACAACACCAAATGATGAAGCACCAAATCAAAGGTTACAAGTACATACGAGAGAAATTCCATCTCTCTCTGTAGTCTGTACTACTTTCCCCAAACAGTAAGATGTCTGTTTCTGCATGCAGAATTCGATCTCAATGATATATTGGCATCTGACTCACTATATTCCTAATAGCATTCCAACAAGACAATAGCAATGGAATTCCTATTGCTCTAATGATTTTTGGATGGCAAACATGGAACTTTACGTATCAACAGGAGAATGAAAGTGACCCCAATTTGTTCTTGCCGATTGGAAGTCTCAGTTGAATTGCCAAGGATGGTTAAAATTATTGCATGTAAAATCCAAAAGCAAGCAAGGTAACATTTGTCTATCGATTGTACTAGTTTCTGCAGATAATCACCAATAACTGTTGTGAGCGTCGTTGAGATTATTGCTAAAATGTGAGGAAATATTCTGAATTGTATTTGTCTTCTCTCCATACGGAAGAATATAAATAGGATTACACGCATCGGATTATACAAATTAAGTCGTAATTCTAGAAAAATCGAATTTACAATAAGTCAACTAAGCTCAATTGTGTTGAGCTTACCTTAACATCCGGCACCAAAGGATGAACGCGCGATAGCATAACTGCTTAAAAAGTCTTGAGCCGCTCAGTAATTTTGAATTGGATATTTACATTCTAACACGATCGGATGCTTGTATTGTAACATGAGCAACCTTTTAGTAGGTGCCAAATAGGCTTTGACATTATGATTAGTTCCATGCAACACAGGACCAGGTAGTTTGATGTCATCTTCAATTTGATAAAGATTGTAAAAAACAAGAAATTTGAGGTGAATGTCGGCCAGTTGATGGGGTATGATTGTTGTAAAGATCGTATTTGTAAAATATCATTCGGTTTGGAGATCGTTTTGTCATTTATACGTGTTAAACTAATCAACGGTTTTAGTAACAAGTATCATCTTCACGATGAACTGTTCATTTGTGTTATGCATATGAATAGCTAAAACATCTCCATACTAACTATTTTTTTGTAGGATGAGGATCCTCTCTTGAGCTTAGGAGCCTGAGTCTCCTGAGCAAATCACACGAACCGTTGATTTTTGATCAAACGGCTACAATTATTATAACTTTTAGAGGGACCCCTTGTTTGTAACCATTGAATAAAAAATCAACGGTTCGTGTGATTTGCTTAGGAGGCTCAACCTCCTAAGCTCAGGAGAGGATCCTCATCCTTTTTTGTATATATGATCTTTAGATAATTATAAAAATAATGAACAGTTCAAATTATGAGCTCGGACGATATTATAAGTGATAAGACAAGTAAATTCCCCATAAGAAGACACCAGCATTATTCATCTAGATTTTACTCCAGGTAAATAATTTTTTGTCTCTTCTTGTATGCTTTTTTGACTTCTTTACTTTAAATCCTTTAATGGTGCTTTGTTTACAGCACCTTGTTTCAACTTTCCAAAAGATTTCCGTAAACCAACCGAAAAAAAGAGTACATAATTTTTCTGAGAGAAAATATAATTTTCTATTATACAGTGGAATTTAATTTGCAGAAATTCCAAAACTACAGCAGTGCATTTAGTCAGGTACATGAACTCCCCTCTCACAACACAGGAATAAAATCTGATTAGAAGGTGAGGATCCAATGGAGGTGCAGCTAGGAGACAGACAGGCGTTGCAGATTCATGGACAGTGACAACAAAATTGTTCCCACAAATGGTTTGATCTAGTACAACGAATTGAGATTTGCAGCAGCCACTTGATCATGCCCTGAAGATCTTCTTTCTTATTACAAAAGATTACATGACCATTAACTAATGCACATTGGAATCCTTCTTAATTTTTGTTCCTAGTAAGTTAACAAGGAATGAGGGGAGCGAAAAAGCGTAGTATTATATGTTGTTCTTCGGAATATTTGGATTACCGCATTCCAGCTTGGAGAGAACTTACTTACACCGAAGATATCACTAATGGTGTGCTAGGGAAAACAAATTAAAAAAAAATTACTCAGTTCTTTTCAGTGCTAGTTCTGTTTATGGACCACAACTTACTGAACATTCTTTTGGGTTTAGCAGGAAGTGAGCAAAGAGATTTGAACTTAGAATTTCTCCCAATTCCATCAGGATGCATATCATTGTCGTCCAAATCATCGTCTTCATCCAGTTTCATTCGTAAAGTTGACGACTTTGACTTTGGCGATTTCAGGCCTGAAACGCTCCATTGATCCTCTGCCGGAACAATACTAGCGTTGCTTAGAGAGGGCGGAGGCCTCGACGGATCAATGTTATGTGAGGCTAGCAGTGCCCTAATGTTGCTAGGCAGCTCGGTCACTTTGCCGCCAGCCATGGCGGCTTTAGCTTGCTCAAAGAAAAGAACTTGGACCACCACTCTTAGTGGGAGCAGCTCATTTTGTGCAGCATGCATGCAGACCTCCATTGAGAGCTTTTTGCAGTCTAGAATTCTGCAAAGCCTCTTCCTTTCACTTTTGTTTAGGTCTGGATGTGCCTGATTCGAGGGCATAACAATAATTAGCGAATTTTCTATAAGTAACATCAATAAAGACCAACTCAGAGCATAGAACAAAATTTAATGAAAATAAATTATGATTAATTATTATGCTATTGAAAATGTGGACTCACCCCTTCTAAATTTCTAGTGGATCAACCTAATCCTAACTTATAACAAGTTGTGATGATGACAAGATTTTAAGGTCAAGAGAGTTGGTTAACTAATGGTGTCCCACATTTGGAAATTTGACAATGAAATATACCTAGAAATCTAACACAATAGTGGCCCGTCCGTCGATGGATAAAACAGACTGTCAATATGTTATGGATAATAGTCAATGTTATTGTCGTCAAAAAATGTGTAGACATGTCATATTTTCGTTTTCGAACAGACTGTCAATATGCTATGGATAATATGTCAGTGTTATTGAGTAGACATGTTATATCTTCATTTACGAACGTCCTGTGCAGATATTTTATAAGACGGTAAAACATGAATTGAGGTAAATTTGAGATCAAGTAACTTGTTATTACCTTGAGGTAAATGTCAATTGCTCTGTAGAGATCATCATGGTCAAGCCTTGCAAACTCTGGTATTGCCTCAGCAATTGCAATGAATTTTGAGAGGGACAGATTGACATCCCGGGCAATCTCCTGAAGATACACATCTATAATCTTAGCCACCTTCAGCTTCGAGCTATGTGACGCCGAGGAAGATCTCCGGCTCTCCTGAAACTCAAAATCAATGTTCTCCGCAGAGCGAGACCTCCTCCTTTCGAAACCAAGCTTGGACCTCGGAGGACTAGTTGGGGGGCTCTGCCCCTGCTGCAAGAAGTGCTCCAAAATTGTCATGACTATGTCCACATCATATCGCGTGTCGCTTTCGCACGACGCAGAGGGGATTAGCAAGTCATTGACTGTTGCATCATCCAATTGAAGCCCTACCCTTCTAGCCAACTCCATTTTTGAAGAAGAAGAAGCATTGAGAATGTTGGCTGCCTTTAAAAGTTTAAGCAGAAAGCTAGTGGAAGCAGCACCTTTTTCGACTGGAACTAAACTGACGATGGACTCCAAGATCAACCTATGCTTTGAGGTTAAATCATTGGCAGAGTCTGAATCCGAATCCGACGCTGCTTGTCGATGATTACATTCGTTTTTCGATATTTTAGGCAACCATCGAGCCGCATAAATTTTCAATGCATCTCCAATGAGACTAGAGGGAATTTTCCCACCAGATTTTATAGCAATCATAGTTCTCCAATACAAATCAATCCCCAATTCTGCAATGTCCTCAGCCCACCATCCCCTGCCTGCAGGCCTACCGTTATGCCGGAGGCTCTCGGAGCCATTGCACGACACAATGTCATCTCTGCCCCTCCTGGAATAGCTGTGACACAGGCTAACTTTGGAAGGGTTTGTGAGGACTTTTGTGGCAATTGCTTCAATGCACCTGGATGTGATTCCAAGCTCCTCCGACCACAGAGGAAATGCCTTTGTGCTCTGAAGCGTGGCAATTGAGTCCCTCCAACCGTGGAGGATGCAGGAGTTGAAGAACACCTCGAGTTTGTATATAAGGTTTCCCTTCTCGACGTCCTCGGTCATCTGCAGGTACTCAGCGGCACAGCGAGAAGCGACAATGTTGTAGGCGCTGAGAGTGATAGTGATGCCGTAGCAGAACTTTGCGCAGAGCTCGAAAGCCTCGACGCTACTGGGGAAGTCATGGAGCTGGATTATGTGGTGGTTTGAAGATTCTTGGTACTCAGAGCAGAGCCTCTGCAGCCTCAAACACTTGGATAACAGAGGAAACTGTGTGACAAGTGGAAAAAAGAACAATTTTGAGAAAACCCCATGTGTGACATTGAACTTAAATTACATCAAAACATGAACTTCAAGAAATCCCATAAATTTATTTTTGTGAAAAGTAGTACGTGTGTACCTTGTGAAGCAAATATCTGCTTCCTTTCACTTGAATTATGAGATCACTTGAAACTTCAGAGGAGACTGACCTGAATCGAACAATAACAACAACAAAAATATCTTTAGTACCTCTGATTAATTGAACAAAAATAATTTTCATATTGAATCAGAAAATTCATAAAAAATCTTACCTTACAGCCTCAGCAGTGTAGAAAGTATCCGGCCGGGATCCAAGTTTCATAAACTTCATGGCTTATTCCTCTGTTTTCTTCTTATGTGCTCATCAGAAGCTCCTTAACAGATTTTAAACTATAATTTCCCCCTATTTAATTAGAAAAAAAAAACTTCAATAACAGAAAAGAAAAAGAAAAAGAAGGGTTTTGTTGGATGAGATATGATGATATATCGAAGAACAGAGGAAACCAAGAGCTATTGTTTTGTGGGTGTGAGAGTAAATGAGTTTTTATATATGTGTGTGTGTGTTGTGTGTATATATATAATCAGAAAGTTGTTTAAAATGGCAAAACTCAGACTCAGAGGAGGATCAAATTGAACAACAGCAAAGTCCAGGTCCTATCAGTCAAATTCTATACCCCATGTGACCTGGACATGCAAACAAAGAAACCCAAGTCACTCTGCAATCCCAACCAAATCACACACACACAGAGCAAATCCCCAACAGGTCAATCAAATTTAAAAAAAAAAAGACACTAAACTAAAACTGCTCTAAACCAAGTAGACAAATCAAGATTATGTGTAGAGAAAATCAGTAACGGAATGATCTCTCAAGATTGCAAATTACAGAGACAGAAGCTGCTGCCAAACACTGGTGGGTGAATGAAAACTTTTCCTAGAAAATGAAAATTTCCTGGAAAAAGTAAGGTTTGTGGTAACTCGGAAGGGAAAATATGGCATGGCTATGACAGCGTGCATTTTCCCATAGGAAAGTCCCACGTGCTTGTCAAGAGCCCACTATCGCCCTTCTCTCTTATGATTGCCGCACCATTTTTAAGGGAATTGTTAGCAGTAAGAACCCCTCCTCATCCCCTCTTTTTATTATTTTTGTCAAACACTATTTTATACGCAATATCGTATGTCTCTTTGCTTTGCAATTATTAATTTCTAAAAGGGAAATACCAGAGAGGGGTTGAATTAATTGAAAAGCTAAAGAGAATTGTGTTTATACTTTTGAATTAAAAAAAAAGACAATATATATAATAGAGAAATATTAGCAATGCCCCCATGAAGTAAAGTGTCGTAACTGCCCTTGTGTTTTGCTGCATTATCGAAACTACCCTTTTATTTGCATTTATAGTATATGGCCCATGAATGTGAAACTTTGAATATTATTGGTGTGTGACATGAAGAAGCATGCATGAATTATGAATATGATGTTATATATATAATGGGGCAAATGATAGCTTTTCTTTGGTCCTAAACATTATTTAATTAATGGGATATAAATCATATTCCATGAATTATGAATGTGATGTTATAATGTGAGCAACTAATATCATATTTTGGCAGTTGAAGGTCATCCTACCGCATTATTTCACATCGGATTATTTAGGGTTTGAGATATATTTTTTTGTTCATATTTGTGTACATTTCTTGATACGGTAGAATTATCAAAGAGACGGGTCATACATCCCACTTCCAACAACATTGATATTGTCCCCAACTTGATAATTATCACCTGCACAATCCATCAGGTATAGGGTTTTATCACAAAATGTCTCGGTATTAGTTGGAGTGAGGTTACGATATTTAAACTCTTCTTTCTTTATTTTTCTAGCCGATGTGGGATTTCAACATGCCCCCTCACTTGGGACCCAATTAGTGGGTCACACGTGGGAGATCCACACATCGGCAACCACGTGGAGCCAAGGAGACTCACCCTACACGCGGGGGCAAGTGACCCATCATTATCGCGTGAGGCTAAGGGGACCCATCCATCACGTGGCAGTACGTACGGGCCCGCTCCCTGGCTCTAATACATGTAGAATTATAAGAGAGACGGGTCATACAGCCCACTTCCAACAATACCAATATTGTCCCCAACTTGGTAATTACCATCTGCACAATCCATCAGGTGTGGGGTTTTATCACAAAAGGCATCGGTATTAGTTGGAGTAAAGGTTAGGATATTTCAACTCTTCTTGCTTTATTTCTCTAGCCGATGTGGGATTTCAATAGATACATGATCGTAATAATGAGCTACTGACAGCAATGTAAGGCCACAATAGTGTAAGCATACGACTTATACCTAGTCAGGGGATATAAACCGTACCTCTTGTAATACCAAAAAAAAAAAAAAAAGATAAAAAATGCATGAAAAAGAAGGGTGACATAAATCTTATCCCTCTAGAAATGAAAGCAAAAAAGATACAAAGAAAAGAGCGGGAACATGAAACGTAACCCCTCTAAAGCCAAACCTAAAAGGTACAACACCACAAGGTTGGGGAAAAAAAGCCAGAAAGTGAGACAACCTATATGTTGAGATGAATTTGAGAAGTGGAAGCCAGGCAAGCCAACAAAGTTCAAAAATAAAGCAGCACGAGCCGCCAGCGGAGGGGAATCATGCCATATCAAAGTTGAATAATACAAACCCATGTTAGCAAAAGTATCTACAACAACATTTTCTTTATGATATATGTGAGAGGCATAGAATGTCATTTTCCGAACGCAATCTAAACAAATAGACTATTGTGCACGAAGAGGCCAAAGAAGATCAAAATCAGTCAATTCAAGAGTGAAGATAAGACAATGTTCCAACCCCGCTATTATGCAAACTCTACCCCAATAATAATTGCTGAGAATTCAACAAAAAAAAAGAATTGCGATGATCAATCCATTGGCATAAACCACCAACAAACTGACTATAGCAATCCTTGAAAACTCCTCCATAAGCAGTAGGACTAGAATTTCCCTTCGACAAACCATCTGTATTAAGTTCAATCCAAGAAAACCAAGGAGGAGACCATATCACAGGAAGAATAGTAGGCTCCTCGCAAGAGATAGGTCAGATCCCTAAAGAAGAAATTATACGAGTGTCAAAGCCTTAAAAGTGACAAGGAATAGATTTCCTACCATGAACGTTTCAAAATTGATAGACATGCAAATACGATGAAAAGAGATTGGTTTACGCTAAAAAATAAACGTATTTCGAGCTTTTTAAATAGCCGAAATAGTAGAAAGACCTGCAAAAACCCAAAAATTGTGCAATTGCTGAAAAAATTAAACTGTAATGTTATAGAAAAATAACGACTTAAAAAACAAAGCATCACGAGTCGTCGACGGATAAAACAATTTGAGCCCCATGATATATGATCATATAAAGTTTGGGGCCCTTGGGAAAAAATTAAACTGTAATAAATGATCATATGATTCTACTGAGTGACCCTTGGTAGTTGAACTAACTTCATAGAAAGTAACATTGGTGTTGTTTATCCATACTTTTTTTTCTTTCAGTTTTTCTTTCAGTTTTTCTCTTTTGCCTAGACAAAGTTTGGGCGCGTTTAGGGCGACTCTCATATATGCCATAGATCCACCGGAACTCACATGAAATGCACCGATATTATTATGTTACCAAGTCCCAACACACGCTCAGGCAACTCCAAACTCACTTTAACCGATATTATTGTCGTCCAATAACGGTTTAGCTTTATAGTGAGGAAGGACCAGAATCGCTTTCAGGATTTATCTTATGCGCTTCGTGAGGGTGTGAGGAGCATATGCTGCACCTTCCCCTATCATAAATGGTTAGTTACTTGCAAACAAATTATAGGTCAAATTTGTAAAGAGAGGTAGATTTATCAAAAGAGAAATGTCGAAGGGTTTGTCTACTTAAGTGTTGCACCATATTCAGGCATGATAACGGAGGAGAACAACCCATTTTACGTTAAGTCCCGATCAATGTCCTCCATATAACACAACCTAAGCTTTGTAATAGCTCGATCAATGTCCACCCTTTGTTTCATTTTGTTTTAATCCCTTGTGACAGTGGTCCATGCCTACCTCAAATTTAGGCAATTGGCACTTTGTGACATTTGATACTTGGGGCAAGTGGCAATGCGAAATATAAGAGAAATAACACTTGTTATATGATGTATCACTTTACATGTTATAATATGAGTGTATGAGAATGACAGAGTTAATATGTCTCACTTATAAAATATATTAATAACAAAATAGATACACATATTATAATTCAAATAAAATAATAACATTACATTATGTTGTTCTTAATAGAACGAGAAGTCTCTCCAAATCTAGGGCAACTGGCAAGTTCGATATTTTATCCATGAGTGGAGGGTAAGGTGTGGAATGAGTGGTGCTGAATGCTGGTAAAGGTGATTGTGAGCGTAAGTTGATGTCCACCCTACGTGAGAAAGAGGGTGCACCACAAATGCCGTAATGGTCCTCTTAATGCTGCCCAACGGGGTGGCCAACCGACAATATGGGACCTCCAATAGGCCCAGATTCCTCTATATGCTTCACTACTTTTCTTTTGTACATGGGACCCTCATTGTCTAAGACTTGGGGCCCTTTACAGTTTGCAATTTTGCATGTAGTAGACGACTGCCGTTGCCAACCAGTTCTAAAATCTGAAAGCGTTTCGGCACTACACCTTCAGACTCTCACTGACTTTCACTTCCCTGCGAGATTCTTCATACTATAAATCCTAATAAAACCAAACCAATGATTTTCTTGTATGATTTCCTCCACAAAATTTACCACCATTTCATTACCAAGTAATGGTTGGGGAAAATTATCAAACATGCCACAAGTTTGATAAAGAGATACAAACTAAGCGAGAATCCACCACAGAATGTAAACAAATCTCAAAGTTTAGTGAATGAATAATATGAAAGATAACAAACTCTAGCAACTTAAAACTTCTTTATATAATGCCTAGCCCTAAGCTTTCTAGAAGTATATATAGAAAACTAATTAGGAATGTAACAAAAAAAAAGATCTATCCTAAAATCTCAAAAGGCTGATACAACATAATAACTAGAGAATTCGGTAGAAAAAGCCCCATATATCACATGCTTCATAGCAAACCAGTGAGTTGTGCTCGTGATACCACCGTCATGAGTACAATATAGAAATATGACTATTGTATTGATTTGTTTAAAATTTTACAATATATATAGGTTGCATAAATTTTTATTTAGGTAGGGATTCAACATTAATCAATTGGAATTACATTCTTATATACAATAATTATGGAAACGATTCTAGATTAATTTCCTTAATTTAACAATATATTCTCTTCGAAACGTTTAATCAGTTAGTCATGCATGAGCCAAATTGGACACCGAGACTCAAATACGCAAACCTTTAATCTTTCAAATTTGCAGTTTAAAATTTGATCTTTAATCTTGATTCACATCAAAACATATATGTATTAATATATTAATGTCGTCATGACCATAAATTTAAATCACGGATTTGGCAAGAATCATCGATTGGAAGCACGGAACAGTGAGGCAAGCTGAGATTCATAAAAAAACACAAGGACCCCCACGAATTGTATGCATACAAACCCTGTTATCAAAGTGAGAGTTTATGAGAAGGGGCACCACAATCCCACATTGGAAAAGCTGAAAAAGACTCTGGTCAGTGCACTGGGGGATAGAAGACGGTTCCTGCTGTAACTATGAATGATACAACTCATAAGGTCTCGAACGCAACAAGATTGCACCACAAGAATCGTATCTGGCTCACTTGAATACGTACAAAATTTGATTTGCCAGAAAAACTAATAAAAAGATCGATGAAAGTAAGTGTTGAGAGTTGTTCCACATTGGTGAGGGACAAGGCTTGCTATGTACTTATATGATATTGGGCTACTTCCCATATTGCCAATTGGTTTTATGGTGGAACCCCAATTTCATCATGGTATCAGAGCGGGTTGTCCTCGTGTGAAGCCAAACGGCCACACGCGCTCCACGTCACCCAGTTGTTGTCCACGTGTAGGCTTGAAAATCCGCCACACGTGCGGGGGCGTGTTGAGAGTTGTCCCACATCGGTGAGGGACAAGGTTTGCTATGTGCTTATATGGTTTTGAGCTACTCCCCATATTACCAATTGGTTTTATGGTGGAACCCCAATTTCATCAGTAAGAGACAGACAGAGACAGTGATTACACAAAAAACTGTGCATGCTTGACATTTGATCTTTCATGTGAGCCTAACAAGGCTTTCGCGCGATTGGATTAGTACAATCAGATAGTTGCAAGTGACTCTGGCCCTGACTGACCATATTTAATCAGTGTCTCATCTCATTTAATTTTCTCTTGTTTTATTAGGGTTTTATTATTTTTAGTGCCTAAACTTTTACTTGTATTCTAATGATTCAGGAGAACTTCCATGGAATGAAACACCACGGTTAAGAAGTATTTGTTTTATAAGTTATTTTCTTAATTCAATACATAAATTATAGGAGAAATTAGGTATACATTCTTCTTTTTGCTATTTCATTGATTAAAATCTTATTCATTTTCAATTTTTGATCAAGGTCCTTAGGTATTAATAACATCATTAATTATTTGAATAATAAAATATTTTTATTTTTAAATATATTCCTTTAGTGTTAAAAATGTTACAATTAGTATATTTATATTTATGGTTAAATTTTTTATCATATATTTTTATTTTTAGTTTTAGTTTGTACCTATTTTTAATTTGTACCAATTTTTTTTTCATTTTTAATTTGTACCCATATATTAGTTTCTTTTTGTGCCCATATTTTATTAAGTTTTATTTGTGTTTGTATCCATGTGTATACTATCACGTGACATTGTATATTTAATCAATGATAAAAAAATTACATATGGTATATTTATGTTTTATGCCTAAACTTTGTATCATATATTTATATTTTTAGTTTGTACCCACTTTTAATTTGCAACATTTTTTTAAAATTTGTAGTATTTTCTTTTTAGTTTTATTTTGTTCCCATGTATTAATTTCTTTTAGCGCCTATATTTTTTAAAAATTCATTTGTACTCATAATTTTTAATCTTTTATTTGTACCCTAATTTATTTATAATGTACCCATTCTTCTTTATTAATGTACTACTTTGTTATATGTGAAATGTACCAATTTTTTTAACACTATGGACACATTCTTTTGCCCTTTATTATTTCTTATTTTTACATAGTTTTTATCCATTTATTCAATCAAAATGTTTGAATTTTTTTATTGTAACCGTTTCTAATAGTATTATAATGAGGGATTTTAAATTTAAAGGATTATAAATCTCATAAAATATCAAACAATTAATGTCAAAACTATAAAAATATAAATATTAATTGTAATGTAATGAGGTGTACAAGTCAAGGTGTCACATCCCGGTCCGGGGCGGATCACTTCCCGGGCCCGCTCCACTACCGTAGCACGATATTGTCCGCTTTGGGCCCCGACTACGCCCTCACGGTTTTGTTTCTGGGAACTCACGAGCAACTTCCCAGTGGGTCACCCATCCTGGGAGTGCTCTAGCCCCATTTTCGCTTAACTTCGGAGTTCCTACGAAACCCGAAGCCAGTGAGCTCCCAAAAGGCCTCGTGCTAGGTAGGGATGGGAATATACATTTAAGGATCACTCCCCTGGGCGATGTGGGATGTTACAATCCACCCCCCTTAGGGGCCCGACGTCCTCGTCGGCACACTTCCGGCCAGGGATTGGCTCTGATACCATTTGTCACATTCCGGGCCGGGGCGGATCACTTCCCGAGTCCGCTCCACCACCGTAGCACGATATTGTCCGCTTTGGGCTTACCATTCCCTCACGGTTTTGTTTCTGGGAACTCACGAGCAACTTCCCAGTGGGTCACCCATCCTGGGAGTGCTCTAGCCCCCTTCTCGCTTAACTTCGGAGTTCCTACGAAACCCGAAGCCAGTGAGCTCCCAAAAGGCCTCGTGCTAGGTAGGGATGGGAATATACATTTAAGGATCACTCCCCTGGGCGATGTGGGATGTTACACAAGGGACTTTGATCAAACTTTGAATACCATTAAGGTTTTAGTCAAAGAATGTTAAGGATTAGCGACCGTATCTAAAGTATCCCTAAACTATATATTGTTTCAATTTAGTCCATGATTAATTTGTTACCGTACAGTATTGTTCTTCAATCATCTACTAATATGTTCTCTCAGGTTATACAAGACATAAATTTCGTGATGATGACCTGTCTCTTTCATACAATATTTTTAATTTCTTTTGCTGAATGAGAGCTTGTAAATGAACAGAGAAAGCATATAATTACTGCGTCATGCTTAATTATTTTGGTTTATAAAAACATGAGATGGTTGATTGCAGTTTGGCATGCATATCACGTTCATAGTTCTTCCCCAACAAGGTATATATTCTTTATTAGGTAACTATTTAATAGGTCAGAATCTAACGTCAAAGAACCCTGAAAAAAAAGGCTAACTTCCAAGGACAAGGATTGTCTGCCCTCCTAGTTGTAGTGCCCTTCTATGCCCTCCTATTTTGTGCGGCCACGGTTAAGCTACGTTAATATTTAATATTTTTATTGTTTTTGTCTTATTATCTCATTAAAAAATTAATATAAAATGTTGACGTGGCTTAACCGTGACCGCACAAAATAGGAGGGCATAAAAGGACACCACAACTAGGAGGGCAGACAATCCTTGTCCAACTTGGAAAACGAACAGTTAATCATTTCAGGGATCCCACAGGGCCACAGCCACTCCAGGGCTGCTAAGCAGCTGCAGCCTGCAATTATATGATTTTATCGTACTATTAGATTCTCTATGATTACTAATAAGAGTGTAGTTATCGAGTTCAATAAGGAGACGTGAAGAGGAAAACAGCAACAAAAATTCAAATGCACAATGATACATGGCCTGTCGTTTGCATTGTATTTTGAACTTAATTTACGTTACAACTAGAAGCGGAACAAAGATAAATTCAAAGAAAATGACGAGAGTTTCATGGGTTATAAAAAGATGAATGGTGACCCATATTAACTCTTAAATCCCATGAAAGATTCAGTTGCTAGAATCACAATTAAACAAGATACGAAAACATCAATCCATATAATGACTAAACCATGCTAATTTGAAGAACTTCCGTTGGACGCAGCCATGATCAAACTTGTACCACCTTTGAACGCAGCAGTTCTTCTTCTCTCTGTCAGGATACTTATTGCTCAAACCAAGAATAGGGCTTGGTTCCTTGTGAGCATGAACCTGCAAGAGAAGAGATTGCCATATATGCGCGCGCGCACACACACACATAACCTTCTCATATTAGAAAGTGGATTCCCTATTAGAATCCTTATGGAAAACAACTTAAGTTTTCCCAATTCATATCAGTTCACTACTGCAATTACGCTACGAGCTGCGCATATGCTTTTCCAGCAGTAGGAAGCATGAGAGCTAACACGGGCCTCCATGAATGGGGAGTTTGGATAGTATTTCGCCTTCAGTACATTGGCCACCAGAGAGTTTGGTTTGGATAGAAGTCTCCAGCCCTGTTTCACCAGTAATGCTAGGTTGAAAGCGTAAAGACTGCAAAACCTAAGGCCACCCTCCGACTTAGTTGTGCACAGCTTCTTCCAAGAACACCAGTGGATCCGTTTTCTCCCTCGTCACCGTTCCACCAGTAGGATGCAATGAGTCTGTTCAAATCGTCACAGAAATCCTTTGGGAGAAGAAAACACCCCATTGTCGCCTCGGCAATGGTTTTCACTAGGATTTCTTTGCCCGCCGCACTAAGGAGCTTTCCTTTCCAACTTTGGAGGCGTTTCCAGACACGTTCCTTGATGAATCCAAAACATCTACTACGATTTCGACCCACGATGGTGGGCATCCCAAGGTATTTCTCATGACGGCTAACACTGTTTACCCCCAACAACTGCGTAAGCAAAGACCGAGTCGAGCCATCCACATTTCTGCTAAAACACACCTCGCTTTTGATGAGGTTGACTTTTTTACCAGATGCTAGTTCGTAGGACTGAAGATAGTTGAGGATGTGTTGGCACTCTTCAAACTTGTCACTGCAGAAAATGAGGCTATCGTCAGCGAAGAATAAATGACTCATAAGAGGTGCACCATTGCACAGGGTGATACCCAAGATTAACCCCTCCCGCTCAAGGGAAGTTATCTGGGAAGACAGACCTTCATCACATAGTAAAAAGAGATAAGGGGATAAGGGATCCCCTTGACGAAGTCCCCGAGAAGGATGTAGGTAACCCCGAGTTCCTCCATTAACAATGAATGAGTATGATACGGTTGAGACACAAGTCATGATCAATTCCGTTCATTTGTTGGAGAAACCCAGTTTCGATAAGATCTCAGATAGAGTTATTCGATTCGGTCATAGGCTTTGCTGATATTCAACTTGAGAGATAAGAGACCGTTTGAGCCACGCCAACGCTTAGATATTAAGTTCGATAGTTCAGATGCCAAGATAACATTGTCTGTAATGTTCCTACCAGGGACGAAAACACTCTGGGTTGGTGAGATTATTGCTGGCAGGATGACTTTGAATCTATTGGTAAACACCTTGGAAGCAATTTTAAAGAGAATGTTGCAGAGGCTTATGGGGCGCAGTTAGGACATGTCCTTTGGGTCCTGTTGTTTGGGGATAAGAGAAACGAGAGTGTAATTAATCTGCTTCAGAATTCACCCTAAGTTTAGGAAGGAAACGATGCCTTTAGTGACATCTGCACCAACAATGTGCCAAAATCGTTGGAAGAATAAGGGCGTGATCCCATAAGGACCCGAGGTTGTTGACGGCTTCATTTGGAAAATGGCATTCCTAACTTCATCAAAATGGAAGACACGATCAAGGGCCGAGTTCATCTTGCCAATCACACGGGGTTCCATGGTGTTGAGAATTTGATCGTAATTGGATACGTCAGCCGAAGAAAATAGGTTGTTAAAGTAACCCAGGACCGTGGATTCAATTCCACGATCATCCGAGACCCAGACACCAGCCTCATTGGACAGACCCTTAATTTTGTTTTTATCTCTCATGTTTGATGCCCTTTGGTGAAAAAAATATTGTGTTGCGATCACCCTCTCAAACCCATAGCACATGAGACTTGATGCGCCAGTGAAACTCCTCTTGACCAAGCAGTTCTTCGAGACGATACATGAGGTTATTCCACTCGACGATCGACTCTGGTGTGAGAGGCTGAGCCATTATGCATCCCAACTTAGCCCTGACTTTAACCATTTCCTCCTGGCGACCCCTGAAAAAGGTTGGCTCCATTTGAGGAAGGCATTCCATGTGGCTTTGATCTTTTGGACAACGTGGAACATAGGCATTCCCACTACAGGGTTCGACCAAGCCTCTTGAATCACAAATTCACATTCATCATAGTTAGTCCATAATTCCTTAAACCTGAAGGTCATCTTCCATCTCCGTCGCGGAGGCCGAGCACTGAGCAATTGTAAAAAGAGTGAAATGTGATCTGACTTGGAAGGGTCAAGGTGAGATACTACGGTGCCCCAAAATAGATCATTCCAGGTGGCAGATGCCCGGAAGCGGTCCAGTCTCTCTTTAATTCCTCCTGATCTTGTTGTAATCCAAGTGAAGAGTTGCCCGGAGAATCCAAGATTGTGCAGATTGCAATCATTAATAGCCTCCCTGAAGCTGAGGACTTGATTAAACGGTCTTGGTAGACCTCCATCCTTTTCATCAGGGTGCAAGAGTTCATTGAAGTCACCACCAATAATTCATGGCAGTGGGCATGACTGAGCTAGAGACCTGAGAGTGCTCTATGAGAAGTGGCGATTCCAAGTGGCTGGGTGACCGTAGAATCCCGTGAATCGCCAGTGGTTTGTCTCGCCAATAGCCCCAACTTCCACATCAATGAAGTGATTCGATGGTCCAATAACCCGAGCATTTAGAGCAAATGACCAAAAGATACAAAGCCTCCCTGATTAACCTTTGGAATGTACACTGAAACATTTGTCGAGCCCTAATTTTATTAAAGAAAAACCAAGGTGAGATCTTGTTGCCGGATAAGATCCTACAAGGCCTGAACTTTCTGGAGGTTCATAAGCCCCCGACAGTTCCAAGCTAAGAGATTCATGGCTGGTAGCAGGGCTTAGATCCTTCAGCCGCCACCGATCTTGAGTACCTTGCGCCTCTCTTGCTGCCCAGCATCCTCTGTCATTCAACATTGACTAGCTTCTTGGATGGGCTGATGACCACATCGCATAAGCCTAATTCCACGTCAATAACATGGGGAAACATATTGGATTGGGGGGCTCTTCTTGGTCCCCTGCCACCATCGCGACCGCTTGGCCGAGATTTGGAACCCCACTATTTTATTTTGGAGAGATGGAGAGGCGGACCACACTGGGGGTCGAGGGTAACCCGAGCCATTTTCGAATAAGGTGAGGGGAGAGCGTTGTCGAGAGACTTGCCACCGTTGGATTCCCTAACCCACTTCGCAGTGATGTTATAAGCTTCATCGTCTAAGTCTTGGACCTTAGTCGCTGGTGGGAAGCAATCTAAGATCTTGAAATTGGTTGGGCTGAGCCGAGTTTCTGTTGAGGCCTTGAGGAGGTCCCCGACGTTTTGAAGGGCCCAAGGGGGAAGTTACCAGTCCTTTTCAAGGGAAAGCCCGTTAACCACAATTGTTAGAGTATCGTTGAATAATTAGGTACCAAAACTATTCGGGTGCCACATGTGGCCTAAATCAGAAACAGGCTTAACTCGCGGGGTGGTCGATTGGCCTGGTTGGTTGGTACAAGAGCCAGGTTGCTTAGCCACGGAGGAGAAGACCAATGTGTCAGATGGTACAATGTACCCAGATGGAGCAGCATGAGGTTTGTCGTGGTCAGTACCGTTGGTAGCACGTTCGGCTAATTCCTTGTCATTTCGCATACTTTGGAAATGGTTCGCCGGAATATTCGAGTCATCATCTAGCAGCCCATAGAATCCATCTTCCCAGCATTCCTATTTTCTCTGCTAGTGGCCTTCATCAGCATCATTGGTTAGGGCAGTTCGTGGTTTAAAGAGAAGTGAGTCTGTTCTGGAGGACGGGTTCGCCATGAGGGATTCAGATTATCTGCTTACGTCGAAAGGCAGCAGCACTGACGGACTGGGGCAGCCACTGGAATGGCCTAATCGGCCGCACCAATAGCAGAAGATCCGGAGGCCCTCATATTTCAGCCTCATGGTGTAAGATCCACTAACAGGACATGGTACTGAGAAGTTGATCAGCAAGGGCTTCCTGGCATCGAAGTCGACCCGAATGCGGATGAAGCCACGAAAACCATATTCCAATAGGTCATCAACTTCCAAAATGACACCAATCTTGGAGCCCATGTTCCTGGTATTTTTACCAGTGCAAAACTAGTATGGGATTCCATGTGCTTGGATCCAAGAAAGTGAAAGGATGGCCAGAATTTCACTGTAAAAGTGTAGTCTTTGACAAACCAGGGATTACCTTCCAGGAGTCTTCTGGCCACCGCTTCCTCATCCACCATGATGGCATAAATGTTCTCTTTGGCCCTGATAATCCGAATCCATCTCATCTTGTTCTAGGCCGAGCAGAGGATTTCTTTTATGACGCTTTGGGAGGGTTTGTGGTCAGCGATGAGTCGTCCCACAAGGTGGATGGGGTTATCTGACCGTTCTTCCAAGTCGAGGGTATTTTCCAAAGTGATGTTGAGCCCATCAATGATTTCGTCTTCATGATTCATGGTTAAAATCCTGGCAAACCCAGCAAAACTGGACAATAATCTACTAAGGATACATGATGAACCTCACTCAGGAGGAATAAAACCTAACAACCACCGTTCAACTCTAACAGGATTCATGGTTACATTCTCCCACTTGAACATGAGACAATGATCAAACATATCATTCACCAATTATAAGAAGTGATCATGTAGCCTCACAAGATTTTACCATCATGACTATCGTCCCATTACATCTCAAAATACAGAAACCAAGATTCACAGACTACAACCAAAATGCAGTATTGAATCTAAGCTCACATGTATTCAATCTTAATATATGACTCATGACTTAAAACAACATAAACAGTCTAGATTATACTCTCACTTCTCAAAAGATCACAGCACATATCAATCTTCAATGAAAAGCAACATTTTATTAACTGAATAAAATTCATTAACCATAAACTTTAAAATACATAAACTGTTTTTCCAAAGTATCAAATGAATCTAACTTCTAACATAGTTTATCACCAAAACTACAATACTTTCGAAACTAAAGCATTGAGTCTCAAGACAATGACACTTATTAAAACACAAAACCAAACTAGCAAACTAGCTATAACTCAACCTCAGCTTGTCAGAAATGCACTCATTGTTCTAAATCTTACACAACTGCAACCCCGAGACCTCAAAACATCCTTGATTACTTCCACTGATCAAAACTTTCTAGCACTTCTATCAAAGAAACATGTTTTTTTAATTCTCCAATAGGCAATGCCTTAGTTAACGAATCAGCAATCATCATTGCAGTGCTTATGTGTTGCACTTCAATAACTCATTTCTTGACCTGTTCTCTGACCTTAAGAAATTTCACATCCATCAAACGTGAAGCTGAAGTATGCCTATTATTCTTGGCAAAGAATACAGCTGAGTTGTTAACACAAAACATCTTAACATGCTTCTGAATCAAATTCACAATCTTTAAATCTGTCAAGAAATTCTTCAACCATGCTGCCTGTTTCATGCCTTCAAAACAAGCTACAAATTCAACCTCCATAGTAGATGTAGTTATAACAGTTTGTTTTGCACTTTTCCATGAAACTGCCATTCCATTGAGCATAAAGATATAACCCCATGTAGACTTCTTGTCATCCACATCTCCAGCCAAATTTGAGTCTGTATATCCTATAAGTTCCAAAGAATTGCTTCTACCATACACCAACATATGACTTTTGGTTCTCTGCAAGTATCGCAGAACTTTCATGGCTGCCACCCAATGTGCTTCACCTGGATTTGCTTGAAATCTGCCTAGCAAGCCAACAATAAAGGCAATATCAGGCCTTGTACATATGGTTGCATACATGAGACTTCCAACCAATGAGGCATAAGGTTTAGCTTGCATTTTCTTCACTTCTAAATCAGTTCTTGGACACTGACTCTTTGAGAACTTATCACTTTTATTAACTGGAACTTGACCATTATTGCAACTTTCCATATGAAATCTCACCAATTCTTTGTTAATATATCCCTTTTGAGATAAGCCAAGAAGCCTCATATGTCCATCTCGAACAATCTTTATTCCCAATACATAATGTGCTTCACCAAGGTCTTTCATTTCAAAGTTATCATTGAGCATTCTTTTAGTACTTTGAAGCAATTGAGGACATGAACTAGCAAGAAGAATATCATCAACATAAAGCACCAAAAAAAATGGAGTTGGATCCAGAGAACTTATTGTATATGCAATCATCAAGCTTATTTTCTACAAAACCTTGTGCATAGACAATTTGATCAAATTTCAAGTACCATTGCCTTGATGCATGTTTCAAGTCATATATTGACTTATTAAGCTTGCATACCATACACTTTTTCCCCCTTTCAACAAATTCAACAGGTTGATTCATATAGATATCTTCATGTAAGTCTCCATTAAGAAAAGTTGTTTTTACATCCATTTAATGTAACTCAAGATCAAAATGGGCAGCTAAAGACATTATAACTCGCATAGAATCTCTAGAGGAAACTGGAGAAAAAGTGTCATTGTAGTCGATTCCCTCTCTCTGAGTAAACCCCTTAGCAACCAACCATGCTTTATATCTCTCAATTCTTCCATTAGCATGCCTTAGTTTTATACACCCACTTGCAACCTATTGTCCTAATTTCAGAGTTTGATTTCACCAATGTCCAAACTTGATTCTTGAACATTGATCTAACTCATCCTTCGTAGCATTGTTCCACAGAAATGATTGAGGACTTTCAATTGTCTAAGTGTATGTGAGTGGGTCATCAATGTCACCTATATCGAACTCACTATCTTGCAAGTACACATAGTCACTGATTGCAGTTGATTTTCGAGCTCTTGTAGATTTTCTGAGTTCAACTGGAGGTGGAACTTATGCTTGTGATTCTCCAAAGGAAGTCAATGTTGCAGGTTGTGTTAATTGATCAACCTCCATAGTGTTGTCAACTTGAACCCATAAATCTTCACTCATATCCTCAATGGCAGGTGATAATGGATGAGAAAACAATGGAACTTGAGTGTAATCTATTGCTACATGGTTATCACCAACTTGATGCATTTCTTCAAATACAAAATTTTCCCTTGACAAATGTGAGACATCTTGATCTTCTAAAAAGGCTACATTATGTGTTTCTTGAATTTGAGTGTGACTTTGAGGGACATAGAACCTGTATCCTTTTGATTTCTCAAGATAGCCTATGAAGTAACATGACTAGATCCTTGAATCCAGTTTTCTCTCATCAGGATTATAGAACCTAGCTTTTGCTTTACAACCCCAAACATTGAAATAAGTAAAACTAGGAACTCTCCCATACCATAACTCAAAATGTGTTGAAGAGACTACCTTGCTTGGAACTCGGTTCAATATGTAATTGGCTATTCTCATGTTCATATTCTTACAACCCATTCTTAGATTTATCAAAAATGTTATTCTTGCAATCAAGTAATCAAAAGATGCATGGTGACCCATTCTTTGATTTATTATCAATAGAAATGTTTTCGTTTTTTAATATCTATCTTAAAATCGAATCTAATGATCAGTGACCATAAATCATTCATTATCAAGTGACCAACCAAACTCTAGTATGTATGTTCCATTTTGCTCTAAAAAAATTTCATAAATTATTAAAATTCAAGAGTAGGGCCAGCAAGAACAATATAAGGGAGCATTTTTGCTCACCACCATAAACTACGATGTATGCTCACCATACACCTAATAATCTGTCATGTGCCATTTCACTTAACTTTGGTTATTTTTTAAAAAGAAAAATTGAAAAAGTAACATTTAATGTAAAAGTTAACTAGAATTAAGTAGAATGACATGTGGCAGATGATCAAGTGTATAGTGAGCATACACCACAGTTATGATGGTGAGCAAAAATGCCCCCATAATATAATTAAAGTGTTTTCTTAAACACTTTCTCTTTGTTGAATTACAAAATGTCAATTGCCGCATTGTTCTACAAGGGCAAAAAACTAATGATAGAGCCATTGACGATCCAACTAGATGGAGGACGAATGTTTAGAAAAACAGAAATACTTCTCTATTCTTACGAAAGACTTTTTTTTTTTTCTTTCTCAGTCGTTACGTGATATTTATATTATATTAAAAATTCTTTTTTGAAGTAATTTAAAAGGTAAATTGCATGATAAATTGGTAATGACCTTTTTATTTTTCACTATACATGAATAGAGATTTTTTTTTTATAAATACCAGAAATACAAGTTATATAATGTGCTTTTTTCACGTGTTATAATAAAGTTAATTTACATACAAATAACCAAATACCATATACTAGGGATTAATTGGTCTCTGATTTTCTGTATTAGATGGTTTAATCACAAAGTAATGGTTGAGATCCAAGGGACAATTAGTCAAAAACAAGAGGTTAAAGGCTTGAAAATCACAGTTGTAGTTGGTAAATGATGAGGAACATCTCGCTTTCCTAAGATACCCACCCTCCCCTCCCCTCTAATTTGTCAAAGATTCGCGTGCAACGCATGTAATAGGCAGGATAAGTGTGACATGACAAATGTGTTTTTAGCTTTTGCATATTATTGAATATTGACCTTGAAAATAAAATAAGGTGATGATATAAACTCCTGTTTATATGCATAATTAGTACTAATCCAATTATCTTAAGCATGCTTTTCCTCTCAAGGCTTCCTTCGACATAAAAAGATCTACATCATCATGCATGGCATCTTTTCTTTCCTGTTTGCTGGCTGGCTTTAAATTCACACTCTAGGTCTGCATTACTGCTCGAGACCCAATAAAAACAAAGTTACTTTTGCGCATAGTGGAATAGATTTAAATGTCTTCATTTTATCAAAGATAGAATTAATGTCTTCTCATTTGACCAATGATTTCTTTTGTTGTATATAGTCTACATAGATTTATTAGGAGTTAAAAAAAATTAGGAATTGTTTTTGACGTGTCTTTACCAACTAAACATTGTTTAGGGTTTTTTTACGCATGTTTACTAACTAGTTCTTAGTATATTTCTTTTTCTTTTGAATGTTGAAAGAGATCATAAATTTGATTTTTTTTTTTTCAATTAAGCAAAGATAAAGCTAAATAAATAATAACAGACTACTCAAAAAGATGAATGAAATCACATAATAATAGAGCCAAGGCTTTGCAATTGATCAGTGATCATGAACTAAACAAAAACTTAATTAGAAAAGTCATAATGGTGCTTTCTCATTCCTTGATTAAGACTACAAAATTGACAATAAGAATGTACGTATTTTCAAAGTTTGGCTGCCTTCTCCATTCCTTTATCATTCTTTATAGTTTATGTAGATTTGTCTTACTCCCAAAGGGGATCCTTTATCGTGATGCCGTTCTAAGATTTGTAGCTTTCCTTTTTCAGAAACAGTCAAATGTTGATCTCTTTTGTTTACTATAAACTCTTTTTGCCTCGTAGGTGCAATATCATTGCTCTAATCTTCGATCATACCTCAATCAACTTTTTCATTTTTTCGCCTAACATTGATCAGTCTACCTCACGTCTATCGTAAGTAGGGCGTTTATAGAGAAAAAAATTATACACATGCACGCAAAGGAGCACTTAAACGCGTAGATGAGTAATTACTGTCATATATAGATTTAAGGTTTAAGACACTGTTGTTGTGATGTGACACACAATTTCGACGTAAATTCTTTAGGGTACCAAACTATTGCCATGTTTGTTGAGGTTGTGTGACTCTATCCATGTTATGAGCGCCGGTAAGAAATGTAACACAATAATTTATAATATATAACTTGGAGGGTGCCCTTCTAATTGCATCGCAAAACGTAGTGTTGAATAAAATCTCACATCTAATGGATGAATTACTCTATTTTTTTAGTAAATATGCATAATTTCTTGTTAGAACATGAGCAATATTTTAAGCTGAAGGCGGAGAGGTTGAAGTAAACTTTGTTGATGCGCCTTCGAGATATTTCCACTAGTAAGTTTGTACGCGTACCATATTCCATTTCCCGCAAACCCTAATCTTACACATTTTTCTAGCAGTGTGTTCCACCAAAATGGTGAAAGCAAAAGAAAAGCAGTTCATCTTGGTATGGATTTATATCAACTTTATTAAAGGTGTTAGATTAACATAATCTGAACAAAATATACTAATTCGTTTCTCAATGTTGACGGGGTGAGGTTAAGATAAACTCGATCTTGATGATGATGAGATCGATCAAGCATACGCGTGTTATTCAACTCCCATTCTCCCATTGCGCTTTCGGGTATAAAGCTTGCATTATTGCATCATTCATGGGGTAACATCTCCCATATATATTGATAAATATCACCAAAAGCTGAATTGACCAAAAAAAAAACCCCTGAAAATCAGATGGTGGTTTTGAGGTTGGTATAAATTCCAGGCAATGTTTGGATGAGAGATTTCTAGCTAGGCCATAAGGGATTGATGCTCAGTTACTACGTAAGAATCATAAAATGTTAGAAGAAAAATCGAAATGCATTGTATGAGTATTACAAAAACATGTAAGAATAATTCGTAAATGACTAATTTTAAGTAAGGATTTGCAAATCTCTCTCACTTAACTTTAAAATGGTCATAAGATGCATTTCTAATTTCTTGTATCTAACATATGATCCATTCTTTACTAACTTGATCTCAATCCAATAAAACTTGAAAATTCCTCACACTATCACAACCTAACGGAATTGTTTTAAACCATAAAGTTGGCATATAATAATATACCAGAGCATAATACTAGTCTATATTTTCAAATTTTAATAGAGGAGCATATATATATAACCCACACAAAGAAAAAGATAGTAGTAATCATTGAGGCCCCATTCATTAGCAATGAACACCAAATAGCAAGTCTTGGTCAACTTTGAGTAAATTAATTAAAGGAAGTGGGAAATGAAAGAAGGGGAAGAAAAGCTTTGATAGGGTTTGGAATGCTAAATTGGGGTTGAGGGAATGGCACCTGTACATGATATGAGTATTCTTTTCCTTATTTGATTTAAGGTTTAGCCTTTTGAGCAAGTTATCTCTCATCTCATTATTCACAGTGGACCTTATTGTGGCTGAAACTGCATATGGTGTAGTGATTAGGTCACACAGCAGTAATGTGCTTGATGAATTCTATTGGACCACCATATGTGTACGGGCAGGTGTCTGTAATAAGTGTAGAGTATTGCTCTTCCACACACCCATATGGCAGAAAGTTGAAGATGAAATTGTTAAGATTTCATTTAGACGGGTCATCAGTTCATCATCAATCACATCAAATACTCTATTTTAACTATTTGTGCAATTTAATAGGTGAGGGATTTCATTACAAAAGATTTTGGTGTAATTATAAGAAATTATTCGACCTAAGTTAAATGTCATTCAATCATATTTTCAATGTGAGACTCATTATTCAACAAAAATTGCTTTGAAAAGAGAGTTTTTCGTAGTTAACACATATTATTGGCACAGTGAGTGAAAAGAAACTTGAAGTCATTCCAATCGGACGAGAGTTTTCAAACACATTTCCCGATTGAGGAAATTTCAGGGTCACCAAACCCTAATACCTAGCAAAGTAGCTAGTTATAACCAACTCAATCTATTAAATGATCAATTCGGTTCGATTACATTCACTATAAGCTGGTTTGATTTGGCTGGTTTGAACAATTCCGCTGAAATTCTGTCCAGTCGATGCAGACCTGGCTAGGTTAAAGTATGTCAGCCCTCATACATGAATAAAGCAGTTTGTCTAGTCAAAATTAATTAAACAACATGATTATCTTAATGTTCAATCAGAAGTTGCATGCAAACTTAGTGGAATGTGATGAATCTTGATACTACTACACAAGACTACAAAAGGAAGGGGCTGATATAAAAAGCAGCCACCAGAAATTGGGCTCCATTTTACAGTACACAAAGCGTTGGGTGACAACACTATCCCACATGACCATGCATGCACATATGGTACATATCAACAAGACTGAGAACGACAGACACTCAATATCTAGCACATACCATCCAAACATGTGGATACTGTCTCTGAATATTGTCACATTAGCTTTTGCTTAATGCCTTTGTTATATCAAATTCCTCAGTAGGAACCAGGCGGCCAGTTGGTGAGGGAACATTGACAAACCCTCACACCAAAGCGGTTCAAATTTCACACGTGCGGCCTTGCATGTACATACCCTCCCTTGACGTTTGTCTGTGACCGTCGTGTGCCAACATTGTCACTGTGTCGAATGGGATTTCGCCGGTGGTTGCCTTAACATACTAGCCTCTCCATAAGCTCTCACATGTGCTAAGATTTTTATTTATTTTTTACCACCTGCGCTTTGCTTTAGTTTAGTCTGGGGAGCAAATGTTCTAATTAAGTAGTCTTAGATAGAGATTGATTATACCATGTAACGAGGGTATATCCCATTTTTCTCTCTCTCATATTACTTATATATTACCAATTATATCCAAGATTTGGGCGTTAATTTGAAACCAAAGGTTTTGATAAGTTTACCAGATTATTGGGCTTTAGATTTTCTTGGGCTAATCTTGGGTTATGGGTTTGGTTGATTTTTCAGTTGTATATTCTTGTTGGGAAAATTTATAACAATTATTGGACCGACACCCACTGGGCATAGAAAAGCATGGTGCCAAGAAAGAAAAGAAGAGCTTAGCAGAGGCCACAAGGCCATATGACCCAAACAACGTGGAGGCCTGACTTCTTCGATATGGAGTTCAAAGCTGACATTGGCCTTTATAGCATTACTATCTTATTCAGACGTAATGGGAAGCTCACTGTTTGACTTTGAGTTGTATATAACAGAGCAATTGATACAAGTGTTTCTCTCAGAATGCATGTCGAAATGTTTTTGCAAGAAATATTTCTGCGCATAAGCGATTTTGGTTATCTTTTAGCGTTATTAGCCAACAACATGGACATTTTGGTAGTAATTTTTACTCTCCGACTTGTTTTCTCCTTTTACTCGTTAACTCTCTTTTGATATATTCAATCTAAAAAGGATTGTGCAGAAGTGCGAGATCTCTATTTAACGCTTTACCTTCACCTTCATCTAGTAGCCTCCAAAGTCTAATTAGCCGTCGCCCCCAAGTTAAAATTTATAGTAAAAGTAGAGGAGGTTCAAAAAATAAACATGCATGCATGGTAAGAAAATTGGATAGTACGTAATGATTGATGTGAAAACATCAAAGACGTAGAAATTTTTCCAAGTCAGAAATATGGTATTAAACGAAAATGACAATAAGAACAAACCCGCAAGGAGCCACCGTCCTGGGCATAATTACAAACCATCCAACTGTTTTGTTATTTAAAAAGATTGGATAGAGAAGCAATCTAGTGTCCACACAATGGCACAGGCCTTAATTATATAACCTAACTTGTATTATTATATATGCATATTCATCTGGTTCTAGCTTTATAGACACAAATTGTATTAACTATGTTTCATTTGATGTTATTCGCATATAATTTGACAGATACGTTAATTTGGTCCTTGTAAATTATAGAGTCTATTCTTAATTCTTGATGCTTTAGTGGTATGACCAAGAAAGCTACTTAATATTTACAATGGATGTAAACACTGAATTCTGATACATTTACACATAGGAGTTGAGGATTTAGATTAAGACACAATAAATTAGCCATAATATTTTGCAACAAATCCACCTACAAAAATACAGTCTAAAACTTCTTATTTACAAGTAAACTGAAATATTACTAAAATTTAATACTTTGAATTAAATTGTTTTAAAACACATTGAACTATCAATTAGGGAATATTTTTGCTACCCACAAGTGATGATAATGTTCGTCATCCTATTTATTACCGTTTGATGACTTTAAATTTTCTTATATGTATAGTGGATAAACACAAATCTTAAAATTTAGACTCGTCAAACTATGATAAATAGAGTAATGACCATTATCAATACTGCCTGAGAGCTGCACTCATCAAGTATTTTGAGACCGTTGGGCGTCTAAATTGCTTTTGTTCTCCTTTATCCAGCAGGTAGAAATGCATTTCCAGATTTTGTAGTTCAAGCCTTTTTATTATTTTATCTCGAATTGTTCCCTTTTATTTGAATGAAAAGTATTTCCATGTCAGTATAAAAATAAAATAAAATAAAAAACTATTTATATGTCTATCTTCCTAAAGAGAAAAACGAATAGCAAATTGAAAAAGAATATAATAAGCACATGACATGTTACTGGAAAGCCAAGCAAAGCAGGTCCTTGGTTGTCCTGTATTTGTTTCTCCAAATTTTTCATCACCCTCCTAAAGTTTGAGTACTTTACACCAACTTACTATTAAGGAAATTAACACCAGGTGGCAATATTTTATTTGTAATCGATAAAACCTCCATTAGGGTTTCCTTTGTGTTTCTCGTCAACCAAAACTTAGCTAACTGCCCGCTCGTCCAAAACAGGAAAATACAAACCCTACGTCGACCAAACACAACGAATGCAGGTTCTTTTGCTTGTATCATTATTAGAGCTCCACGAGAGAACACCGATTGCTAAAGAGGAATGAAGACTTTGTTTTTGTGGGAATAATGGAATTGCTATTTAAAGCCAAAATGCAAATTAAGGTTTCACTTTGGAGCCTCTAAAAAAAAAACAGGGCGTTGCCTATGTTAAAGGTAGGATCTTGGAAAAAATTCAAGGTTGGAAATAGTGCACTCTCTCACAAACTGGGAAAGAGGTTATGATAAAGGCTATCATACAAGCAATCCCTGCTTACCCAATAAACATTTTTAAATTTCCGACTACTTTGTACTCGGAATCGGACTCCTTGATTGTTGATTTCTAGTGGGGGAAGCAGGGAGGGGAGAGGCGAATACATTGGGTTTCTCGGGAGATTTTAGGGTTGTCGAAGTATGAAGGGGGTATGGACTTTCGTATGAAGGGGGTATGGGCTTTCGTAATTTTCGTGACCTTAATAATGCCCTCCTTGATAAACAATGTTGGAGGCTGGTGCAGGATCCAAACTCGTTATGGGCTCAAGTTCTCAAAGCCCGGTACTTCCCTAACTGTTCGTTCCTGAAGGCTAAGCGTGGGGGCAAGACTTCTTGGGGATGGACAAGTCTGCTGGTAGGGCGGGCTGCTTATTGGCAAATTATGAATGGGGAAAGTGTTAAACTTTGGCACGACAGATGGATACCATCTCTTCCTCTCGGGCACCTTATTCCTCAAGGTGATGTGTTGGTGCTAAGGAACTTGCGTGTGAGCTCGTTAATTAGTGGGCCTTCGAGGACTTGGGATATTGACTTTCTCAAGCCTTTTATTTCGGATGAGGTGTGCAAGGCGATTGTTGACATTAGCATTGGTGATCATATGAGAAGGGACATGTTGGTGAATAGGAATGGGTCTATACTGTGAGATCAAGTTACCACTGGGTGTATTCATGTGCGATGCCAGTGGTAGTTAGGGCGACTTCCACATCTTTCTCGATTCATTCCCACGTTTGGAAGGTCATTTGGAAGTTGAAGACCCCACCCCCCCCCCCCCCCCGGGTGGGAAAATTCATTATTTTATATGGAGGGCGTTGGCTACAATGAAAGCTCTCTATAGGCGTCGAAGTTCTCCTACTCTATTTTGCCCTCTCTGTAATGCTTATGAGGAATCTGTTGAGCATTTGCTCCTATTATGCATGTGGGTTGAAACCATCTGGTTTGGGGGTTCTCTAAGTTATAAAGTGGGTAAGGATGGCATCACGACTTTGGCTAACTAGTTATCTTCTCTCATTAGTTCTAATATGGGGTATGTCGAAAAAGCTAATTGGCTTTTGTCTTATGCAGCTTTCAATTGTTAGCACATATGGAAGGCTACATGTAACTACCTATTTAGCCAGAAGGCCATCACACCACAGCAAGTCATTTTGTCTATCTCCTCCTTGGCTGGAGCTTTTTTGGAGACCTCCCATTCACCAATGGGGAACTCTCTTTCGCAGGCCTCCACTTTGAGCTTGGTCTGTTGGTCTCCCCTTAGTTATGGGTTGTGAGTTTGCTAGATCACTGGGTTTGCAAAGGATTGTAGTTGAGTTGGACTCAAAGAATAATATCTCATGTCTGGTGAAGGATATTTCCTCTAGCAGCTGGGAAGCTTTCCCTATGTTGACAAGAATATTACGACTTCGGGACTTATTTCAGACGTGTCGCTGGTCTTGGGTTCCGAGATTAACCAAGATGGCGGGAGACCGTTTAACGTCGAGGTGTAATATGGAGATATGCGGTTCCACTTGGGTTAACCATCCCCCATTTTCGTTGGTGTTTGTAGGGCTGGTTCGGGTCGGGATCCCAAACTGAAACCCAAAGCCCGAATCCCAAATCGACTCTCTTAGGGATAGGATTCTAAAACCCGAAATCGTACAAGAATTTTGGTATTCCCGAATTTCGGGCATCCCGAAATTGTTTCAGTTTTTCGGTTCGGGATCGGGAATGAATGCAGTTAGAAGATATCAACCTAATTTAGGAAGATCGAATGAATGAAATCCCCAAATAACAAATTTCCAGTCCCCTAATCCCAAATTTCCAGACAACCCATCAAAAATCAGACAGTCAAGGATCAAAGAAGTCGTCAATCAAAATTCAAAAGCAGAAAAATACAAAGAAATCAAGCATGCAGTAACTGAAAATAGGGGATTTTCAAAACAAAAATCCTAATTTTAATTCTAAATCCCCAAATTGAAAGTTCAAAACCCTAATCCTCAATTTCAGAATCCAAATTCAAATCAAGGTACAATAATTTCATGTAGTTTGGCACCTTCAGATTAAAGAAGCTTCAATTTGGAGGTCGTTGGAGGTGGAATCGTGGAAGTTTGGATTTGGAATATGGTGTAGTGGTCGATGACTCGACGACCGACGACTCGACGGCCGACATGTTGAGTTTGTGACAAAGGGAGGAGGATGAGGAGAGCAGAGGCCAGAGAGTGCATAGACGATTCGAGGGATTAGAGAGAGTGTTGAGTCCGAGGCTATTGACATAGCAGATGAGGAGATGAGAGAGCACAGAGATCCGAGAGGTTAAAGAGAGTTTGTCTGAGTGTGAGAGAGAGAGAGCGCATAGTCATTTGAGAGATAAGAGAGAGAGTGATGTCTTTTAGCCAATGGTTGAGATTTAATCTCAACCTAATCCAACGCTTATGGTTTATTCAAGTATATATAATATATAAATATATATATATATATGTATATATCGGTTCGGGATTCCCGAACATTTGGCAACCCATTCCCAATTCCCATACCGCAATCTTGGGATTATTTCGGTATGGGTTACCAGATTTTTCGGGATTTTTTATTTCGGGATTTTTCAGTTTCGGGTTCGGGATTTTTCGGTCGGGTTCGAGTAATTCGGGATTTTTTTTTCCAGCCCTAGGTGTTTGTATTGAACAAGGATGGGCTCCCATGTCCTTTGTAATTTTGCTTTGGTAGTGAAGGGAGCGACACCCTTACACTTGGTGCAGTGTCTTTAGCATTTTAACCCTTCTTCACTGCGTTGTGTATGTTTTTCCTTAGTTCTTGCCTCCTTGTAGGCCTCCTTGTTGTCTTGGTTCCGGCCATGGTTATGCGAAATGCAAATTAAGGTTCGCTGTTTTAGTCAAAGTAGTCTTTGAGATTGACATAACTCCTTACTCTAATCACTAACAATGAAAATCGATAGAAGTGGTTTTTCAGTTTGTCCACTGTAAATCATTTAAATTTTTTGCATGAAAAATCTGTCAATATCCTCATTAAATTGTCACGTGAACGACCACATGACCACATTTTTAAAGGCATTTTTGTCAAACCAACCTCTCAACTTCTATCAATTTTCATTGTGAAAGACCAAAGTGAAGACTTTGCAAATTTTAAGGACCATTATGGCTCCAAACCCTTAATGTTTTTCTTTTGGGAGTTTTAACAAAACAATCTCGGTATTGTTCACTTTTAACGAAAAATCACATTTTTACATTTAACTGTCACTATTCACTATATCTTTAAAAATGGTTTTTCATTAAAAAAGAATTTTTTTTTTAACTTTTCGTTAGTTTTTCTTTCTCTTTTTTTGTTTAGGTCAAATAAGTATAATCTGAGTCTAGTTGACGTGAGTCTTGAGTCGTTGCCCCAAACACTATACATTCCGTAGTCAATGGTCTATTTGAACGTTTACGTCAAGTCGACGCACAACTCCACCAAACCAAATATTACCATTGCTATTTTCTAATTAATTAACGTTCATTTTTAAGATTAAACGTTATTTTCACTAATTAACAATGATTAACATTCGTAATAACCGAGCGTGTTGATGTGTCAGTTGCTGCACACATGGCAGATTTTGAGTCACATTGAAAACCCCAAAAATGAAAAGCAATGCTTCACTTATTACATTTTACACTTATATTTGTACTATTTATTTGATAGCACGTCATAATACAAATGGTTGGATATTGGGTTGTGTTCATGACACATTAAAAAAATCTCTCATCTAATAGAAGTATGATCCACTAACACATGCATGTCTTATCTTTATTAAAAAAGATTAAATAAATATGATATAAGAATATAAAAGAGTAGCATTTTTTAGGAAGGAAAGACAATAATTTTTGGATTTACGAAAGAGAGAAGAAATGGGAAGGAAATTGCAATAGAAAGTTGGATACACGACCATTTTTTATTTGTAGGTTGAGCTAATTTTTAATTTTTAATTTGGAATTTGGAATTTGGAATTTGAAACTTGTATCGACATATCCTAGTTCACAGTTGACCGGTCGCCTTGGAATTGTTCCAACTTGCAACCAAACACTGATTCTACAAGGATTTAGACCTAAAAATGATCGGTTGAATTGTCCACCTATCTTAATTATTATTCTCAGCGTGAAAACTTTTAATAACGATTTTGAAAGAAAAGATCAAGGCAAGTAGAGTAATGTTTTTTTTTTTTTTTGAGTAAATCGATATTTTTTACATTGAGAAGAATAAGAGTTCGGCTAAGTTACACAATGGACAACTTAATTTGGTATCGAATTCGTTATCTACAAGATTCGAACCTAAGACATTTCACTTCCAAGTAAAGATGAATACCACCGGACCATAATACTAAGTGGCAGCACGTGTAGTAATGTTGTTTACCAAAGTATGTTCGATTTGGAAAATGTGTGTTCATAGTTAGAAGAGGACTTGAATGGTTTCGTGAATATATTCAATGTGATGCTTGTGTATCTAACACTTTTAATTAACAAAATTGGAATATTTTATGAGAAGAAAAATATTACGAAGGTAGAAATACATAATTGAGACGCATCTTAAGTTTAAAGTAATATCAAAGTAATTTTTAAATATATGGACATAACTAAATTCAATTTCTCTCATTCTATTTACGATTTAGTAAACTAGTCATTGATTGAATTAGTCAGAAATGGGAAGGAATACTCAATCCCAAATTCATTAGGTAACCACTTCACCAGAATCACCACCCTTCATGCGTATTCCAAACCATAAACCCTAAAGAACGGTTAAGGGTGATTGGGCAATATAATAATGAAGATGATTTAATTAGTTACAGTAATTAAATTATTGGTAAATAATGCATAGTTGATGAAGATATGTTATTGTAATTATAACCCATGTGCTTCTCTGCCATCAAATGGGGTGTTATTCTCTCTCCGCCCCTCAATAACAGCAACAACATTTGCACCACCCACCCTCGCATCCCCTCCTTCCATTGGAATTTTGAGACCTAATCAATCAAATGAAACCAAACCCTCATGGTAGGACCCACCAGTATTACAAAAAAAAATGACGATCCCTAGACAACAAGGCTCTTTGTTCTCCGAGGGTCGAGAAGGGAACGTATATTGTACGCAATCTCACTTTTACTTTGCAAAGAGACTGTTTCCATGACTCGAATCCGCGACATTTCGGTCACAAAGAATAAACTTTTCCGCTGCACCAAGGCTCACCCTTGACCCGCAAGTATTACTGTTTAATAATTTTCTCTTCACTTGTAAATTATAAGTTTCAAGTTCGACTCACATAAATAAAAATGATATATTAAATTTATGTATAGTTTAATTCTAATTAGCAATTGACTTATTATGTGACCTAACTCAAATTTTGTTTCATAAAGAGAAACAAAAATTTAGAAAAAATAAATAACCACTTGAGCGAACAAGAAAAAGGAACTGGATTCTCTCCGAACCCAAAGGAACTGAGCCCACTGATCAAATGATCCGGACCATTGAAATTTGATCAAGCATCTACAAATATGAGGCCCTTTAAAGTTATAATAATTTTAGCTATTAGATCAAATATTAATGGTCCGAATGAGGTACGGTTCCGAAGAAAAATAGATAAAGGAGAAGATCCAAAGCCCAAAAGGGCCCAAAAACGTTAACGGCCTATAAATATACGGCAGTAAACAAGATAGGTCAACCTCAGGGACAGAAGGCCACGTGTCGGAAGAGAGACCCGGGTGGAAGTAGCAACGCGCCAATTGTCAGCAAAATAAAGCAGGAGACGACACATCGTCATGGTGTTTTGTCTTAGAGGAGAGGCTGTCACAGCACCGCGTGGGCCCCCCCCATTTACCGACCTTCCCCACCCAGACCCGGCCAACACCGTATCCTTCCCCATGTTCTTCTCCCACGCCTCCTCCATGCAATGACATAAACACCCCTCCCCTCCCTCGTTAAGGAAGCGAGCACATGGGCATGCGCGTAAAATTAAAGGTAATTAGGAAATAAATTTAAATGGGAATTTGAAAGAAAATATAAAGAGGAGGGGGAGGAGGGGGCGTGGGGTAGACGACAAGTGAAACGGCTCGATTTGTGCAGGTGGAGAGAGTTGCCTTGTGAGGACAACTGCCACCCAATACCAGAGAGGCAGCACCCTCCTTTTCCTTCTTCTTATTCTTTTGGCTTTCCTTTCCCAACCGTCTCTTTCCTTCTTTCTTTTTTCTCTCTATTTATTATTTTTTTCCTCCAATACCCAACAAAAAGCTCATATTTTTGGAAATTCTTAGGCGTCTTTGATCTGTTGATTCACTTCTCCCCGAGTGACACGGAAGCTTCAGCTTGCCTGATTAGTGATTAACCAGAAGGGGATCGGGGGAAGCAAACAAATCTGGGTAAAGTTTCGATTTTGACATCGGGTTTCTGGAAGCCCGATCGATCTGCCGCGTTCGGAACTCCCGTGGGTCGTGGACGTATTGAAAGGGAGAGGATACAGAATGTGGTGGATGATGGCTGAGGGAGGGGGCCATTACTGCTCTAAGAAGACTGATGATATCTG
This sequence comes from Malus fusca, assembly GCA_035220775.1. Lineage (NCBI taxonomy): Eukaryota > Viridiplantae > Streptophyta > Magnoliopsida > Rosales > Rosaceae > Malus > Malus fusca. The sequence goes on along the minus strand of CM069074.1, from coordinate 6,323,086 downwards.
CGGCAATGTTTGCGGCCAGGTAGTTGAATTTTCTTTTCATTTTTTCTTATTTTTTCGAATTAAAGTTTGGTGCTTTTTGTTATTCTTTGTGTATGGTTTGGTGGTTTGATGGTTTTTGTTTTCTGGGTTTGCATATTTGGTTGCTCCGGTAATGTAGCAGCAATGGGATTATTGGGAAACTGTGAAAATATGATTTACCGGAAATTTGAGCTAAAAGCTATGAACTTTTTGTACGATATTTCCTATGCAATTTTTTTTTTTGGGGGGGGGGGGATTTTAGAGTTCAACCCTTTTTTATGAATAAAGTTTTCGATTTATTGACCTGAGTTTTCTTAGCAACCGAAGGTAATCTGTGTATTTTTTCATCAAGTGTGGCCAGTCAGATCAGATGGATTTTCCTAATCCATGTCTTGTTGATATGAAATTTTGCGTAACAAGAGTCTTGGTTTTTCGATCCGTAACACGTTTGTACTGGAATTTTCTTGAATCGGATTACTTTCAGCTTTTGGTTTGGAATTGACAATTGTTTTTGCTAATTAAACGGATATTATAGCGCTCATGTTGTTATCGAAAAGAAAGTCGCTTGTGAACTACTAAACCTATGAATCATCTGCCATTGTGTTTGTGTTGTGCATTGAATCTATGCCTGAATTACTGCAAGTTGTTGGAATTCCTTGACTGGTGGATTTCATGTTGTCTTGCGTCTGACAAATATTGTCTTTATGATTGTGCAGGAATCAGGCAGAATGTTGAGCATGTCAAGAGTTCGCTGCATTCTACGTGGATTTGACTTCAAAGTTCTCCTCATTCTGTTTACGCTTGTTCCGATGTGTGTCTTTGGCATTTACGTGCATGGACAGAAGATCTCATACTTCTTGCGGCCGCTATGGGAATCGCCACCTAAACCTTTCCATGATATTCCACACTATTATCACGAGAATGTGTCCATGGAGAACCTCTGCAAGCTTCATGGTTGGGGGATCCGTGAGTACCCTAGGCGTGTTTTTGATGCTGTGTTGTTCAGTAATGAGATGGACATCCTTACCATAAGATGGAAAGAGTTGTATCCCTACATAACGCAGTTTGTTCTCCTTGAATCAAATTCAACATTTACTGGATTTCCAAAGCCTCTGTTCTTCTCCCGTTATCGCGAGCAGTTCAAGTTTGTGGAGCCCCGATTAACTTATGGGACTGTTGGAGGAAGATTCAAGAGAGGGGAAAATCCATTTGTTGAGGAGGCATATCAACGAGTAGCACTGGACCAGCTTCTCAAAATAGCTGGTATTACTGAGGACGACTTGTTGATAATGTCTGACGTTGATGAGATCCCAAGCAGACACACCATCAATCTTCTGAGGTGGTGTGACGAAGTTCCTCAGATCTTGCATCTTCAGTTGAAGAACTATCTCTATTCCTTTGAGTTTCTGGTGGACAATAACAGTTGGAGAGCTTCAGTACACAGGTACCGGGAAGGGGAGACGAGATATGCACACTATCGCCAGACAGATGACATCTTAGCAGATGCAGGGTGGCATTGTAGCTTTTGTTTCCGCTGTATCAGTGAGTTCATCTTTAAGATGAAAGCATACAGCCATTACGATAGAGTCAGGTTTTCAAAGTATCTAAACCCAGAAAGAGTTCAGAAAGTGATCTGCAAGGGGTCTGATTTATTTGATATGCTTCCCGAAGAGTACACCTTCAAGGAAATCATTGGGAAAATGGGACCTATTCCTCATTCCTTCTCGGGTGTCCATCTTCCATCCTTTCTGTTGGAGAATGCAGAGAAGTACAAATTTCTTTTGCCTGGGAATTGCAGAAGAGAGAGTGGCTGACCTTTATTTCAGCAAGGTTTGATGTCTGTTCCTGTAAAGATAGTTGACCATGCAGCTTCTGTGACTACTCAAGAAGGGTTCGACTGAACAACGATGACTGGTGTGTCGCTGACATAGCTGTGCCTCATGCTCGGTTAAATTTACATTATTCTTTGGAAATGTTTGGGGGCTGGACAGATTTATGAGTTCTTAGGGTAATGTTTTTGTACATAACTTTTACTGGAGTGGGGTTTAGTAGAAGCGGAGCATGTCTATCTAGTATCTACTTAGAGGGGGCCTACCTGTGCTGGGAACAGTGTCACAACGTACTGGCGTATCGCGTGATTCCCTGGATACCGTGAAAAGATAGTACAACAGTCCTGCATTCCCCTTGCCGGGAAGTTTTGTTTATGAGACAAATTATTCGTTTATGCGATGAACTGACTTTGTATGTGACATCTGAATTGCTTTTAGATCGTTTTATTGATCAAAATGCATCACTAGATAGTGAGTATGTGCAATTTAGGATGTTCTGTTTTCCAGTCATGTTCCTTTTGGTTCAAGATATTCATTGGAAATATTTTTGTTTCTCCATTAGTCTGTCAATTATGTCAATGATCTGCACTGCCCCTGCAAGTTTTTCGCTTTCTTTGTCAAGTTTCGCTTTTTATGGGTTGTGTGCTCTAGTCGGGAACGGCTTACCTGGGCGCCACCGTACGCAAGTCTCGCTTGAGTCAGGTGGATATGTAGTTAATCAAATGTTCGAAACATCATCGATATATTTACTACCCTGTTCCGTTCTTTGCTTGAAATTGAAGTGAAATTGAAGAATAATAAGATCCTTAGCCACAATGGGAATCATATCCCTTTTCTGGTGTAATTTTCTTCTTATCAAGTGACAACTTACGTATACTTCCAAACCAAGCCTATAAATATCCCCAAACAAACAAGAGGTGTGAGAAACAGATCGAAATCGTACAGATACAAGCAGCAACCGGAAAAGAAGAAAAAATGTGGCGTGCTTTTTCGGGTGGCAGCAGCAGCAGAGCTACTCCATGCCTTAAGGAGGCAGCTTGGAACTCATAGTATGATTATCTCTATCACAACAAACATGTTTCAGGTATGCCAATTATGCCTACCTTACGCCTCGACTGGTTCATGAAGCGAAACTCCATGTTTGACGGAAAGCAGGCTCTGCCGTTGCATGGCGGCAGCTGGCATGCCGAAAGCACGAACCAAAACGGATGGTATGGCTTCGGTGCCAACAATGCCTCGCAGTTTTCATTTGGTGGCCCTATGAACTTGAACAATGCATTGATGAAATTGGAGTATGCCGAGTATGAAGCTAGTTTCCAGGAGGTGCATCGTCTTCCGGCAACGATGAGAGTGCAGGAAACCAGATACGATCGCAGGATTTGGAGTTATTGTGATGAGTATCATGGCCTTCAGTACTGCCATGATTTTTTGACAATGTGATGCTAATTATGTACTCAGTTACTCAATCGAAAGGTCCAAAACTAGAAAAATGGGAGAACAAGCTAAACTTGAGATAAATGACATCTCCGAAATGTGTTTCGTGAACTTTAAGAAGCTTACGGTTTGACGAAAATTATATGAAAAAAGATTTATGATGGTTTTTGTAGAACATCACAAAAGCAACAAAATCCGAACGATCTTCCTTTTGAGTCCCAACATATCCGAAATATCCGAAATATCCGAAATATCCTCCATGATATTTAAGAAGCTTAGGGTGCGTTTGTTGCACCGGACTAATTCGGATTGAACTAGCTTCAGGGACTAAGCTGGATTGGCTTGGCCTGCACTAAGCAGTACTAGAATTGTGAAGTGTTTGGTGCAGTGCCGGACTAGCTAGGACTAAATTTTTATTTTTTATTTTTTTATATTTAATTATGAAAACTTCCACTTTCTTGTCTATTTTTTTTTTTTAAGATATAAAAGATGCTTTATTGAAAATATTATTCATCTCATAAACAAAATGGGGAAAGAATTTTGCTTTACATGAAAGTCTACATATATTTTTCACCATCAGCTATCAATACATTTACAAGTTGCAACTACTTGTGCTTAAACATGAGTTCCTTCACATATTCTTCAATGCCCTTCAACTACGTATGTAGATCTTGAGTGCTTCAATTGCAACTGCACAGGCTACAGGGGTGTCCATACTTATTTTGCAGCACCACATTCCTTCCTTTTGAACCCAATGTAACTCCAACCAGCTCTGCCACCATGTCAACCCACACCTGCACCCATCACCGCCACCAATTCAACCATTAAATTAACCCACTTCACATCTACCTACATCATTGGAATTTAAATCAATTCTAAGATTCTAAATATACATACAGAGCATCAATTCTAAGAATCATACACAAGCAATTGTACCTCTCATAGAGCTATAGAACAATGTCCCTGCAAAATTCAGTGATTCATGAGATGCAGGTGATACTAAATGCAATCAAATACATGCAAGACTGACAAGTTCAACCAATTTGCTTAATCCAAAATCTCTAAACACAAAATACCCAATCGATTGAGCAAACACCATGAATAACAACAAAAAACACAGGGATAATAATTTCCACTGAAAGATTCTTGCACCATCTCAAAAACCTAGAAATCAAAAGCTTCAGATAATAAAAATTTACCTTCACTTCCTCATGCTTTGAATTGACGAAAACATGGAAACCCACCAAGAATCCCTTCAGACTTCCAATGCCAAAACCAATGATTCCAAAACAATTGAAACTCCCATTTTTTTCTCTGCTGCTTCAAGAATCTGCAGACAAAAAAAAGAACAATAATTGAATTTTAATATCCAATAAGATTTATCCAAACTAACATAAATTTATCAAACCCCATTAACGAGATTTATCCAAATTAACAAAATTTAACCCAAATTAACATAAATTCATCAAACCCCATTAACACAAACCTAATTAACAGGCTGTTGGGGTTGGAGAATCGGTCGGTGAGGGGGGCCTTTGGCGGCGAACGCAGTGCTTATCCGCCCACTTGAGGAGGCCTTTGGTGGCGAACGCAGAGTACACGGCTGGAAACTGACAAAGGAGCAGAAAAAAAGAGGGCGATGGTGCGACGAGGAAGAAGATGAAAGGGCGAAAGGTGCGAAGGAGAAGGGAGAGGGCGGGACTAGCAGTCCACTCGTTCTGGGGGTTCTTCGCCAAGACCTTCTAGCGAAGGTTTTAGTCGACGCGAGTCCCAGTTAATTCCATTAAACACAGTCCTGGTTGCTATCAAACATGGGACTGGACTAACTGTTAGTCTAGCCCAGTCCAGTGAGGGCTAGTGAAGGAAAACAAACACACCCTTATAGTACGGTTAAAATTTCACAAAGTAAGTTTTATCATGATTTTGGCGGAACATCGCAAAAACGATAAGATATCATGAATAACAGTTTTTGTAAAAAAAGGTAATTATCAAGTTTTTCAGTGTGTTCGGAATATAAAAAGGAATACCACATGTCATTGTACAATTAGAGAGACTTTAAAAAAAATTCCTCCAATTGTATAATAGCATGTGTTGTTCCTCTCCATATTCTGGCACGCTTGAAAAATATCTCTTAAAATATCTACCATATTCCAAATACTTTCCGAACAGCTCTTTTGCTAAAACGTGTGATAATATGATCGCCCTTCCTTTTATGTTATGCCAGTTACTGTGTCCAGAGATTCTAAACTCCAGAACCAATCAGGGGCTTAGCTTTCAGAGAAGCATATATATCACTACCCGGAAAAACTTGTGGACGATATCTGGAACACGCTACGTACAAACCAAATATCTGCCTGCCCAACTTTTTTATCCAAAGAGAACCCTTCGGTGCTGTTGCTTTGTGAGATTCTATATACCACCAAGTTTGGCCAGAAAGGAGGGCATTCGATTCAAACTTATCCTTCAAGAATAATGGAAACCCTACCTTTCTTATCCAGCCGCAATGCAGCTCAAAAATTCAAACCCTACGCGTTCCTCTGCCATTACCATATATAAATACAGCTCCTTCCCCATCCTACAACGTAAACAAAGCAACCCAAAACTAACATACAAGAAAATGTCGTATTGGAGCAGTAACTTAAACGACTTCCAGTTCTTCGCATCCACCGTGGATCCTATGCCTGATAGGTTCAATTCTCATGCCCAACATCGACCAAAACACCATGTGACGTTCAGCGATGAGTACGAGGAACGTGTTGTAGAATCCCCGAGGACAACAAGGAAGGCACCAGTGATAGAACCCCCAACAAGGAGGGCACCAGTGATAGAACCCCCAACAAGGAGGGCACCAGTGATAGAACCCCCGAGGACAACGAGGAAGACGCACGTGACGCATTATGTGGCTCGTGATCAGGCGGAGGATGTCGATGAAGAAGCTGCGGAGTTCATTAAGTTTGAGCACAATAAATTCCTCATGAACCAGCAAAGCATGCGAAATGATTAAGCACAAAACCCCCCCTATTTATACCCAAGGTTAATTATTATATATAATCCTTAATAGCATAAGTTACCAACTAAATAATGAAGAAGCTAACAAATTGCTTTGAAATTTGTACCTCAGATTTGGTTTGTACTGCTGATGATTTCTTATAGATGAAACCACAGTTTATGTTTGTACTGATCTGTGTTATAATCTTCTTCCTCTTTCTCTTTCCATCCCTTTGAGTGGATGTTTGCCGTTTTTAAACTTTGTGTAATGGTTATATTAAATCAAACTCCGAGAATAAATAAAATGGAATTAAATTTATTTTATGTTGTTAGGTTGCGAATCAAAAAAATAATTTGTACCGAATTATCATAGCGTAGAACTAACTTTCCGATCCATTGCAAGTTCGAACCCTGGCCTTGTTGTGAGGTTTTTAGATTCGTGAAAGTTTCTATTTTTTTTTTCTGGTGCAAGTTTCAAGTTTATGCGAGAAATTCACATTTTTTGGGTTACATATGTATTTGAAAACACAAACAACTCATACACAAAGCCTTGCTGTTGAAAACACACAAAGTTTGTTTTTAAAGTAATTGAATTTTTTAGATCCATCCGCTTGTCTTTTCAGAGCCAACACCAACTCCACCCTTCTCCCTGTGGGCTGAGATAAATCGACGGCGAACGGCCACTGTCGATGGTTCCGCACCGGATTAGAATCGAAGGTGCGATTTAGTTTATCGTCTCCTTGGTACTATAGATCGCTGGACTTTGAATCCGAAACCGGCGACCCGACGGGCATCTCTTCCTGTCGACGCGAGTTTGGAGTAAGAGAAATAAAGAGGGAGTAAGGCGAGAGACAGAGAGAAAACGAGAGATGACTGGCCGGGGGTTTACGGGGTCGGGATAGGCCAGCGAAGTGGGCGGCGAGGGAGGGGAAGTTGGGGTTATCGGGGATTCAAGGATGATTTTGGAGTTTGATTTTTTTTTTTTTTTTTTGAATTTTATATTTTATTTCTTGTTGGATACAATTTTTTTCAAAATTGCATACTAAACAAGTTATATATATATATATATATATATATATATTTTTAAATAATAATTGATAGCAAATCATGGTTTTTAGTTTGAAAAAAACCTTACAATCCGTTATTTATCACTGAACCACCAGCTCGTGATTTACTAAATAAGTTTTTTAATTTTAAAAACTTGAATAAAAATTTGAGGTTTTGAGAAAAACCAAACTTTTGAATCTAATTTTCAAGTAAGATACCAAACCGGCGCTTTAAATTCATTAAAGTTTCGATTTCTCTTCTCGGTAAGCAAACATGTCTCCATGATATGGCACTTATGGGATTTTATAGTAGAAGAAATCCAAATGAAGTTTTGAAGATAATTAGTTTGAACTAAAAATAGACATTTGCAAATCCCAAAAAGCAAAAGGGAAAGGAAATCAAATTTTTTAAAAATTGCATACTAAACAAGTTTTTTAATTTTAAAAAATTGAGTTTTTGAGAAAAATCAACCTTTTGAATTTAATTTCAAGTAAGATACCAAATGGACGTTTTAAATTCAATATAGTTTCGATTTCTATTCTCGGTAAGTAAGCATGTCTTTATATGTAGCACTTTTGAGATTTTATAGTACAAGAAATCCAAATGAAGTTTTGAAGATAATTAGTTTGAACCAAAAAGAGCTATTGCTAACCCAAAAAAGCAAGGAGGAAAGGCATCAAATTTTACTTTTTTTTATAAAAATATTCACTAACCAATAAATGGTGTCTCTTTCTCAAATGGCATAAATTAAACATGCTGAAATTTTTGAAGACGTGTGTTCCACCCACTTATTTTTTTTTAATAAATTATCTGACACTCATTTTATCCGTGTCCAATTCCCAATCCCAAGTCCCATACTTTCTTCTGCTCCAGATTGAAGATTTGGTGGCAGAAAACACGAGCCAATAGAAATTACCAAACCTTCAAAATTTTCAATTCTCCAATGCTCCAATGCCTCCCTTCCCTTATTTTTTATTTTTAATCCTCTTGGTACAAGTACAAACATAAATTAAACCAGAAAGCAAACATTTTTAATTAACTTTCTCTAATTTGTGCTAAAAAATAACAGGATACTATAAGCAACAACAAGAAAAAGTACAGCTGATGAACCCAAAACTCCATAGCACAAAGAACTTATCTTTTTAGTCAATAGAGCGGCAGAGAGGGCAAGTCGTACTGTTGTTGTGCTCGAACCACTTTTCCAGACAACTTTTGTGGAAGAAGTGCTTGCAGGACAACTCGCTCACTTCTTCCTCTGCTTCGAACCCGCAGAGACAGACGCAGCACTCTGTTTGTCCCCTGTTTCTGCAGAACGATTTGAACTGGGTTATTGAGATTCTTCTCCCTCTAGACATTTCCTCAGGACACCCATCAGGGTTCTCGTCGAAAGTGTGGGAATTGATATTGGCACCCATCACTTGGAGCACAGATCTCGCCATGTTCTTTAGCAGAGCCACCGAAAAAACTGTGTTCATTACTAGCAATGGCAGCACGTCCCCTAATGCAGGCGGGAAGTTCGAAATCCCCATTTGAGAAAGTGCTTCTGCGTTTTTTTGTTAGAGCAACTACACCCATGGAGCCCTTCCCCCCTGGCAATCCACTATTGAATCCACCATTTTGAACAGTAACTGCCTTAAATGAATAGTAACTGACATTAATGAATAGTAATTGCCATTTGCATCTCCATCCTTGGAGCCCTCCCCCACGTGGCTTCCCTACGGTCACTGACGCGGCCACTTGCGCCTGAAATCTTGTCGGGCGACGCGCCCCTACTCGCGAGTGAGGGGCACGCGCCTGACACAAAAAAAATAAAAAAAAAGGGCCGGACCCAGCCCTTGCGTCACGCTGACGTCACTGGGCTCGGGCCACAGGCCTGTCGATTTTCCACGGCCCTTGAGCTCGGGCTCCCACCCTCACTCGGCCCTTCAACGCTGGAATTGGATTGACTGGCCCTCGGGCTCCCACATGGGGCCTGTCCCCCGTCCAAGTCCAATGGCTGGACTTGCTCTTAGAGAGCGGAAGAGAGAGAACACAGAAGCCAAAAGCCAAAAGCCAAAAGCTAAAAGCTGAGAATAGTTTTAACCATGGGCTTAAATTTTTAGTTGGTGCTATAAATATACACGGCCACTCAACACTGTTAACCGTGGTTAGATGGGGGTGGGTTAAGTTTTACCCACGGTTGGATGGGCCCGGATGCAACACATGGTGACACGTGTAGGGTTTGTGTGAGACGTGATTGATTGATATAATAGAGTGAGGGAAAGGGTTTCTCTCGGATCTCTTCCTCCTAATCCATCAAGTTCGACGATCCGGATTATTGAAATTTGATCTAACGGTTATAAATAAGAGCTCACTTTAAAAGTTATAATAACTTTAGATGTTGGATCAAATTTCAATACCTTATATCCCAAAACATAATAGATTAAGAGGAATTAATCCGAAGAGGATCCCATAGTAAAAGAACTGACATTTTCACCGGCCCAAAAAGGCTAAATTTGACGTAGCCACGTGTCCGTGGGAGGTTCTGTGAGAGCCGATGAGGTGGTGGTGTTCTGTGGGCCGTGGCAGATTTGAAGACCTTTCAGTTTTCTCTGTGATCGTGGGAGCTGGAAGTTTCTTGATTCCGGAGGAAGGGCCGAAGTAATATGGCCAATTATTTTGGGCTGCGTTTAACAAGAAATATTTGATTCCGTCTATTACACTGTCACGTAGTATTATTAATTAATTTATTATAATATAATATAATTGACGTGTCAAGAATTTTAAGTGATACCTGTTTTGAAGCATAAACTTATCTTATAATATGAATAAAACGGCAGCATGCAAAGGATAGATTTCTAAGTGTGCAAAAATACAATTCGATACACCAGGTCATTGATCAGCATACTGAAAAATATTGCCATGCTAAGTCGGCCCAAAAGCAATACGAACCAAACATGTGCATTGAGATTCACCTTAAATCAAGTTTCATGTTTTTTCATACCTTTATGTTACTAGTAAATTTTTATTGATCCATAGTATTCTCAATGAACGAGAAAAAAAATCTCTTAAATCTAATATGATGTTCCTCTAGTTTTCTGTGTCGTAGAGAGAACTGGTAGATTGGATCGAAAAGTTTTCTAATTCATTAGTTTATTGAAAAAACCTATTATGTAAAGATACAAAATTAAAAAGATCTCGTCACTTATGGCTTTCATTCTTAGTTTACATCGAGAGACGGCTCTTATAAGTGTAACAAGACACGGTGATATAACAATCATACTGAAAGAAAAATGTCAGTATTTTTAAATGGAATAGGATCAAGGGACAAATATTTTACACTGTTTTATAGCTTTTAGATTTTATAACATTGAACGGTTTATATTAAGAGTGATGTGAAGAGTTTTAAACATTAAATGACTTGGATGATGATGTGGGTTATAATTAATAAGGAAAATACTAATCTAAATGAAACACGAATATCTAATAGAATATAAAATAATAAAAAAAATCTCTTCTTCGTCAATGAGGTCTGCAATGTTCAAATAATCAGAATTTGAACCCAAATAAGTGCAAAGCTTGATGCTCCTATTTCTACGGTAAGATCGCTAGAAACATCGGATATTTGCCTGCGTAATAGAAAAAAATTGTCGACAAATGGAAATAAAGCGAGGCAAGAAAATCAATGTCAATTACAATCTAAAACCAAAAGCATAGTTTATGAAATTCAATCAGGATTTTATGTGATTCTCTGAAATTCAATGTGTATTCAATCAGGATTTTAAGATAGTTTATGAAAATCCTTAGAAATCCGGGTGTATTCAATTAGGATTTTAAAGAAGTTTATCACATTACAGGTGTATTCAATTAGAATTTGATTTTAAAGAATTTGAGAAAGTTGAGGAATTAGAGGGAATTGAAGAGATTTCGTAGTGTATTTTGAGCATCCACAAATCTCACCTCTCCCCAAGAGATTTCGAGGGAATTGAATCAAAATTTTACATGAAATCTCTACAAATCAATTAAACTCCATAAAAATCTATGGATTTATAAATCCATTCAAATCTCCCAAATTCTCAATTGAATACACCCTCCTAAAACAATTTCCAAAACCTAATTTAACCACCCTACATATATGAACAATAATAGATTTTAGGGTTTTGTTTTGCTTATGTAATGGAGATTTAAGCATGGAAGTTGCAGACCTGGGGAGATGGAGGTTGCAGACCTCCTTTCTTATTTTCACGATTAGGGATTCTTTTTTTTTTTAATCTTATTTTTAATTTTCTCTCAGATTTTATGTTTTTTCAGTTTTATTTTTATCTTTAATATTAGTTAAAATCCATATAAATATTCATGTCATTTAATGAATAAATAAGAACACTTAGATATTATAAAAATTTACAGGCTACAAATGAGTGTAAAAAAGTTTGTAAAAATATTTATCTCTTGTTCCTGTCTCTTTCTAAATAATAATGGTGTGATTGCGATGACTGATATCTTGCGCTCACTCCCTCGGAACCGAGCGAGTGGTCCACGCTTTCGTGACTCAAAAACCATCGTCACAAATTCAGAAAACAAAAGTTGATTCGATTAATTTGATGCACATAACTAAAACCTTGATGTATGGTTGCTTGCTTTCATACGGACAGTTGTGTGTTCGAAATTCTTTGTGCAGTTGCAGTGAGACATCGCATTCACACTTCACATGTAACGCCTCGGAATTAATTGCTTGAAATTTTGGGTTGCTACAACAATACTTACTCTTTAAATTTCGAGTGGGTGATTATTAATCCATGAGAGTGTTGCGAGTTGTCTCGGTGTGGCTTTAATTCTACGTATCATTACAATACTACATAGTATTGAAGAAAATTCTCCTGTATCGCTCTCCTCACGTGATATAGAGTCGGGATAATAAAACCGGGTCGGGCATTAAGCGCAGCTAAGGAAGCGTGCAGCAGGGATAGCCAGGAGCCGGAGGTAAGTTCTATTCGGCCCGGAGAATTGATTCCCGTAACGAATACTAAGCTCTATCAACGATTCCATACCAAAAATTCCAGTTCCAAGCAATTTTTCATCTGCAACATGCGACTCGTAGTTCTAAACGACCGTGATACGATGATACCAACAAAGTTCTTGACGTGTTTTACGAAACACGAAACCCCGGTGAAACAAGATTCGTGCTTTTCCGGCAATGGCAAAATCGATCGCCTCTTCTGAATTCCGATTTATTGGTATCTAGTATACGTTTAACAAGCACAATATCTCATACAGTAGTAATGATATGAATCCTAATAAGAATATGTTACACCGAGTCAGAGGAGTTGTCACCAAAGCACTGAAATTCTGAAGGACGATTTAATCGACGCTGTGTTTTTACTCAAGGACCTAATTCTGTGATTTGGTCAATTAACGAATTTCACAAATCGGAACGGATTTTACAAATTTATGTAAAACACTAATCGACATGGTGGTCCGGACTCATCGATTGTGTAGAGTACCTCTGTCATCGCTGCTGTTTCCCCTAATGGGCCTTTGAAGTTGAGGGATCTACCCCGATAGCCTTGAAGTAGGCATTTTCTGCATTTGATACTCGCTTCTGAAACATCGTCCATTCCTTTCTGCACCTTTCCCTTACCTGGAATCAGCAGTAAAGACAACAGCGATATCAGCAAACTTGAGTAAAAAAATTGCACGTTTTTGTTGTTTATAAGATAACTTCTGTGTGAGTAATTGACGTTTTTAAGATATAAATGCGAAACAATGGCGTTAGAATAAGAGTTCTTGCATACCCCTTGCCATGGCGCCTTTCCATTTTCTGATTCACCCTACAGAAAGCCGAAATAAATTAAGCTTTTCGTACCAATATCTAAAATATGTTTATTAGGGAAACGAGATGATGACAGCGGCTAAAAAGTGATATTTACCTGGCTCCCCAATGAAGGAACAGTTTGATGAACGATCCACTGAGAATCTACAACGCCGATCTTATCATGCGCAGGCTGTTTGCAATGAAAAAATGCATTTAATTAGGAGTTCCATTCAAATCCGGCCATGTGCAGATTACGAAATAAAGAACAAAACAGAAACATCAAGGAGGTTAGGAAGTGGGTCACCAACCTCTACACATTTTCTCAGGGCAAAGTCAAGACCCCAGCCGTGGACCAAGTCATTCTGCAAACACCAAGCATAGCAATCACAGAATTAAGTAACAAGACGGCTAATTTAATCAAGTGCTAACAAGTGGTGATAATGGAAAAAGATATCGGTGATCTTTAACACCTGAATCATATGCCACACACAGCGCCAGGCACTACGAGAAAATACTGGAGCCATGATTTCAATAAAGCTGAACCAATAAGACAGAAACAAGAAACATTTATTAAACACAAATGTCAGACAAAGGGGAAGACAAACAACAGCACTAAAATGTCCTCTATAATTTCTTAAAGTCTTACGCTGCACATGGAGGCAGAAGTGGGTCAGTGCACCAGCCCGGTTTCTCCTCTGTTTGTCTGGAATAATTCGAGACAGGATTACTTCATACTTCATAAACTAAACCCGAAACAAATAAATAAGTTTCAGTTTAGGTTCCATGATTTTACTTGTGAACTTCACGATCGCCTCTCCTCTTTGTCATCTGCCATGTTAAACCTTTGTTGGGTTCCAAACCAGGCTGTGAAATCTCCAAACCATGCTTCCTCACTAGTCTAATGTATCTGAAATTGGATTGAAAAGGGAGGCATAAGAGATTAATTTAGTAGACTAACTAGCTCAACGCAAAAGAATTACTTTGTAATGAAAACTCACTCTTCTGAATTAAAATGCTCTACTCCCAGGTCTTCATCCCAGATAAATATGTAGTCGTATGGGGCCACAATGTCAGGATGCAAAAACCGCTTGGCATACCACCTTTGACAAAAAGTTTAAATTCAAAAACCAGTGAAACTATTCATTATTGAAGTACAAATAGGAGTTAGCAATTGTTCATACCATTTAGTCTGCTTACGAACACTAATATGTATGGCACGCTTAGACCACTCCAAGTCATCCCACTCAGTTGTTTGGCCATCGTAATGAAAAAGGAGAATCGTAAAGTTCTCTGAAAACTGTGAGAGAAAGATATTTATTCACACACATCCACCACAGAGAGAGAGAGAGAGAGAGAGAGAGAGAGGGGGGGGGGGGAACCTTTTTCACTGCTGCATCGATATTCCTTTTCTGATTCAAACCCACAGTGAATGTCACAAGGTACCTTGGTTTGATGGTCACATCCTGCAATTGTCATCTTAATCAAAAGACTTGCACTTTGAATAACGACACATTGAAATGAGAAGTATCGTGTCCCGCCAAAAACAAAGGATTTAACTTGGCAGTGTCATTGGGACTAGAGAGGATTCAATAAAATAGAAAATAAAATTCTTGTCATGTTATTCAACTGTTTCCCATTTATGTTTCAACCTAAAATTAGCAGACGACAGACTTCAAATAAGACAATGAATACGTATGCTAAAAAGACTATTCTCTTTTATATGAATTCCTAGACAAATCAAATGCGTAACACAGAAGATTCCAGTTCCAGCTTTATTTGCAACAAACACATCCCATTATTTCATAGTAACGTCGGAAAGGACATGTCAAATAATTTCCTTTTTATCCCATATACATTACAGAGAATTCAATTCAAGACATCAGAGAATCTGTAATTATGCTGCATTCTCTTCAGTATCCATTATAGACCATTCCTGGCATTGCGTAAAGTCCAAACTGTAACTATTTTGCTTGTATAAGTAAAAATAGAATACACACCTCACTAGGATTGCCCCATAATCTGCGCAGGTAGAAGTCTGACTCGGCTGCAACAATTCCTGGTGGTAGCATTTCTGCACCTCTGGGATTTGATGGCACCCAAATCTGCAGGAAATGTAAGCTTCAGTCCAGATGAGTAATGCCTATATAAGGAGAATAGGCATGGAACAACAGGAAGCTGTAATCTATAACGGAAATGACACTCAGATTTTTAGCAATTATAGACCTGGTTCAACATTTGTATTACGAAATAGCCAAGATTCAATACACTCCTCAATAACATACAACATTAATACTGATGCAAGTCATTTCAGATGCTTCTGTTAATGTCAGGGAGACGAGGTATACCCTCGATGTGCCATTTGAACTCTGATCTTGACTTGTGCTATTTTTACTCCTTGCAGAAGACCAAGAACTTAGAAGTGCTTGGCTGGAGATGTCTGATTTCAGGTCCTCATTGTATGACAGATCAATAGTTGGACGAAGGGGGGATGAGAGATTCAGCTGTCAAAGTGTGCACGTATTAAATACATTTTGTAAGCAACAGAGAGGAGTATAACAGATACCCAAAGAACTGAGTACCTTTGTTAGTGACAATGTTGGAAAGGATGCACCTATCAAGAACCCAAAAACTACTCCTACAAAAGTTGTCACAATAAGCCTCATGGTCTCATTTGGTTTCCTACCACCCGCACTGCAGCCAACAACATGTAAATGTAATTAGCGGTGATCAGATCTCCATAATAAACTTAAAGACAACAAAAGTTAGCTCGTTTCGATGAAAATAGACTGTCACAAAAGTTAACCTGCGTGAAAGGATTCCCATTTTATTTACAAGCTTCTGACTATACATTCACGGAAAAATGAACTGCAAGTAGAAAGCGATAGCTGATCTGCATTATTTAACAGGTTTTCAGTTGCAAATTCCGTTAAATGAAACGACGAACCTCATGAAGGAACAAAAAACCTGGTTTATCGTATACACAGAAACATAAGTTTGAGCACACTACTTCAGGAATTTAAGCAAAATCCTACGACTCAGAAATACAAGAATATACAACTACAAAAATGACCCAGAACAATTTTTGTAAATCAATGCACAAACCGTATCAATAGATGGGTAGCGCTTGCAACTCACAGCCCAAAGTTGCTGTAAGATGGAAACACGTTATCTCTCTCAATAACATCTCGCTTTCCGCTGCATTTCAATTCGAATTCACAGACTACATGGACCATTTAACAGCGGAAACCGCATACTTATACCCTAACCTACCAAGCAGAATTCTTCAAACACTATATAAAGAAGCAACAAGCAAGAAGTCATATGCTCGTTCCTCAATCCCCGTCTACATACGGAGAAACGAAGCGACCATGTGCTTCCATTTGACAATGAGCAGCTTACACAAAGTCACAAAATCTAACACCCATTCATTGAAATCATCCACGTGCTCCCTTTGAATTAATCATCCCACTACCTTAAATTAAGACAGAATAACAGCGGTTCTTCCTTAATCTCAAAGACAACGAACAAACCGACCAGAAAAAATATATATGTAAATCCAATAACTAAGTAGGCTCATGTGACAATTCCCGATCAAAAATCTCCAGTAACTTCAAAATCAAAACATTAAACTCCACGACCAAAATCGATAAAAATTTGAACAAATTAAATTGATATATCGGATTGCTTTTAGTTAAACTGCTTGCAATCAAATCAATTCAAACTAAAAAAATTGAGAAAAATGGAAATTCAGGAAGCTAAATAATAACTTAATCGAGCTTAGCTGAGCAGCATTCTACCTAATTTTCTCGGTAACCAAACAGAAAACGCAACGAGTGAATCGAGAGACAAATGAACCGACCTCATATAGCCCGAGCAAGATCTGCTGAAGAGAAAAGCCGTTCAGGAGCTGGGAATCACGCGGAAAAGCACTTTCTGCGAATCCAAGCTTTTGGTGCTTATAGGTGTGATCTCGGGGTGCAAATAGCGTGAGAGGAAAGATTAAAAAAATCTAAAAATCAAAAAGCAGTTTCAGTTTAACGGCAAGAATACTATGATTCCTGATAGTTCCGACGTTCGAGGTTCACGTGTTTTTAGGCGGTTGGGTGCGGGGACTTCGGCCGTTACGATTCGGAGGGCGGTGGAGGTGGTGGTGGTGGTGGAGGAGGCGGACTTTGGCTGGAGGACTTTGGCTGGACTCGGGAGGGAAACACAGGGAGAACCGGAGAAGTGAGAAGAAAGAGGGTCTTTTATATTCTATTTTTAATTATGTGGAGATCTCAACAAAACAATAAATTAGCGTAAATTATATCGTTTGTTAAAAAATAAAATTACTAATTTGTAGTGAGTGGAATGTGGTGGACTCTCGTGGACTCTCATGGACTATTGTCGAGTTTAAATTTTCTGCATTCAAAATCTTATGTGGTTTTTTTATGACCTCTTTCATACTGTGACGTTTGTTAACTCGCTTAAAATCATCTAGAATAAAAAAAATTTTAAAAATGAAATTAGTGGGAGATATATATCAAAATTGTTAGTTGTGGACAAGTGTCAGAATTATGAGAAAGGTTATGGAAAATTTTGGAGGTAGAAGATTTAAACTCATTTTTATCATTTCACAATTTAATATTAAATAACGTGTCAATATTATAAATCATCGTACAAATTTTATTTTTTTTAAGAATTTATAGATAATCTCACTTTCAAGAGATCCCATTAACCCTTAGCAGTTTAGTGATAAGCAGCCAACTTATTTTCAAAACTTTAATTAGAGTTTTGACCACAATCAGACTCCTGAGTCCTTCACAGGTAGCCCAACTTATACTTAATTTTTTTATTATATTAAAATTTTCTTTTGTTGCTTTTGATGCTTTTGCTTTTCGACCTTTTTTCTTGTTTTTAGCTTAATGGTGGGTTTTTCGGTTCTTTGTTTTAATTTTTTGGATTTTTTTGAAGAAATTTGTGGGAAGGATGTCAAAGTCAATTACCAAGTGCCCCTGTGTAATTGAAGTCCGGCCAAATAAAATGTATGACTACAATTTTATAGGAAAATATAGAGGCTTGATTTCTGTACAATTTTCTCTTTACACAAATTTATAGAAAGAAAAACACGTTTGTACAAATCATTTAAAAGATGGTAGAATAAATTACTACCAAAACTTAAATTATTGTATCATTTTTTTTAGTGAAACTTAGTACAATATTTTTGGTACAAAAAATAATTTGTTATATATAGGTGAAATAGTAAAAGCCAAAATAATAATAGAAAACTAAGAAAAACATTATCTAACTTAATAGATTGTGTAGATTATGCACAATATCTAGCTAACTCTATCTTTAAAAGAAAATCTACTCTAAATATGGTAAAATGACTGAAAGTGCTTTTAATTAAAGTGATTCTAGAGGAAGCATTAGTTATGTGTTTCTTGCATAAAACATTTCAAATGTTTTTTTATGATTCACGTGCATTTTTACTAAAGATTTCAAAAACGATTTCAATCATTTTAAATGCACTTGCAAGCGTGGTAGCTACAACCTCTCTCTCTCGTCACGGAAAAGTCCTTGTAATTGACTTTTTAATTAAAATTTATAGTGGCGATCCACATAAGATAAGAATATAATAGCATTTTGTTTCCACCTTCGTCTTTTCCCTCCAATGGTATTCATAATTATTAATTAGAGAATTTTTTTTAAACCAATTCAAAAGATAATAGTTAATGAAGGGAGTCAGCATTCTTTGGAAGATACGCTTGACAAGGGCAATTTCTACGAGGCTGCCTGAATCGTTGACTATTCATGGATTGACGTACATCGGACGGTACATAAGATTCAATGAAGCATGGGAAGCAATCACGGACCATCCCTTTGATTGACTTTGAAGTTTGACCCGGCCAAACAAAGAGCTGCAAGTTCCACGGCTACCCCGCAATTAACGTTGAGGGGGCAGGCGGCCGGTCCGGAAGGGGCCCACTTCATCTCCACCATCGCCGTGCTTACACGTGGTATCATGATACTATGTAGGTGGGACCAACAACGTCATGTTCCCAAATACTTTGGCTAGAATCCAGGTCACGCTTGGATCTACATGTGGTATAAACATGTACACATGTCATCAAAGTTTGCCCAATTGATACTTCCAATTGACGTTACCTTTTTTTTTCTTTTTTTTAAGAAAAAAAAGAGACTGACCGGTAATTTTGTTACGACAGCCTATCATTTCAAAAGATCAGAAATCAAGTAATATTAATTATGCGGATATAAACTAAGTAATGTGAGAAATACACTGCTATGCTTGCTTGCAAAGTAGATAAATTTTAATGGGTCAAAAACAATGTTATGAGAAAAGTCTCATTCTTTGAAATTGAGATAAGGAAAGGGGGAATTTGAGCGGCCACCTATAAGATTGTGACATCATTGCCATACATCCTTTCTCAGAATTTATTGGAGGTTGTTCTAGGAATGAAATTAGTACACTAGAAAAAGTGTTAAACTAATCACAAGATAGTTAATAAGAAACACGATTGTAAGGCTACCGTTAGACATTGTTGAGTCATAAACTACACACAAAAAAACTCGTGTTACGATTTCATGTACTTGCGTTCTGTCTCTCTCATCACATACTTAAAGTAAGTGGCATATACCAACTATTATTACTTCTCTTTGTGTAAAAGAAAAAGCAACAAATCAAATCAGCCAAACCCAAGCTTTGAGAATGGCTTTGACGTGTTAAGATGTTGGGGCAGGTGTGCATCAGTGTGGGGGTCTGGTCTAGTTTTTTTTTTTTCAACTATTGTTTGGTAAATGGTAACATCTTTTGTCATAACTAAGTCTTGTGGATTCAATTAGAATTTTGAATTTTTTTTTTTTACTTTTTATAAATGATGGTATTATTTAAACACTTATTTTTACTTTTTACACACAATTTTCAACTTTGGCCGCCAGATCGAATGCATTACAAATGATTAATGAACCAAAACTAACAAGGGTATGTGAAAGGTAAAAAATCATGTGTGAATAGCACTACCTTTTACAAATTCAAGGGGTACCAAATTAGAATTTTAAATGATTATCTAAAAATTTATGTATATTCAATCAGGATTCTAAATGAGTTTATAACCTTCTAAGTATGTGTATTCAACTATAAATTAATTTTAAAAGATTTTAAAAAAATTGTGAATTAGAGAATTTGAGAGATTTAATAGTTTATTTTAAGCATTCTAAAATTTCACATCTTCCTTGAGAATTTGAGAGAATTCACTCAAAGTCTTACATAGAATTTTAAAAAATCAATTAAAACTCATCAAAATCGATGAATTTATAAATCCATTAAAATTCCAATTGAATTCATCTTCAGTAGACTACTCAATCCCTCAAATTTCTAATCGATGGATTTATCAAATCTGCCAAACCCAATCTCTGAGAATGGCTTTGACGTGTTAAGATGTTGGGCAGGTGTGCATTAGTGTCTGGTCTAGTTTTGTTTTTTCAACTATTGTTTGGTAAATGGTAACATCTTTTGTCATAAATAAGTCCTGTGTATTCAATTAGGATCCTGAAAATTTTTAATTTTTTTTTACAAAGGATAATACTATTTACACACCATTTTTTACTTTGACGGTCGGATCGAATGCATTACAAATGATTAATGAACCAAAACTAACAAGGATGTGTGGAAGGTAAAAAATGATGTGTGAATAGCACTACCTTTTACAAATTCAGGGGGGGTACCAAATTAGAATTTTAAGTGATTATCTAAAAATTTATGTGTATTAATCATGATTTTAAAGGAGTTAATAACCTTCTAAGTATGTGTATTCAATTAGAAATTAATTTTAAAGGATTTAAAAAATTTGTGAATTAGAGAATTGAAGAGATTTCATAGTTTATTTTAAGCATTATTAAATCTCACATCTCCCCTGAGAATTTGAGGGAATTCACTCAAAGTTTTACATAGAATTTTTAAAAATCAATTAAACCCCATCAAAATCGATGGTTTTATAAATCTATTAAAATTCTTCAAAATTCCAATTGAATTCACCCTCCGTAGACTACTCTATCCCTTTTTAGTTTTTTTTTTTTATTCTCCTGGTTTTGGTCAGAATTTAATTTTGTAAAAGCCCAAAAGGCACAGAACAAAACAGGGCCCAAACACATTAAATCTAATCAATCATTAAAACATGAAATCTTAAACTATTCAATCCTTAAAACTCGCATCCAAACTACCATATGACCAAAACTTTCATTATAATATATGTGTAACTCCACCTAAAGCACTGCATAATAATAATGGGCAAATTCGATTTCGAAATGACATTGTCTGTCATATAACATGAAATCATGTCTGTTATTTTATCCGGTAAGTTTGTAATTTTTATAGGCAACTTTACATACGACTGATCCATATATGCATGCGGCTTTCCATAGCACGTTCGACCATTTCCAAAAGAAGTACCTCTTAAGAATAGAATGGCAGTATGAATAATCTTCCGTACTGATTCATTAAAATATACAAGCTAGGTTAGAGTTCTTATACAAACTGTAAAGATACAATTACATCCCGTAATTCCTACAAATCAACTAAGTAAATATTTTTACAAAAGGAAAGAATAAATCGTTGATAGTCAACAATCACCATGCTACCAAATGGGAAAGAAATCATTCATATCATAACACTCCCCCTCAAGTTGGCGAGTGAATGTCAAAAACTACTAACTTGCTCAGCAAAAAACGGAATTGTTCTTTTCCTAAAGGCTTCGTGAATATGTCTGCAACTTGCCTTGAAGATGGAACAAATTTGGTGACTACCTTTCCTTCTTGAATTTTATCTCGAACAAAATGACAGTCAATCTCTATATGGCGTGTCCGCTCATGAAAAACAGGATTAGCGGCAATGTGAAGAGCCGTTTGGTTATCACAGTGTAAAACAGCAGGGCCCATATCTTTAATACGTAAATCACATAAAAGACTTTGTAACCAGGTGAGCTCACAACAGGTAGCAGCCATTGAACGGTACTCTGCTTCTACATAAGATAATGAGACATTCTTCTGCTTTTTGCTTTTCCATGAAATTAAAGAATCTCCAAGGAAAACACAATATCTAGTAGTAGAATGTCGAGTCACTGGACACCCTGCCCAATCAGCATCACAAAAAGCCTTCAATCGTAACAAACTTTGTGAGAAAACAAAATACCTTGACCTGGAGTGTTCTTTAAATATCTCAAAACACGTAAAGCTGCATCATAGTGAGGCTTGCGAGGATGTTGCATGAAACGACTCAACGTGTTCACTGCAAAAGTAATATTGGGTCTAGTAATAGTTAAATATATCAAACGTCCTATCAATCTTCGATAAATGGACGGATCGTGAAGCAAATCTCCTTCATCAGGAAGTAGCTTCAGATTTTGTTCCATGGGGAAGCTAGCTGATCGTGCTCCCAAAAGACCCACATCTTTCAAAATGTCCAATAAATATTTTCTTTGAGAAATAAAGATCCCCTTTTTTGAACGAGCAATCTCTATTCCTAAAAAATATTTAAGGGCTCCTAAATCTTTGATGCGGAAGCGTTTATTAAAAAAAGATTTAAGAGAACCAATAGCCGTCATGTCATTACCAGTGATCAAGATATCATCAACGTAAATAAGGAGAGTTGTGAACGATTTGCCAACTTTTCTTGTAAAAAGGGAATAATCGGCTTTCAACTGTGTATACCTAGCTGCACAAATAGCCTCATAAAACTTGTGAAGGCGACATACCAAATGCTCCCACTGTCACCGAAGACCAGGAGGTGGAACCATATATATTTCCTCATGGAGATCACCATGTAGGAAGGCGTTGTGGACATCCATTTGATGTAGGGACCAGCCACTAGCAGCCGCAAGAGCAAGGAGACAACGAAACGTAAGCAACTTTGCAGTCGGGGAAAACGTATCCTGGTAATCAACACCCTCAATTTGAGTGTAACCCTTGGCCACTAAATGAGCTTTGTAACGCTCAATAGTGCCATCGGACTTGTGCTTGATTTTGTATACCCAACGACAACCAATAGGGGTCTTGCCAAGTGGAAGGGCAGTCAAAGACCAAGTGGCATTAGCTTTTAGAGCTTGAATCTCCGAGGCTATGGCTTCTCGCCACCGAGGATCTTTAGCAACCTCTGCATATGTGTTAGGTTCAACAGGGAGAGTAATATTGGCAATAAAACTTTGATAAGATGGAGAAATATTTTTTATAAGAAATATACTTGCATAAAGGATGGTGAGTACCTTTTTTAGAGGAACCTGGAGTCGATGCATTGAGTAGGGAAGACGAGGAAACATGAGAGCAAACATAGTCATCAAGGTAAGTAGGTGTACGTTTAGGCCTATCAGCGTGGCGTATGAGGGGTGCAATAGGTGGACTAGGTGATGGAGGAGGGCTATTGGTGACTGTTTGGTCTGGGAGAGGTGTAGCAATGGAGTTGGATGAAGTCTCATTGTCAACCTGAATGGATGGTGAAATGGACTCAACGTGAGTAGGTGGGGTCTCAATGTCATAATGAGTAGGAAGAGGCAAGACAGGTTCTTGAGGTTGGGTAAAAGGAGTGGTGATAAAAGGAAAATTAGACTCATGAAAAACGACATCTCGGCTGGTGAATACTTTGTGAGTATAAAGGTCGTACAACTTATACGCTTTTTGACCAAATGGATATCCTATAAAGACACATTTTATGGCTCGTGCATCAAATTTATGAAGAGGTTGAACATTGGTGGCATAAGCTAAACATCCAAAAGTACGCAAGTGTGCATACGATGAAGGACGATCAAAAGGTGATTTATTGGACAAAAGTGGTGTGGGTAAGCGATTTATGAGGTAGATTGCAGTAAGGACACAATCTCCCCAAAAATACAAAGGTAAGTGACTCTGAAAACGTAGTGCCCTGGCCACTTGCAAAATATGACGATGTTTTCGCTCGACCACTCCATTTTTGTTGTGGAGTATATGTGCAAGAACGTTAAAAAATCACACCACTCTCGAAAAAGAAACAACGCAAGGACAAAAACTCACTACCATTATCAGTTCGAATTTTCTTAATTTGGTGATGGAATTGAGTTTCTACATAAGAAAAGAAAGTTTTAAGTAACTGTTGTGTTTCAGATTTATGTCTCATCAAAAAGAGCCAAGTGGTTCGAGAAAAATCATCAACAATTGTTAAGAAATATCGAGCCCCACCATAAGTAGAAATTTTGTGCGGTCCCCAAATGTCACAATGAACAAGCTCAAAAATGTGTTTACTGGAAATATGACTTAATGGAAAAGGCAATCAAGTTTGCTTTGCTAATGGGCAAACATCACAAGGTTTATTTGAATGAGAATAAACATCTAACGATTGCTTAGCTAAAAGGTGGAGTCGTTGTGGAGAGGGATGACCAAGACGACGATGCCATGAAATGGAATTAACGCAACTGGGTGAAGGTGAAGTGGTGGTGCGGCTACTGTTTGGTTTGGTGAGATAGTAAAGACCTCCACATTGTTTACCCCATCCAATCATCTTTCTCATCTCCAGATCCTGTAAGACACAAAAATCCGGAAAAAATGTTATGGAGTATCGAAGGGATTTTGTTAAACAACTAACGGATATCAAGTTAACCAAAAATGAGGCAATTCGTAATACGTTAGTCAATGAAAGTTTGGGATCAAAAGTAAAATTGCCAATACTACTAATTGAAACCCTTTCACCAGTCAGAAGTTTTACTGGCGGCAAAGACTTGTTCACAGTAGAGTTTGAAAGGGGAAGCGCCATAACATGATTTGTGGCGCCACTATCAATTATCCACTCTTGTGAATGATGGGAAGACAAACCTGTGATTGCATTGGTCTGTGCTTCAGATGGCAAATTTCCAGCCATCATAGCAAAAAGTTGTTGAAGTTGTTCAGGAGTAAAAGTCATCTGTGTTGCTGATGTAGAGGAAGAAGTTGAAGAAGTTGTTGCTTGAACATGGTTGGTCGTAGGTTTTCCCTCCTTACCGCGACTCTTTCCCTTGTTCTTTTTATGGAGACGATGGTCCTCGGGATATCCATGAAGCTAGTAGCAAGTCTCCCTAGTGTGGTGGTCCATGTCACAATAATCGCAATGTAGCGGCTTACGATTCCCTTGGCTACCACGATTGTGCTGATTACCTCGACCACCTTGAACTTCCATGGCTGCTCCTTCCACACACTTGATTGTGGGATGGTTGCAATTCCACGTTTCTTTTCCTCTTGGTTAACCATTGAAAAAACTTTGAGCATTGAAGGCAATGGCTTTACAAGCAGAATCTGACCTCTCACTGCTGCATATGAATCATCAAGCCCCATTAAAAATTGCATAACCTTATTCTGCTCCTCTTTCTTCTTACGGTCTTCCATGGCACCACATGAGCAGTTTTTATGGCTGCCGTAAGAAGATAATTCATCCCATAAACCCTTCAATTGGGAATAACAGTCAGACACAGACATCTGATTTTGAG